>OX439035.1:63386725-63961988 GCA_949317995.1 Acholoe squamosa
TTACCACCGCTAGTAGGGTGAAAGTAGGGGGCTCTATAAGCTGAGAATGATTACTGAGGTGTGTGGTACTGTTTCCCTCTGTGGGTGTCTATCTGTGCTCTTCAAGTGGTGCAATCGTCTTGACCCCCTGAGTTATAGGTTAGGTGTGGTGGGAAGGTTATCAAGGTGTGCTAACTAGTCTGGTGGAGACAAACCACGTGAGGTATGTAACGTTATCATGCTCCCACTGCTATAACTGCACCATGCTGCTCTCCTACAGGTGCTGCACCACATGCTATCTAGGCCACTGGGTTATAACAGACCGCCTTCCCCAGGGTTACAAACATCCTCTGGGCACACTGTTTTCTATGTCTCGGTTTCTGTATGAGGTCGGCTATCTCACTCCCTGCTGTGATGGACATACAGCAAATCAGATGCCTGTCCATCTCACACTGTGTCGATGCAGTATGGAGTGTACAAGAAGGAGTCCTTGTCCCTTCATCGAATAGATTCAATCACTGGCATCTCCACTGAAAATCCCCCATACATTATCTGGGTATTAGGTTGAAGATAAAGCAACTACCGGTAGTAAAACCAACTGACAAAATAGAGCTTTGTATACGCATCCCTAACTTTATCAGACATTGGTACGAGAATCAGTGAAATAAAGAAAGAACCCCTGCGAAATAACCTTATCCTGATCATAAATCTAGTGGACATCTAGTCTGAGGAGCTGATGTCACAGTTAATCTCATTTATGGCTTCTTCTGAATATACTCCATCTATTGATATTGACCACTTCCAGTGGCTCTACAATCTACTAGCTAGTAAAGAGGCCATCATGAGACATAAGGCAGAAATCTCCACTGGGGTCTAATGTGCATAATTGGCATCGAACAACGAGTTCTTGATCTGTCCAGACTGTCGGGGCTCTCAGCAATACGAACACACTAACCTGAAATAAGAACGTGCAGCTAAAGCAATAAAGAAAAACTGATGTTACATCTCAGGTCATATCTAAACCATATGTTATGTGTACAAAAAAAACGGATTTCGTAGGTCTCTGCAGCAAAGTCCTTTTATTTTCTTTTTTAAACAGCGCTCACTTCGTTGACATGTCAGAATACAGTTACTCTTACTCCCTATAAGCCTTCTGCACTGGACTGTATTAATGTCCCAGGATTAATGTAGCGGTGTCAATGTGGTAGAATTTTAACTTAATTTGTCAATCAAAAGTATTTTAACGGAAAATACCGGCATACCGGTATATGTTTGTCGGACTGACTCAGGCATTAGGTTGGGCTAGTAGGTTAAGTCCCTTTGGTTTATAGATGCTACCTAAATCTGTGCATCCATCTTCTTACGTCTTGATTTCTCTCTGTCTGTATCTCCCTCAGGTCAGGGGTTATAGGAGGATGTTAATGAAACTGGGGACGAACTTGGGGACAGAACTAGTAGATAGGGGAAAAATCATGTCCATGTATATATAGACGTACAAACATCATATTATGTGTTCTGTACAAGTCGTCAACCTGCCGTTTATATTTACACCACAGGAGGCCTCCACCTGTAGATGGATGATGCTCATAGCCACCGGCCATAAACAACCATCTTTATCGCTGATCAATTTAGGACACTTTTTATCCCCACTTTGCCTCTTTATTTTTACATGTTTCTCCATGGCCTTGGGCTGAATGGAGGAAGGTGTAAAAGGCGTCCAGATGGAGGTGTTTAGTCTTGCCTGACACTGAGAACAGACGGTGCACTGTTGACATTAGCGGTCTATGAGGCTTTTTAAACTCTTATCTTTATGTCTTTTTAACATGTCTTGTACTTTTTTTTAAAGATTAGGTAAACATTTGCAAGTCCTGAATGAGGAGAACACTAGCGATGCCGTTGGTTCTAAGTACACGAGTCACTTATCAATAGGCATTCCCTTCGTTCCTTTGGCTGTGCAGAACTACATGTGTATGCACTATGACCATTGAACAAATTGCCAGAAAGCACACATTTCCTCAGGTCCAACGTGTTTTCGCATTTTCATTTTAACTGCAGGCAGTTCGACGTTGTAACGCCCTTTTCATTTTATCCATCCCAAGAGGGATGCATGCTGAAATGCATTATCCACTGACTCTCACATTTCACTGGCTTTGGAACCTGAGACAATGAAAAACACGTGATGGACTAGCGCCATGAAGGAATATGAATCGCCTATAATAACGTTCAGCCTACCGGTAGGTAGCGGGGTTGGTGCTGGTGGTGGGAGTGAAGTCTGACTTATGGACTGAGTAAGGTGTACATAGGGTGCTGCTTTGCATTTGTAGTCGGTGCATTCATCATTGATGTGGTTGGGGGTGGAAAACACACGTTCGGGAGTTTGCCGCTGGAGTGAGGGACGACCATGGGGTGTGCCAGGTAAACACGGCCCTGGCCTCAACCCCCAGCCGTGAACTATTAATACCTGCATGACACGGAAATGGCATTCAGGTATCAGGAGGAGGCGGGTGGCTGCTGGGTGTGGGAGGAAACGGGGCGGTGGGCGGCAAGGTGAGACTACTTACCCCACACCCCCTGGAGGAGGCCAGACCCAGGAGGAATGGCTGAGGGAGGTGGGGGTCAGGTATAGCCCTTACCTGTCTAAGGGAGTGATCATTTTTTAACAACAGGGGGGGGCTGGTGCGTTTGTGCGCGGCCATGCGAAAAAAATTTCGACCCCCCTCTCGAGGGGGGAAAATTTTTTCGACCCCCCCATAAGGGACAAAAATCGCGCGCGAACGTCCCCTTTTAGCCTTTAGTAACGCGCGGGGTTTTCCACTGAAAACAGGTGAAATTATTTTGACCCCCCCATCAGAGGTATTGACAAAATTCTGACCCCCCGGTCAAGGGGTTGAAAAAATTCTGACCCCCCCCTCAAACCCACCGCCCCCCCCCCCCTGTTGTTAAAAAATGATCACTCCCTAAGGAGGGACAATCCCCTCTAGTAGGCATCTGATGTATGATAAGATAGTACATATATGCGGCATATTGGTACCATTATCCAGGAATATTCAAAGTGCCCTATTCATTTCCTTATATTTTCATCAAGTACATTAAATGATTGAGGTCATAGCACTCACGTATTTTTGGGACTGACACCTACTCCCTGAGTTACACGTCAGAGGTGAGGGAATCTTGGCAGGAACAATGTGTTGGAGGTCTACTGTTGGACTTCACTGCCTCGCCAAAAGGTCAGCACAGCAGCCATCTATATACAATTATATACATGGACAACCTTAGGTACAGACGGAATATACCACCACACATATCCCACCGTGGAGAAGGTGGAACTGGAGGAGGGGAAGGGGGCTGAATCCGCCCTCTTGGCAGGCGGCCAGGCAGGGCTCGGCAGGGGAGTGTGAGAGACGGCCAGCTGATCCTCCCTACGTGTGGGCCTCGATCACCCAGATCCCCTCCAACCTGTGGCCTGCCTGCTGATTTCTAGGTCACTGCCCACCTCCGTGCTCTGTCTACAAACTGCTCGCCGCTGCAGATCGCCATTGTCCTAGGAGGCCGCTCTGAGCACTCTAATCTGGTAATAATAACCAACACTTCTTGTATGTGGTCTTTTTTTCTTTTTATCTTTTTTCCCCCCACACAGTTCTGCTCGCACAGGGCTGTCGCAAAGGTATAAGTCCAGTGGTTGATAAAAGACGCTTTGAATGGTCATCCTCAATGCAATGTGAACATACGAAAACCGAGATCAGTCACTGCCATTCCTGGTAACATTCATAGGCCTACGCCCTTTCTTACGGAGCCCAAAATAGAAGTGATACGTTTCTGAGAATCCTCTGACGTGCGTGAGGAGAACTAGCAGTTCAAAATGGTCCCGCTGTCCACAAGACTAAACAACACAACGGCAAACATCCGTAGTTCATTGCCAAGTCCCTGTAGACACGCTAGCATTCTGGGGTATATATGGGGTATAGGATACCGGAGAACACTGGAGGAAGTAACCCCAGCAGGTTCAACATCTAGGGGTGTGGTATAGCATGCAGAGACAATGGGTGGTATCCTGAAGGTAATCGTTACCAGCAGGAGGTGGAGGGCGGAGTGGCATTCATCACAAACCTTGGGCCATTTGTTACAACAGAGGTGAGAAGGATGGGAGGAGCTATGTGAAACCATAGCCATACCTACTCCCACCTGGAAGGTACAGGTCATGTGCTGGAGAAGGCCAGGGACAAGTTGAAATGGTTAGATCTACTTCCACGGAATACATCTAGATACATGTATCAGTGTTAATCTATATTACATGGGCGTGGAAAACAGGGGGGACAGGGGGGACATTCCCCCCCCACCCCCCACCCCCACTTTTGGCCAACTCCTCAAAAGGTCAAAACTAAAAGGTCAAGCAAAGGGAGGTCAAAAATTGCAGAACCCCCCCCTGGCCCCACCCACTCTGAAACTGTTTCCCACGCCCCTGTATTATGGACAGCATACCGGCCAAATGTTTCCAGGGTGAGCTAAACGCGAAGGTCCACAAACAAACTGGGCCCCTACGTACTGTAACAAGTGACAGTCTCACAATCGGTACCCACATACCCTATTTGCAATATGTGATATTTCATCTAGTCACAGACACAGTCTAAATCGTCACTGAATGCGCCCTTAGATCTCTTATATAAACCAATAACAGGAGGACAAAATGTCACAATTTGGCGTGGCACTACCACTCATGTATAATACGGTGTGGCTCCACCGATATTCTGGTACGGTCATATTCATCTAGTCCAGGGTCGGCCCTTTCTGAGATCTTGGTAGCATGTCTTTTGTGATAATATATCTAAGCTCCCTGATATTCCGGGTACTACCCTGGCTTCCCTAGCCCACTTAAAAGGGTCTATATCTTCTCTTTGCTATCCTCTGAGGATGTGTGTGGTGCACATATGCACGGGCACTGAAACATTCCTCTACGAATTGTGTAATGTAGTTCTCGCCATGAATATGACCTTAGTTGTCGAAATGGCGTTAAACATCTATTACTCTCGCTCACTCCGGGTACTACCGTAAAACTCTCGTATAAGCCGCACCCTGAGTTTGAAAGAAAGCTATAAGCCGCACCTGGGGCTTGAAAATAGGTATTTTAGTATCGGTACTGTCCAATAGCGCCAAACCCCTCCTCTAACGGAGTGGTCATTATTTATCAACAGGGGGGGTGGTGGTGGGTTTGAAGGGGGGGGTGTAAAAAAATTCAGACCCCTCTCGAGGGGGGGCTAAAAAAATTTGGATCCCTCTTGAGGGGTGGGGGCTAAAAAAATTTACCCTCTTTTTAGCAAAAAAAGCCTGCGCGCTACTATAGAACAAAGAGGGGCGCGAAAATTCTCCGCGCCTCTGGCGCTGGGGGGGTGCGCAAAAAATTTTGACTGTCACCGAGGGGGGAGTAAAAAACCCACCACCCCCCTGTTGATAAATAATGACCACTCCCTAAGCAGCCCCCTAAGTACAGGGGGATCTTATAAGCCGTGTGGACAGGTTTGCAGATTTGAATGGGTATTGTTATACATGAGGATCCTTTAGGTTGATATCTGTTTTGCATGTTTAGGTCCTCCTCCGCTGAGCCTAGATAGGGATAGAGTTATGACCATCTTTGTACAGACTAATAGTGCACATTGTGTTGTCTTTGTATGCAACAACTGTATGCTACACTCACAGCTACAGGCTGTATGCTGCAACTGTATGCTACACTCACAGCTACAGGCTGTATGCTGCAACTGTATGCTACTCACAGCTACAGGCTGTATGCTGCACTCACAGCTACAGGCTGTATGCTGCAACTGTATGCTACTCACAGCTACAGGCTGTATGCTGCAACTGTATGCTACACTCACAGCTACAGGCTGTATGCAACAACTGTATGCTACACTCACAGCTACAGGCTGTATGCTGCAACTGTATGCTACACTCACAGCTACAGGCTGTATGCTGCAACTGTATGCTACACTCACAGCTACAGGCTGTATGCTGCAACTGTATGCTACACTCACAGCTACAGGCTGTATGCTGCAACTGTATGCTACACTCACAGCTACAGGCTGTATGCTGCACTCACAGCTACAGGCTGTATGCTGCAACTGTATGCTACACTCACAGCTACAGGCTGTATGCAACAACTGTATGCTACACTCACAGCTACAGGCTGTATGCTGCAACTGTATGCTACACTCACAGCTACAGGCTGTATGCTGCAACTGTATGCTACTCACAGCTACAGGCTGTATGCTGCAACTGTATGCTACTCACAGCTACAGGCTGTATGCTGCAACTGTATGCTACACTCACAGCTACAGGCTGTATGCTGCAACTGTATGCTACTCACAGCTACAGGCTGTATGCTGCAACTGTATGCTACACTCACAGCTACAGGCTGCTAGCGAATCACGCAGTACCAGAAGTGCCTTCTCTAGTATGTGTATACGTGTGTCCATTTAAGTGTATCAGAGGAGTACCTAATATCATCACAATGTCCCCATTAGGGTGCATCAGAGTAGCGCCTAAATACGAGTGCTCAGTGGCCCACCACTAGAGAGGCCGCCCCTGCTAATACATGTATCACACCATAATGTCCACCCTCACTCTTCCACCCATTCTGGGCACACATTGGGGTCAGACTGACAACGTGTTTTTTATTTCCTCTTATTATGTCTACATAGCTCTAATAGTGTTTTGAATAGGGTCCCTCTTCTCTTGTCTAACCGAAGGGGGATGCGTTGCCAGCCACGTGCTATTTTATTAAGTTGACCCATAATGATGGAAATGAGAGCAAAAAGTGATCGGTATGTAATCATTAGGCGTGTTACGCTCCCCTATGATGGTGGTGAATGGGATGTGAGGGCTCATGGCTGGGTTAGAGTAGGTGGCCTTTGAACCTGAGGCCACCCTTAAAAATATGTTCGTTTCCTGTCCAGAGGCCTGGGGGATTTTTTTGTGAGAATGAGATTTTTTTTTCCTGAGTTCTGAAAAGAAATTTATTTTTTTGTCCATCAGCATAAGAATCTAGGTTTCAAATCAATAAATCTTAGAATGTGATGGCGAATTCAGGCCGTCCCTGCTTATGATGTTCATGACAGATAAAAATATTTTCTTAAAAAAAATTGTGCTCTCCCTCCCTCATGAGTCTGAGAAATAACACCCTCTGGACAGGAAACGAACATATTTTTAAGGGTGGCCTGAGTTCATCTCATAGCTGTTCAGTTCAACCGATGAAGCCTACCGGTATATACTGAATAGACATGCACTGCGCATAGACACATACTGGGAACAGGGACCTTAATGTACCCTACACTAAGGGCCTTTTTCACAGATCCTGCCACAATTATGTGTGATGGACGCGTCGCAATCCCATCGACAAAGGTCTCCTCGTGATCTGATTCAGCAAGGAACACATATGTAATTCTTACTTTTCGAGGACAATAATTACAGGCACATGGACTGTGTCAAAGATCCAACACAATGCATGAAATGGCTTGGTCAGTAATAAAACAATATCACATTAATTCAAGCTGACGAGTTATAGACATCGGCTACATAGTTCACTTGGACAGGGGGATACTTCCAATAACTAGGCAGAAATGCTTCAGAAAATGTAATATGGTTCATATAAAATTAGATAAGTGGATTCAATCCCGGGGTTTCAAGAAGCTGGTCTAGATAGTTAACATGTGTACATGCAGCATGTAGTTTAATTAGGCCTTATAGGCCCCGAGATGTCTCAATACAGTCTAGAGCAAGACCACAGCCATGACCAAGTGTATTATTCCCGTTTTATAACACTGCTGGGCGAAGCCAGAGTATATTATCCTGAATGCTGCGTTCTGATTGGCTGATTGACCATGCATTATGTTAAAGGGAGTTGAAGAATGTTTGGTTGGGAAGCTAGGTCCTAATTGAATTATGGGTAATTCAATTAGCAATGTTAATAATAGTTAGAAATCCATTCCCCTTGACATTTACTCTATACCTATAACTGGGATCTATAATGCATCAAACACTGACTAGTCACTGCGACATATAGGATGCATTTATTCAGGATACTCCGTAGAGCTTATTCATGGCAACACAAATATCAAATGACAACTGATACAAGGCAATCAACACATGTAATATAATAGCACAGTACCTTATAGTGGTTCCTACCACAATAACACAGTCCTAATACAGAGTCCTTATGATATGTCTACTGGTGCACACCCAGGCCACAGGCCAGCCTGGCCTCAGTCCTCCAGAGTGTGGGTGTGGATAATGGTGGAAGAGGTCTAAGACCTTACTCCATGTAGTCTTGAAGATAGCTGGATGTGGTGTGTGTCAGTGTCAGGGATGCAGGGGTTTTAAGTAGTGCCCCACCAGTCAGGTGTGACAGCAGCTTTTCCCCTCTCCTACTGCAGTGGGCTTTCCAGCTTTAGCTCACACAGGGGATTTCACACCCCCTTGGCCTACTGTGCACTACACCCCACAGAAAGCTTTCTGACATGTGACACTTGGTTACTGTTGACATATAGTTCATTTTGATATTTGACAAATATCCATCATTTTGATACTCATAAAATCATAATTATCATAAAAAAGTGATAACAATTATAATCCATATAAATCCACAATTATGATTATGATATAATCATAATTGCTACTCTCAGCAGTAGTACACCTTCCATTACATCACAATTCCGTTTCTAGCTGATATATACCTAATATTACACCTCGGGTACCAAAATCTTTTGTACCACTCAAAAGACACTCAAATCGCACCTTGTCGCTTTATGTAGTTTTGCAATTTTTATGGGTTTTCAGTTTGGGTATACTTGACTTAAGACTAGGTGAAAAAAGAATTCCATGTTTTCATAATGCTCACACATATTCAGCATAGAAGATCCATTACCAGGATCTTATTCTTAAATACATACTCTGTGATAAACAATTCATTATTCATATACTCATCTTAATCATTTCAACACAATATAGTAATAATCATATATCCATAACCTCAATAATATCATTGGGAGAAATATGAAATTCTCCGGATTGTAGGTCCAAGACCAGGATCTTAAATGAAACGATCAGTCACACACTCTTTTACATGGAAATCCATCATCAGGATGGCAATCAAATCAATTGTTCAGCATACATCAAAGACAATCCTAAAATAACACTCTTGTTATAAAAGTAGATCCACCATAGAAATCCACTCGCATCTGGTCCTTTATGAACCAATTCATAATGATACACCTTAAAATAAAACATTTCATTTGCAAAATAAATCATCTTAATCCTATATGTTTCTAAACACTTTATGTACAGTCTCTATTCATACCAATGGCTAACTGGGGTTACCATGGTATATTTCTGTCCAGACATGGATGTGGTGGGGAGTCACTCCATGTAAATACATATTATCTTCTTAAATCAGCTGGTCCTCTAAGTCAGTCATGTGCTAGGTGCAGTACGTCGCACTTGGGTCCAAGGTACATGACCGCTTCGCATGGTAGCATCTGGGCGTTTTGTGGACACAAGCATCCCTCGACTCATTGCATCTGCTCCGGCCCTGCATCAGTGGTCAACAGGCTACAGGAAATCACTATCTGTAGATCAGAGGGATTGTGAAAAGGATGCACAATTTAGCCAAATAATGTACACAAAACATAATCTCAACAGTGACATAGGTAACAATGTAAGCATGACAATATACAACCAGGCTTTTGTTTCTACATGTATCCTCCTTCACATAATTATTCTTCATTAGAACTTACCTTCTGAAAACAGCTTTCTGGCTTCTTCCTTCAGACCAGTGGTCAGTGGCCTGAATGGTGTGTACATTTGATCATGGGCTGGTGCACTAGCCCGAGTTGACCCCCTCAAGGGAAGCACAGTCTCTTCTGTACCCTGACCCTTAGAGGCGATCATAGAACGCGCCGTCCTGGCTGTGGCTAATGGTGTAATGCGCTTAGAGAGGTGAACCGTACAAGGTGTTTGTATATACTGACTGCCAGTGTGATAGATAAAATGTGACTGAAATCCTTTCTCCTAAATATAACCCCAGCATTCTGCCGGTTCACCACCTATGGCCACTCACCATAGCTTACAGCAAGGAGCATTGCCATCAGCTGAAATACAATAATCATACCTAAGTAACTTGCAATAAAAAGACCAGAAATTTGACCTAAGTTCTAGCAGCATTTGCTGTAACCACTTACCAATAGTGTAGGGAGTCCTCCTGGTTGTGCCATGTTCACTGTAGGAGTGCAAGGTAGGCTGTGAGTGAGGGAGGGGTCCACCTCCCTTTATATACCCTGCCCAGGATTAGGGCTTTCTGGCCTTTGCCTCAGGTATTAGTGCATTAATGCTTCAGCTTTCTCTCACCTTAATCCTCAGCAGCTTATCCCACCAGCTTGCACTCCCTTGTTACTAATCCTTCTTACCTACCTGTCAGCTGTTGTAAATCCTATCAAATAGGGTATTTCCATACTGAGACTCTAAAGCTTCTGTGAGAATCTAACTTGCCCTAACTACAGACCTCAGTGGGGTATGTTTTAGGATAACATACAACCATTGTAAAGGACACTCTATTTCTTCCCACTAGGTAGGGGGTGGTCATCATCATCAAACTAAAGTCCCTGCATTCTCACAATATATGCCTGTACGTCGGCATAGGTGGTGAGTGAGAGCTGACACTCAAAGTTTGTCTCCCTTTTTATCATCTCTCACCTTTGGGTGATGCACTCTTAAGTATGTCAGGCATTTCCAAGCCTCTACTCTTTGACATACACATCTAGACACTGTTACTTCATCCTTGGGCCCGCGTGTCTCAAACTTATCTTGTGTGCTCTCTCCTACCCTTCATGGTGGCATCCTAGCCTACCAGGTCTTTCTTACTCACCAGGCTGCCCTTGACACCTGTCAAGCGCCTATATCTCTTATCAAGTCTCAGTACCTTATTGTTGTGAAATGTCAAATTAGGTTATTGTGTGTCTTAGAGATAGGCCGAGCTTCATAGTGATGACCTTTTGTGGGGTCCTAATGTTCCATTGAAACATGGGCCCTGCCATTACCGTCTCACCATATCTCAATCCAGGAAAACCATAAGGATAGTACATGAGATACAAAAATTCAACAGATGTACCTTTGTTCTGTAGCATGTTTTAAGTACCCAGTCCTATTCTGAGGTGGGTAAATAATGATTATGCCCAAACTGCCATTGTTTTCTTGCATAGCGGTGTACCTACTCCTTTTGATTTATAGTTCTTGTCTTGTTAGGCTGTGCTACTTATAATAAGTAGTCTGTGCTGTCATAATAGGCTTTGCTAGGCTTTGTGTCTAATCTCTAATCTCTGGCTTGAGCTGGAGAATTAGAAGAAAACCCCTTTCTCCAACTAGGGTCTTAGAGCAGCACTTGATACATTTCTGAGACTGGCTTGCCTTAGAAATGGTTTGCTCAATAAGAAATTTACAGTGTTGTCAAACATCTGCATTTTGTTGGCATTATAGTAAACTTATAGGCTGGATTGCTTTATAAGATACCTTATGCCTCTATCACATAAATATATATTCTGGGTATTGTTCACAAAAACACTATATAGCTCACCTGCGTCCAGGTAAAGGTATATAGGTTAAGACTTGTGATTCATCACCAGTTCACCATACATCTGGCAAATGTATGATATGAAACAATAAATTAGAAAGATAGTTCCTACTCTACGAATGGTTGTAGTAAAGTGACAGTTATCACACACATTAAGCACCTAAACATAATATGCCCGGAACACCTATGCTTCCAATAAGCACCATAAAACTGTCATCTTTCCACTTCCATTTAGAAATTATATACACTCATTAGAAATTCTAACGAGATCGTAGTCGGGGGACATCGCGTATCTTTGAAGTCAGGTCACTTGTTACAAACTTGCTTTGTGCCATTGTATCTAAATGTTCAATTGGTAACCATATAATGTCACCATCTTTGAAATGGACTAAATATTTCATGTCTTCACCCCTTGGTTTGCACACATCTGTAACACTCTTTATCTCATGATATGTTGGTGAGCCATCAGTGGGTATAGTTTTAGCTGCTTTTGGTACAATCCTGTGACTCACTGGGATCTTGACTGACTGTTGGACATCAATTGGGATGGTATCTGTGAGAGCCAATTGTTCATCACCTGTCTGTCCATCCTCTTCATGAACATCCCCATCAAGATCTTCCATAGGTACAGCTTCTTGCTGTTTCTCCTTAGTATCATCCAGTGTGAAACTTTCATTTGGAAGATCTGACTCATCCAACTCCTCTGGATCTTGCATATTTTGTTCTTCCTCCATGACACCAAGCCATCTCTTCTCAACCTCTTTCCTAGATAAGCCTTTCTTAAGCCTCATGATTGTGACTGGCCTATTCATAAACTTCCCTGTCTTGGCATGTTTC
The DNA here is from genome assembly GCA_949317995.1 of Acholoe squamosa. Taxonomy (NCBI): domain Eukaryota; kingdom Metazoa; phylum Annelida; class Polychaeta; order Phyllodocida; family Polynoidae; genus Acholoe; species Acholoe squamosa. The sequence goes on from OX439035.1 coordinate 63,399,150, forward strand.
AAGAAGACTGTGGTTTCTGTGTGGTATCTCACAAGAAGATAGGGTCCATGGAAGACCCTTGCTAACTTGAGTTTGGTTTTCGGATCTTTGATCCTTGGCCAATACAACCAACAGATATCTCCTTCTTTCATCTTTGGATCATAGGCACCACGGTCATATCTCTTCTTCATTTGTTCTTGAACATGCCTCATATGTCTTCCTGCACACTCAGCCGCCTTCTCCTGGGATTGTAATATGTCTGCAAGATGTTCATTTACAGACTTGGCTTCTTTTGCATCAATCTTAAGCTGGTTTTCTGTTGGAAAGAGGGGCTCAATTCCATGACAAAGCATGAAAGCTGTATGTCCCGTGGCATACGCTGGTGTAGAATTCAAGCTGAATTCCACTGCTTCCAAATGTTTGTCCCAGTCCTTCTGGTTTTCACTCACATAATTTCTGATGACACCTAGAATAGAGCGATTTGTTCGTTCAACCAGGCCAGAGGCCTGTGGATGAAGGACGGAATTGAATTGCTGTTGTATGTTGTAGGTGGCACAAACTGATTCAAACACCTTACTTGCAAAGGATTTTCCATTATCCATCACCAATCTCCTTGGTGTACCAAATCTACAGATGACTTTGTTGTAGATTGCTCTAGATACTGTTGGTGCCTGAAGATTTGGAATGGCAAAACAGATCACAAATCGTGAATAGTAGTCCACTAATACTATTATATGTTCATTCATGGAGAGTGTGATTGGCAGTCTCTCTAGAGCATCTAGATTCCAAGTATCAAAGGGTCTGGGACTAGGGTCTCGAATGATGAGGGGTGGCTTTATTGGCCTAGTCATTCTCTTGGTCTGGGCACAGTCCTCACATGAGGCACAGTAGTCAGTCACATCCAAGGACATTTTTGGCCAAAAATATCTTGATCTCATTGCCCCTAGCATCTTGTTAACTCCTAGATGGCCTCCTAGAGGGTCATCATGATGTGCCTGTAAGACCCGTAGTCTCATCCCCCCTTGAGGTACAACAATTAATGCAGTAACCTCAGCCTTAGGCCCCATAGATACATCCATGAAATAGAGTATTCTATCTACTATGGTATAATGAGCCTCACGAAGTATCAATGCCCTGGCTTGTTTAGCATCATGTGGTAATCGGCCATTATTTAGGTAGTCTATCACACCTGCACAAAAGTCATCACCTTCCTGTTCTTCACTCATCTCTTCTCTTGAGATACCTAGCAAAGGGAAATGTTCCCTTGATTGCTTTCTAACTTGTGAAGTGTACTTCCTTCTCTTGGCTTCTCTGCGTGTAATAGGCTCTGCACCGATTGCTGCAAGTTCTACTGGGTCTGGACTGTAATATTCCTGCTCTTCTTGTGACCTAGTATAATATTTTACCTCCACATGAGTGCTAAAATGCACACTCTTCTTACCACTTTGCTTCTTTGCCAACCTCTTCAATCGCCTTTCTCTCTTTGGTATACGATGTGTTGATGCGGGCTTTGATGTTTGTACCTCATTTATACTGATGCTACAAAGAGCTGGGAATGATTCCATCATTTCCTCAATGCCGTCTCTCTCATAGGGTTTGCCTTCTAGCCTACTCAGGCTATCAGGTACCACATTCTCTTTCCCTTTTACATGCTCAACAGTATACTGAAATTGTCTCAGATCAGCTGCCCACCTAATCTGCCTAGGGGATAGCTTACTCCGAGGGTTCAGTATATACTGGAGTGGAGCATGATCCGTCCTTATCAGGAATTTCTTGCCTTCAAGGTATACTCTCCAGTGCAGGCATGCATAGACAATGCCTGCGAGTTCTCTGTCAAGTGTCGAATAGTTTCTTTGGGCTGGGCTGAGCAGTTTGGCTGTATATGCAATGGGTCTGAGATTCTTCTCTTCATCATACTGACTCAGAGTTCCACCTATTCCATAGTCCGAGGCATCTGTTGTTACGATGAACTCCTTATTGAAATTGGGGTACATGAGTAAACAGTCTGATGTCAGTGCTTCCTTAAGATCTTCAAAGGCTTCCATTTGTTCTGTGCCCCAATTCCACTCCCTTTTCTTCTTTGTCAATTCATATAGACATCTTGCTCTAGTAGCATAGTTTGGTATGAATTTCCGGTAGAACCCTGTCATACCTAAAAACCTTCGGACTTGGGTTTGATTCCTCGGTGGTTTGATGTCTCTTATAGCTTGTACTTTGGCAGGGTTTGGGCGGATCCCTTCTTTGTTGAGTATGTGTCCCAGAAATGGAACTTCTGGTGCAGCAATAATACATTTTGCTGGTTTGAGTCTGAGCCCTGAACTTTGTATCCTGCGTAACACCTCACCTAAGTCTTCCAGGTGTTGTTCAAAGGTGTTAGAAAACACCAGGATGTCATCGATATAGCATATACAGTTTTTAAACTGTAACCCTTGTAGAACAAGGTCCACTACCATCTGACAACTACGGGCTGCATTTCTCAATCCCATACTGAGTCTTTTGTATCTGAACTTGCCAAATGGTGTGAGAAACCCTGTGTAGTCCCTGCTCTTCTCAGAGATAGGTATTTGGTGGAAAGCCATCATTAAGTCCAGTGCTGAAATGTAATTTGGCTGTATCTGTCCTACAGCGTCAAGTGCATCATCTATTCTGGGTATAGCTAGATATTGTGGTACTGTAACTTGATTCAAATTACGATAGTCGCAAACAAGTCTCTGTCCTCCTGAAGACTTAGCTACCAGAAAAGCTGGACTAGCCCATGAACCATCATAGCTGGGTTCGACAATACCTAGACGCACTTGTTCATCAACCGCTTTCTTAAGATTTTCACGCATCTTGGGAGACACCCTAAAGGGCATCTGCTGGACTGGTTTTGCATCTGGGATCACCTCAATTTCATGTTCAATCCAATCAGTGCATCCCACTTTACCATCTAGACCTACAAAGGCCCCACAGTTATCTCTCAAGAGAGCATCCATCCTTGCCCTCTGCTCTTCTGTCAACTTTGATTTGGAATAGTTAACCTTGGGTGTAAAGCTGGGTGTTGGTTCTGTCTTCTCCTTGTCTTCAACCTGTGGATCAAATATACCTACCGAAGATATGTGGACACACTCATCACCTGTGAGTTGCCTCAATGTTCCCAGGGCAGTACCTTGCCCTATCTCGACCTCATGATCTGAAAGGTTAACAAATCTAACAGGTACAGTGCCTTTATGCACTCGTACACAGCACCTTGCTGTCCACACCTCTGGCTGTTTTGTAACCTTGAACCCTACATAATTAAAGAACATACCTTCTTTCAAAGCTGAATCCACTGGGAGACTGCACAACATTTCAGTATGTGCTGGAATAGTCAGTATACTGTTAGACCTTACCACACACTGCTTGTCGTCTGGCGGTGTGTCTCGAGATGAATACATGATATTCATACCATACTGTTTCAGGAAATCCCGCCCTAGTACAATGTCTAGCCTAAGGCCTGGGATGACATGAAACAATACATCATATGTGGAATCCTCAATTGTGATTATGCCCCGCATATCACAATGAGCATCCACAACCTGTCCTCCTGCAAAAGTGACAAATACACGTGAAGGATACTCAACAATCTCATTGTTAGCCTGTTTCACCCGGTTGTAATAGTCAAGACTCACACAGCACCGATCTGCCCCAGTATCGACCAATGCCCGTGCACACGTCTGACCTATGCACACCTGAACACAATTATCCTCTGTCAAGAGATGTGAAGCCATGTAGGCCTTACCTTTCTGATGAACCTTACTCTGGCGTTCGCAAATTGATGCTATCTTGAGTCGTGTGTGATGGAATTGAGATCCACTAGTGTCCGTCGGTACCTCAAGCGACCGGCCCTGTCTACCCTTTGGATCCTCATATGGTACATTCCCCATGGCACACTCCCGACTGCAACATAAATCTCCATCATTTAAACAATTTGCGCAACAATTATCAGTTTCAGGATGTTCATCATCTCTATAATACACCTTGCCTGTAAGAGGATCTTTCTTGTAAAAGAAACTATACCTTTGAGCTACATCAATCTCAGAAACAGTAGGATCCTGTATCTCACTTAATCTATTATCATCACACAAAGGATCCTTTAGTTTTCTACCTTCATTATTTACACAGTGGTTATCTTTATCTGACACAACCGATACACTTGTGCCACTACGGGTTACCTTACCCATACTAGAACCTTCCCCCTCTCTTTCCCCATAGGGAGGAGGAGACTCTAGTTTCCCTGGTTCTTGGAACCTTGGTTGCTGTTCCTGTAGTGGGATGGGGACTTTGACCGCTGTCTGGTTGACTTCTTCAGCATTTCCTCCAACCGCGCCAGTCGGTCAGCTACTGCTCCGAAGCTGTTGTCCTTGGATCCTGAGTTGTTGCTCCCACTGCTGGAATGGTGGTTGCCACCACTGGGACCACTGCTGCTGTTGTAACCACTGTTGTAGTTGTAGCCACCATTGTTGTTCCTCTGGTTATGGTGGAAGCCACCGCGGCCACGGCCTCGCCCACGACTGCGACCATGACCTTGACCTTGGCCCTGACCACCATTATTCCTCTTTGGAGCTGGACATCCCCTTGCCATATGTCCATATTTCTGGCAATTATAACATTGGATGTCCATAGCAGCCACATTAAAACTCTCCTTAAAAGAGGCAAGCTCCTGTCTTAGTTTGTCAACCTCACTGACAGGTTCACTAACTGCTTCTACAGCACTGACAGACACTTGCTGAGTTTTAAGTGCTGCCATCTGGGCTTGCTGTGCTGCATACTGATTCCGCAGTGTCTGCAGCTCCAGTTCTAGCTTAGAGAGAGAAGTATTATGAGTTTTACTCACATCCATTGTCTTTTGCATGATGGCCAGCACCTGCTGATTCTGGCTATGGTCCATCTGCGACTTATAGATGGCAAAGTCTTCATCTGCCTCACGGCAGATTTTGATTGCATCCTTGAAGCAGGTAGGGTTGCCATCCCTAATTTTGGATTGGTATGGCCCTGTCACAGCCATTGAAAAGGAATGTAACATCTTGGCATCACTTAGTCCCAACCTCCTATATGCCCTGGTGGCCTCAATTATAAAGTCTTCTATGGTCTGACTAGGGTCCATTACCAATTTGCTTAACCTGTCGTAGTCTTTAGGGGTGAGCTTGCCAAATCTATCTGTGAAGGCTGTTTTTACTTCTCCCCATGTACTCAAACCTTCTATCTGGTCTGTGTGATACCAGTCCTCTGCAGGTCCCTCAAGAAATGAAGGAAAGACCTGTCTTGTGGTCTTATCTGCATCCCTGTGTGGGCCCTGCAGCTCTATATACCTCTCAAAGCTCTTAACCCATAGTGCAGGATCTGATAATTTACTGTCTCTGAAATTAGGGGGAGGTCTGGCTCTAATAGACCGGCCCCTAACATCCTCATCCTGTATCACCACCTGCTGAACACCATTATTTTGTCCCACACCTACATTTTGTACAGCTGCATTCAGCCTCTCTGTGAAAGTGTCTAAAGTTCTCTGCCCCTCCTGGGTCTGATTTGCCTGCATTGTTTGAGTTTTCTCCTCTAACAATTGGGCAAAACCATTATACAGTTCTTGGAATTTGGTCTCTAAAGTGTCACTGAGTTGCCTTGCGGTTGCCATGATACCTGAATTAAGTACGACTTCTCCACCAGCCAAATGTTAAAGGGAGTTGAAGAATGTTTGGTTGGGAAGCTAGGTCCTAATTGAATTATGGGTAATTCAATTAGCAATGTTAATAATAGTTAGAAATCCATTCCCCTTGACATTTACTCTATACCTATAACTGGGATCTATAATGCATCAAACACTGACTAGTCACTGCGACATATAGGATGCATTTATTCAGGATACTCCGTAGAGCTTATTCATGGCAACACAAATATCAAATGACAACTGATACAAGGCAATCAACACATGTAATATAATAGCACAGTACCTTATAGTGGTTCCTACCACAATAACACAGTCCTAATACAGAGTCCTTATGATATGTCTACTGGTGCACACCCAGGCCACAGGCCAGCCTGGCCTCAGTCCTCCAGAGTGTGGGTGTGGATAATGGTGGAAGAGGTCTAAGACCTTACTCCATGTAGTCTTGAAGATAGCTGGATGTGGTGTGTGTCAGTGTCAGGGATGCAGGGGTTTTAAGTAGTGCCCCACCAGTCAGGTGTGACAGCAGCTTTTCCCCTCTCCTACTGCAGTGGGCTTTCCAGCTTTAGCTCACACAGGGGATTTCACACCCCCTTGGCCTACTGTGCACTACACCCCACAGAAAGCTTTCTGACATGTGACACTTGGTTACTGTTGACATATAGTTCATTTTGATATTTGACAAATATCCATCATTTTGATACTCATAAAATCATAATTATCATAAAAAAGTGATAACAATTATAATCCATATAAATCCACAATTATGATTATGATATAATCATAATTGCTACTCTCAGCAGTAGTACACCTTACATTACATCACAATTCCGTTTCTAGCTGATATATACCTAATAATTATCTAGATGGATAATGCATTCCCAGCACAGGAGGTCAACTTCATCTCACATTTAGACTTCACAATTTATATTTATATGTTGTCAGGTGGCTGATGGGTTATTTTTCTGTGTTATAACGGGAATAATACACTTGGTCAGGGCTGCCGTTGTGCTCTAGACTGTATTGTCTCAATACAGTCTAGAGCACTCCCAGAGCCATGACCGTGCATTATTCCCTAAAGATAATGAACGGTCAATCAGCCAATCAGACCACAGCATTCAGGATAATGCACTCTGACTTTGCCCAGCAGTGTTATAATACATGATCACACTGTAACAGTGACTGTTATGTGTACCGGATAGTAGGTGTTAATGCAAGGCAACATCGCCATGTACAGACTGCACAGGTATCTATCTAGTGTAGAGTTGGTAGGCAGTTGGTACCCTTGCTCCCAGACCACACCCTGCCTACCTGTACCGACCTGACCTGTGTGCATATGGTACACCCACCTGTGCGGCCCCGTGGGGCGGGGTAGGGGTGGGGTGCCACAGGCGGCCCTCCTTCAGTACCGTATATCGACCCTGATGTCACCCGGGCGGTGGGGCGTGAGGAGGCCCCCTGCCCCTCTCCTGGAACATGCTTGTGCTCCGGCTGGCCACCAACTCTCTTTGTGGTCTTTCATCCGTGCCCTGGTGTAACTTTGTGTCAATATTTCCTACCAATCAAACGTGTATCGATAAGAAACCTTCATGTCGATTATATGAAACTCGACTGTGCGAACCAAGAGTTGAAAAACCCCGAAAGCAGCACGTATGGGTGTGAGCTGATTTAAACTCATCGTAACGTGAATGTGGAAAGAAGATGCATTGTGCAAATGTATATGTAGAAGGTTGTTAAGTCCCCGCAAAGGTAATTCATCGATTCATCGAGCCATCAGTATGGCACACTGCCGGTAAGAATGATCACTGAGGAGGTGCTTAGGTTATGATGATCACTAGTCGTAGGGCATGGAGGGTCACACGTCTGTGGCTGCCCCCTCGCACCAGGAGGCCTACATGCTAACCTCTGGTGGTAGCATGTGGGCATGTTGGGGAGGAAGGATTGTTTTTCCTGCTGGTCGCCCAAAGAGATGGCTCCATAAAACACAAGACGGCTGATAGAGTTGACCCCAATTACAGGGCAGGGCAGGGACTGATCACCTCTGCTGATGTAGGGGTCACACGTGTGTTAGCAACTGGTCATTTTCTACGCCTTTACTCAATAGATTAATAACGACTGTAACATAAAACTCATATATAGATATACCCAACATCGGAATCCTTGTTCAATTACTGTACATGAGTGTTTATAGCATGGAATGGAAAACTTTTCCTGCGACCTCCCAACATCACAGCCAGTAGAGGCCTGGCTACTAGTATTGCTTTTATATAATAGATACTCATGACCCCCACCCACTAGTGCATAAACTCTCCTATCGTAGGTATAGAATTGCTGCAAAGTGATCCACAGTACAGGGCATCGATATAATGGTACATTAATATGGCTGTGAATCAAGTGTAACCTTTGGAACCTCCTGTATAAAGGTAGATATAGCATTAAGTGGCTTATGTTAATACCTTGATATCATTATGGCGAGGGACTACAATAATACGGCCTCCTCCCTCCTCCTGGACATAGTAAAGCCTGCCTGAGCTAGTACACCTTGCTTAACATTAGAACTAAGCAGTTCTCCAGGACATGGAGCGGTCAGGATCTCGGCGCCGATGACAAGAGCCATTTGCTGAGATGGCTGTAATCATCATTTGCTAGTCTGACGCCTTCCAAGTCGGCCCAAGTGGAAAACTCTTGAACGGCTTATAAGGCACCACCACCACGCCCAAGTTCCTCGGCCAGCAACATGGCTTAGTACCTCAGGATCTATAGTATACATGCTTCACTCAGGAACAAGAGGTCTATACACATGGCGCAAACCCATTCTTAGAACCGTTCGTAATATAGTGGTATTATTATATATGTATTATCTTTGGTCAGAGGGAACATCCTATTGGACCCATGCCTATATACGTTGTATTTGGTGGTGGTGAGTGGTGGGTAGAGTTGGGGGTGGGGGTTCCCTGACGCCTCCCTGGCCTTCCTCACATCACCATGCATGGAGACTGAGTCATCATCATGAGAGGCAGGGGCCAGTCGGAGAGGGCTTGGATAAATACTGAGTTAGGAGGCTAGTGCTAATCATTACTACCGTAATCTCCAGGGTTCTCCACAGGATGAAAAAGCATACAGGTAACTTTCAAACACAAGGGCTGTGTGGATCATAGCGGCAAATCATAGGCATGTCTCATGAGAGAATTTTGAAAATTATATTATTAAAATGGCAAAAGAATAGATTCTGTTAGAATTTTTCAACCAAATTTTACTTTTTCAGCCCTAACTTCTGTTCTAATTGTCCGATTTGCAAAATTCAAAAAAGTATAGAAAGCTGAAAGTCTCCTGGAAAGCACACGGGTGGTGCTTACTAGCTAAAGCAGACGGGCGGCACTGAAAAGCACACGGGAACCCCGCCCGTGTACTTCCTATGTGTGGAGAACACTTCTCCCGCGTATAAGGCGTAGCCCGCGTATAAGGCGCACCTAGAGTTTTGGAAAATTCTCAAAAAATGAAAAATTCATAACTTTGGTTCTACTTAATGAATTTTCAAAATTCAAAAACCTATGGGTAGCTTGGGCCACCCCGGACCCTCCTTGGCCCCCTTATGTCCTATTATGACCAAGGGGACATGTAAGATATCAAAAGAAAGGTCTTGGTGTCCCCCTTGTGGATTCAATGAGAACTAAACCCCCCCGTATAAGACGCGCCTTATACGCGGGAGATTACAGTACTGCCATGCAGAAAGGATACAGACCCCTAATCACCTAGGCTAACACGAAGGTCAACGGCCAGCAACATGCCGCTATGAATAATTAATAATGACATGCCCTGTAACGTTTGGGGGAATTGAAGAGATACCATTGAAGAAGAGCACTGTTGTCCTCCGGGCATGACCTATATTTTTCAACCATGTAGATTCTGATATTAAACCCTTGAGGTACAGTCAATGGGAAATTGCTTATACTAGTTATAGATGCAATGGCTATTCAGAATTATGGTGGGTGGGTTGGTGGGTGAGTAGCCCGGGGTAAGTAGATAGAGGGTGGCCACTGACATGAGTATTAGGGCATGTGTCCATGTGCGTCTTATAAGTTGATGATAGGTACCGAGTTAACTAAGGTCATGCCCTCTATCACAGTCTATGTACAACACGTTCCTCAGCACCCAGAGGAGGGCTGTAGAACTCTCAATGTTGCCATGTGTGTGGGAACACTCATTGATAGTTGTAGCAGATGCTATTTTCATTTACGTAAGTACCATTAGTTTCTGCTATCCGGCTGCTATCGTGTGTTCACACCATCCTCCACGTTTCGCCAACAGAACAACCATATGCAGCATACTGGTGTACCGGTAGTAAAAATAAAATGGGTAGTCTTAGTTGTATGGCATAGATTCCAATAAAGATTTCCTAAAAAAACGGTGGGACCGACCGGTCTCCTGGAGTATTTGGCCACTCAAAAAAAATAGAAAGAGAGAAAAAAAGAATGTACATATAATTTTTTTTCATCTCGATTTAAGATTTTTTTGTAATGCAAGCGCGTGATGACAAACCAACATTTTTGCAGAAGCCTTATTGTGGAAAAGAAAGAAATCACGACAATATTATGTCATAGTTGTCTAAACCATTTCCCTATTTATCTAACTCCGTTTAGATTTCTCTTTTCATCTATTCTCTATTTTTTTCGGCACAAGACTAGAAGTGGCGTCAATGAAATAAATACCGTGCTAATATGTTACCCTTGGTTTACTATGGCTGAGTTGCCAGACATGCCTGTCGTGTTCCCGTGTGTTAGTGATGCATGAGGGCTGATTGTCATGTTTGCATGTTAAACTGGGGGCGGTAGGGCTCGTGCATGATTTATCACTACCCCCCCCCCCCCCAACACACACACACATACACACACACTCCCATCTCATTGCTCCACAGAAGGCAGCGCTTATTTAACCTCACCAGCAACACCATTTCTGCTTTTAACTTAAACTATGACACCTCGGTGTAAAACATTGCCTCATTTATCATTCAACCAAAGTAAAAAAATGATGACAAGCCGATTCAGGATTATTTTCAAGAAGAGGTCTTTTTCTTTAATCTGTTAAATTACAATATTTGCTGTGTAACAACTGTGGTGTGTCTGACATGTTCATGCCGTGACTGGTAAGTGGAATCGAAGATAGGATTATGGCACGTCGATCAGGTAAACATGAAAAATGCCACATACCGGTGGGTAGGAGGTGCTTTGATTGATATCAACCGGTTTGCTGGACATAATCCACCAAGTAAAATAACACATTAATGTATAGGTTTGTGCATCACTAGTATAGAACCTGTCTCTACATGGCCCTGGTGGGGACAGTTCAGTTGACCCCTTCCTGTTCCAGACTGACCACCTTGGTGATGTTCCAGACTTCACATTACATGACCTGGGGCTACCAGGACCCATCCATCCCCGGGCATCCGTCCTACTGTACATGATGGGGTTTGATCAAGGTCATGATGGATATACAAGCAGACAGACCGATGTAGAGAGACAGACACTGGCAGACAAATAGACATGGACAGAGAAATATACAGAAGAGCAATGAGATGGTGACGGCCCAGAGGACTTATAACATTAGGTAGTACAGGGGCGTAGGAAGCAAATTATTATTGAGGGGGCCCAGGGGTCTCGGTTGGGGGGGCCTGCTATATTTTTATATAGGCTTATAAAGGGAACCTCCTCATAATTTGGGGGGGGGGTCCCTTCCCTTTTCCTTCGCCCCTGTAGTAGTATATCCACAAATAATGGCAGCATGAACATGGGTAAACAATACAATGTTGCTGTTTTTTTTTCTATCTTATTCTACAACATGTGAATCGAATTGAATGGTGAATTTGAATACGTCTTATGCCCCCACGTGTCTACAAGCGGGGCGCTGATGCTGTTCTTTCTCTTATCAAAATGGAAGGAACATGTAGAAACAAATGTAGGGTTAGTTGTGGGTGCCAAAGTGAGAGTTTTACATCATGATTCATCCAAGCTACAACTTGCCCATCTGGGGTATTGCTACTTGCTCACACTACTACCACTACCCCGACATGGGATGTTTTTGTTGTGACAATTTTTTATCTACACTACCAGTTACCCAGTAGCGGCATTTCTTCCCTACTCGATGCCGGGGGGGGGGGCACTGACTATATGTAGGTCACCCTCAACTGCCGCCCTACCGCCCTATCTCCCAGTTATCTTGAAATCTGACCGCCCTACTTGACTGATAAGCTAGACATTGACCGCCCCCCCTTTTTTGACAATCCCAAATATTGACTGGACCGCCCCCCCCCCCTTCAAGCCTACACCCTATTGTACTAATGTCTTTGTATGGATCAAAATTTTTCATTGTCCAGCACTGTGTCCTTTTATCACTTTCATGCCCTCATATGTATGGTGTATGAAATATACAGTCCTTTTGGGATCTACCGTAATACCTCGCGTATAAGGCGCACCTCATGTATAAGGCACACCCAGACTTTGCAGATGTGAATGTAAAAATAAAAAATGTCATAACCTTTTTTCCAATGAACGGCTTTTCAAAATTCAAAGACCTATGGCCTTCTTAGGGCCTCCCATATCCTATTTTACCAAAATATTGGGTCAAGGGATTATTGAGGAAATTAGAGAAAAAATATCTCCTAAATAATTCTGCATCTATAAGGCGCACCAGGGGTGCATCCTCATGTATAAGACGCGCCTGCTATTAGAGGTCTGATGGGAATCCACTTTGTGTGGGAATCCACCGCCACTGCTCTCGAGAGTTGGGCTACAGTCGATATCCATTTCATGGGCAAGTGCCCCCCCCCCGGGACTCGATGTCTTTTTCCCATTTTACCCATTCCAGTGGAAGCAGTGCACAGTATTGGTTTTTAGGCTCTAGTCTGAGATGGTATAAAAACTGATGTGTGTGCTGCACTGCTGACCCAGGGCACCCACCCTGCCCACCACGTGCATCCCTGCATAGTGACTCAACAACCAGTCAGACCCCTTGACGATGGATATGAGGAAGGTTGCCTAGAGACATGACACAGAGGCTCGATGAGTGAAAAGAGGGATCTCTCATTTTGATGACAGTTGTACACTGCCTCTCTCCTCCTGCTTTTTGGAGACAGAGCCTGTTGGTGTCCATCAACAGGTAACCATGACAACGGCTTTTTGACACCCTTTCGCTAAGCCTGGTGTTGACAATGTAAAAAGTGGGAACCTTCCGTGGCAGCGGGCCAGGGTAGCTGTCAGCAAATGGAGCTGTCGGCTCACATAGGGGGCCGCTCATCATCTTGTGTTATGTTTTGACTATGGTGGAGACTGCTCATTTCCTGTAACCTCCTCCGGGTATAATCAGAGTATGGCCGACCCCAGGACCGACCCTGACTCTTTGGGAACAAAGACCTTAGTAAGACATTGAGTCGGCATAACAGGTTCATCTCAGCCTATCCTATAATCCATTGAAGCTAATATTCCATGCAACTGATTCCCATGGCTGACATGGTGACATTAGAACATAAGATTGATCCTCTACTACTATAGTGGGATCAAACATGAAATATCTCCACTCCACTATTCAGATAACGTTACACTATTACATTTGGAAGTACCAATAGATACCTCTTGTAAAATGATGTACCACTACACAACTTGACACCCGCGTTTAAGGGCATGTGTGTCTATGCAACGGAAATACTTCTATTCCATGAGATCGAGGTCGAGTATATCTGTACAAAAGATCCAACCTAGGCACGCTGTGTACGGTATGGTATATGGTATGGTACGTTAGGCCACCATAAACCACGTTGATCGTCAATAGGACGGGGGTGGCGGAGGAGGGTGTTTGAGAGAAATGTTGCTGGGGACCGTTCCCACACTACCGTTGCCTCCTTGGCGTCGTTGGTCACAGCATGGAGACTAGAGTCTTTTACACTCTATGGTTACAGACACAGGTACAGTGGGGTACATAACCGTGGCAGTGCCATGCTGTATTGATTTGCGGCGTCTGAACCAAGGACGATCAAATTCAATTTGGCCGCGGGTGGTGTTTACTGGGCTGGGCGATGCCCCAGGGCTACGACCCTGCGATGCAGTCGGCGGCCGAGATGTAAAAGATTCTCCCAAAGTCAGACAGGAATGTGGTGCCGGATGAAAATAAACTCTGACAGTCACGGGGAGGGCAGCCAGAGGAAAGGTCTGTGGTTGAGTCTATCCTGTGCCTGTAGCTTGTGGTGGTTCCACATGGTGTTTGAGAGTAACTCGTTTTCTGCCTGCCAAAGGATACATACCGGCACCCCTGTAGCCATTACATGTACCGGTATAAACAATACACTGGGATGTATGTGAAACAGCGAGTATAAAAATGTATGGAATTTGAAATATCATACTCCTTCTAGAAGTTCTACGCTGAGCTGAAACGGGCCTTGTGCTTATTTGAGAACATCCGATAAAATGGCCCACAACGATATTATACGAATATATATGGACGTGGAATCTTTGACACTGTGCTTTTCTCCTAGATTACAATATTACAAAATAAGCAGGAACAATACTGATATTGAAAATACAATGACAATACACAGGAATCCCCCAGTCTGTGTCTCGAGAGCGGTTTTTGGGAAGGGGTCAGTGCCAAGATGATGCACATGTGCCAAGCCATGCTGGCCACCATGACATGGGTGCACCTCACACACCGCAGCACACAACCATGCTTACTCAGCAGACCATGGAGGTGAGCCTCGCGGCCACAGTTCTAACTCTTTCTACACAGACTGTCAGCTAATGGCAGGGACTGAGGCGGCTTTGACTGAAAACATCAAACAGTCCGCCATTCTACCCCCAGTCAGGGATGCAGTTGCGGTGGGAGACTAGGATGTAGTAGGGTTACCCATATATCCCGCGGTCATGCTTCACATCATTGGGTTCTCACTCAACTACTCAGTACTGCCAATGCCATATCCTGGTAAAATGTTTATATCCACAAAAAGAGGAATTGAAGAACTGGAAGGCAAAATACATGTGTACCCTTTCCCAGCGGATGTCTAATTCAGACGTCTTCAAACCAGAGTACAGTCAACTCTCTCTATTGTGGTCACCATTCGTTCTTTCCAAAAGTGACCACATTGGCGAGGTGACCACATTAGAGAGGTGACCATAAGTAGAGAGTTGACTGTAGACGAGTACAGAGGCGTGTTTATGCATGTGTAGGGGTTCGTTCCCCCGTTGGGTGCACAGAGCCTTCAGAGGGACTGTTCACTTGGTTGTGTCACTCCCCCTATGTATACCATACCGATCCAGGGTAGTTGGAAGGTGGAAATGTCAGTGAGGCCGTGTTGGTGACAGGGTATGTCAGGCCAGGGGATGTAGCTCAGCGGTAGAGCACTCGACTTACAAGCAAGAGACCCGGGTTCGAATCCCGGTGTCTCCAGAGACGTTTTCACTGACCACTACAGTGGTGGAGACACCGAGTGGTCCTGCCTCGCACCTCCAGGTGTAAGGTTTTACAGGTGTGGGGAGTAACCCATGTATAGAGTGTAGTAGAAAGTCTCACGAGAATGCATGCTAAGTAGGCCTGAGCTGGTAGCACACCTGTATGGGCTGCCTGTACAGTACTAGCGCCCACGGGAAGACTTGCAACATCGGTATTCCGAGTTAGCAGGTTGTCCCATGGGCGCCGCCATTACTGGAGCTTGTTATCAGCGAGTTCTACTGAGATCACCTATCAGATGGGTACCAGTTGGCCCCCGAGAGGAACGCAGTGAATAGTTGGTGTCATTTCATTGGCTAATAATCAAACAAGCTAAGGCCGTATACAGCTTGTGTTCTACTTGTATGCCATCCACAGACCATGCGTCTCACTCTGACACCCTTCCCGACCCCCCCCCCCCCCGTCTCACTTTTACCCCTTCAGCAGACCCTGCGTCTCACTCTGACACCCTTCCCCCACCCTGCATCTCACTTTTACGCCAGACCCTGCGTCTCATTTCGACACCCCCCCCCCCCCCCTAGGCTATGGCTACTTGACTGTCACTGTCAAACTTTTGTCACTAGCCTAACCACTTGGCGAAAAAAGTTTTTTTCAATGTTTGCAAACGTTTTTTTTTGGTTCGGATAAAATATGTTTCACTACATTGAAAAAACATTCAACCAAACTTTTTTTTCAACCAATTTTCAACCAAATAAAAACGTTTGTTTTTTTAACCAATTTTCAACCAAATAAAAAAAAAATTATTTACGTTTAAAAAAAAAACGTTTTTTAAACCTAAAATAAAAAACCTTTTTATAAGAACGTCAAAAAACGTGTTTTTTGGGTACATGTTTTGACATTATTTTACTGTTTGATAAAAATGTTTTGCAAACTTAGGAACCAAATAAAAACATTAAAATAAACGTTTTTTCGCGAAGTGGGTTTGCCTTTTGCAATTGAATGTCACTGTCAAACTGCTGAGAGATGCCTATGATGACTTCACTGTCAGTGTCAAACTGCCTATGGCAAGTAGGAAATATGCCTAGGCTATGGCGACTTCACTGTCAAAATCTGTCAGAAAACATGAAGAATCATCGGCCCCTAACTGTGTGAGAGGGTTAGAAACTGGGGTCAAAAACATAAACAAACTCGGAAATTAAGTCATCATGATGCACCAAGATCTTTAACCTTTGAGACATTCAATCAAAATTCTGAAGTGACAGAATGTTTTTAAATGTTTGTGAGTGCCGTAGCACAGCTTTAATAGTGACAGTGTATAGGACTCAGTATGGAGGCCTAGTGGAGCCGCCATTTTGAATTTCGCTGGTTGAGGTAAAACCCACTGATAACACATACCATGATGGGTACCTTGTCCCTGGTTAAAACCTCTTATAAAGTTATTGGGCCGGCTGTGACGTCATAAGCTAGCTGTTATGTAATTAGAGCCCATGCTGGCCTGAACTGGCAATGTGTAGAATAGAGTCAAAGGAGATTGTTGTATGCTTCAGGCAACCATGTGTGGAATCAGGCTATGGTTTCCCATCATATATCGTGCCAGAAATTGTAATTGATATGGGATATAAAAGGTTAATCTAGGGGTGAAAATTAATTCTAAAACATTCTGTCCATTCAGAATTTTGATTAAATGTCTGAAATTGAAGTTTTTGGTGTTGCGGGAGCGATAGGCTGTCTCCGTCTGGCCTATACCCCTCCCGTGCACCCTACCCTCCCCCGGATACATTTTTCCAATCCAATCCAAAATAGCCTCACCAATTTTAACAACTGTACGATTCAAATATCTTTTAAATTATTCTTACTTTATTTATGGGACATCTTCTTGAGACTTGCGGCATGGGAGAATGCACCATGGCTCGAGATCGAGTGTACACTAGAGGTGTACACTCTGAAGTGTACACTTTCAGGGTTAGCGTACTTACATATAGGGAGTGGTCATTTTTTATAAAAAAAAAAAAAAAAAAAAAAAAAAAAAAGGGAGGGGTGGCGCACAATTTTTTTTTACCGGCGCTTAGGGAGTGGTCATTATTTATTAACAGGGGGGGTTGGTGGGTTTGAGGGGGGGGGGGGCGTAAAATTTTCAGACCCCTCCCGAGGGGGGGGGCTAAAAAATTCACCCTCTTTTTAGCAAAAAAGCCTGCATGCTACTATAGATCAAAGCAAAAACTCTCCGCGCCTGAGGCGCAGGCGCAAAAAAATTTGACTGCTATTGAGGGGGAGCATAACATTTTTTCACCCATCCGTGCGAAAACCCACCACCCCCCCCCCCCCCCTGAATTGAAAAATAATGACCACTCCCTTAGGTACCGTCGCAGGGCGTCTCAGTGGCATTGCATACCCCACACCATAACTTTGAATATGAATAAGGCTAGGTCTAAGAGAGCACCGGAAGGTTATGGTATGTGCCAGAGGTGCACAACTAGATAACGCAGTGATCTAACAGGGCCAGATGAAAATTCATCTACCATACTAGTCCTTGGTCTCAAATTGGCATAGCGCTTCTCTCAAACTACCGGTATATGTATATTGTGAAAAAAAAGTTACCAGATAGGTATCAAATGAGCACCTATTCCATAAAAGTAGTAAAATGGCACTAATATTGGCAATGTAAGCAGCTAGGTGACCAATGAGATAAGTTAGAGCCCTTTATAGATGCACAGCCTCATGTTTGCCATGAATAACCTAGAGGCTCGATAAGCCATGGGCGTGACAATCTGAAGGTGTCAGGTTGCCCTAGTAGGGTAAGTCGCCCCTGACTCGACCACTAGACATGTTGGTGTACCTTGAGTCGACCACCCATCTATCATAGGTTTTACATTCACAATTTATGAGTAATGTTTGGTATATGTCCAAGGTATTCATTTAGAAATGGATAAGGCACAACTAATTGACGCTCCTCTGAGTCAGGTTCCATGTACGTTTCCCTCTTTGTGATGTTTACTTTTCACTCATATATCTCAATAACCAAACATATCTAACCATCCTCTGATAAACATGTACTAGACACAGTCATCCTCTATCCAAATATGTGCAGATATATTGTGAGAAATGTATGGGTACTTTGTCATAAGCCATAGCAGTAAGCATCACAAAGATGGAAAAATGCAGGGAACCTGACTGAGAGGGGCGTGAATGCACGAGATAAGGCCCGAGATTTGCAACCGGTGAACAGTCTATAGTTAGATGCTGCCTGAATAGAATTAACCTAGTGGTCGAGTCAGGGGCGACTTACCCTACCTGTGGAGTCGGCGTTGACTATTTATTTTTTATACACCAGTGATGGTATATCATAGGACAACGTAGGACAAGAGACGCGGTGGGATGACCTTTCCTACTAGGGCGTTTCGAGGTCGGCCCTCAGTTGCCATGGCGACAGTGGGCACACGGCAGGGTCAGGGTAGGCGGTGGGGTGTCAACTTACACCCGGCCACCCCCACTACTATACACTATGTGTGTGACCTACGACGACGCCGCCCAAGGTCGTCAGTAAACACCACACAGTCACAAGTTCACTCAATCTGGCCCCGGCTCGACCACTAGCGTGAGTTGTCTCTGGCACCTAGCGTTTGTGGATAAAAGAAGTTTTTTTCCACTGGTTGCTGTAGTGCTTATTTGTAGGCAGGTACCTTGCATAGTAATCTTCCCCAGAAAATGGGGACCATCATCCCCATTCACGAGAGAGGTATTCCCTAGAATCTCGACCGGGTGAGACTGAAGTTCACTATCACCTACATCAACCAAATAGAGATCATGGTTACTATGGAGACGGAGGGATTAAAGTGGTTAAAACTTCTTTCAGTTTTCCTTACTACCTGTGGAAAATATCAGGTATACCGGGGCACATGTTAGCCTGGAAAGAGGCAATGTTAACTTAGGGCACAGTGCTTAGCGCACTCGTAACTCGGAAAGACCATACCTCCTCCATCGTCATAGTACATACATAGACCTACCTAGACAGTAGGGCATTCAGTCTGGAAAGACCATACCTCCTCCATCGTCATAGTACATACATAGACCTACCTAGACAGTAGGGCATTCAGTCTATCTGTAGAAAATAGAGAAAAACCTTTATTTTCAACCAGAATGGGTGAAGGGGATCCTGAGTAGTACAAAACTGAAAGAATTGGAATTCTATCATCACTAGTTCCTTTTTAAAAGAACTTTTTCTACCAGAAGAGTTTTGGGACAGACAAACTCACCATAGAGAGTGGTCTAGACTGCCGTTCAAGTTTCTGTGAATGTGTGTGCAGCCTTTGCAGTGAGTGGGGCCTACCTGTGCTATAGTAAAGGTACACACAGTGCAGTATTTGAGAACACAAGGGGTATCAATCTTACTTTGAAATGCTGGGTTTTTCTATTCCAATCTTTTTGAGCTCTGTACAGTAGATTGTCGGGTGACATAACATTTAAATGTACCCTGCTGCATTTCCATTTTCCTAGGTGTTTTGGCACTTCTTGTGACGGATTATGCTGTAGTTATGCTGTTTGTGCTCTGATCAAAATGCAGCACAGATGATAATGTAACCCTTTTTCATACCAGTTCGATGCAATCAATGGTGGATTGATTTGTCCAGTTTAGCCCAGCATTATAGCCAAGTCTGGAGAGGGAGTTTTTGGAGAGCCATCAATTTCCAATACCAATGTGCATGCCTCCCCAGGCAGCTCAAAGTAGTCACTTCTCATCAGGGCTCGACAAATCCCCGTGCCCAATGCCCGTGACTCAGAAAAAATTCACTGGGCACGAAATATTTCTCAAGTTGTGCCCAATGGGCACAGCTGTCCAAAAGCTACTTAAGACATCAGCGCAATGCAACGCTGCTGAGATTATCTGGGTGTAGCAGTCTCTGAAACTTGTTTCACTAGAGATAGGATGAAATAAAATCTTTTTGTTTATTATAAAACTATATATGTGTGCCATTTAGCTAAATATGTAATTTCGAGTATCGAAACAAAAGGTCCTGGCCACAGAGCTTGTCTGCTGGGCGCAACTTTTTTTTCCCATGTGCCCAGTGGGCACACAGTCTCCAAACTGATTCGTACTACAAATCTTTTGGACAATGGCATGTATGTGTAGTATGAAACCATAGCTTACCAATTAGCACACATCTTCATGTTGTATATTGAAAATAAATGCCCATAAATGGAAGAATAGTCTGAGGAGAGAGGAAAATAGCTGTTTGTCTGTGCCCTGTCAGTGGGGACTGAACACCCCATAGACAGTCCAAATCTTATCCATTTTGGTGTAATCAATCAGAGATGATAGAAATATAGGTTAATAACATTCTTCTTCGTCTCAATGTCCGTCATTTTGGTGTAATCCAGCACTTTCAATACAAACAAAAGGCTGCAAGCGTCTTCCTCCTCCTCGCTGTCCGCCATTTTGGATTAGACCGGAAGCCACCCCGCCGACATATTTTGCGCTGAATTTTTCGATTTACGCAAAATTGGGGGGGGGGTCGTCGATTCAAATAGGCCTTATTTAGAAAAAAAGGCATGTTAATGATACAATACACCATTAATTTCAAGCTAAAATGTGTCAATTTGGCCTTCTTCTTCATCATGATTTTTTTATGCGAGTTGCGCATGCGTAGGATGACACCATAGCGGCGAATGGCGGGAACGCCTGCCGGACTTATAACACCCTAGATTGACACCTCCATAGGAATAACATTGCTGATCCCAAAGCGTCGCTGCGAAATTTTTAGGTCATATTTATTTTTATTATTTTAATATCTCTTAATTAACTTGATTCCCCCAATAATCTATAGTCCTGTAGGTGCTACAAAAGGTAATCTATCACATACATGTTGATTTAAGACCCAAATGAACCTTTAAAGAATTTTAATGGATTTTTAAAATATAAAAGAGATGGTCACTTTTCACCCCTAAATGCGCGTCTTAAAACACCCTGGCCCAGCAGTGAATCCCTAAAACTCATTCCACGTTAACTACTGACAAAACTTGACAAACTACATATGTAAACATTACAAGGAATGACCTCATTTCTTACTCTGGGATAGACCCTTGTCAGGCTTGCGGGACCCCAGGGGCCAGAGTCCAGGGGCAGGAAGTGCAGTAGGAACACAGGGGAGAGCCCTTTTGGTCTAAAATTCAGAGATGCAACTCACTGGCCGACAAAAACCAGGAAAATTGGACTTTGGACACATTTCCCCAGGAATTTAACATAATTTAATACAGAAATCTCGTGAATCAAAACCAGGAATTACTGGTAAACCAGGAAAAGTGGCATCTCTGAAAAATAAGAAAGCTTGTAAATTGAAGGACATGGATTGTATTCACCGTTTAGTTTAACAAACGTTTTTTAAGAAAATTGCTGTATTAAACATAAGATATTATTACAAAATGTAAAGTTGACCAGACTGATAGGAATTAGCCTAAAGGAATATTTTTTTTTTGTGTGTGTGGGGGGGGGGTCATGTTTTGGAGATCTTGATGATCAATGGACTCTTCTTGTTTCATATCAAACAAAATATCACTTCGCTTCATTCAGATTCTATTTAGGGCTCCGTCTCAGCCTCACAGGTGTGTGAGCATCAGTGAAGATTGATGTCCTTCACCGTGATATCAGTGTTTTTTTAAAAGATGTTTACTTTCAAGTTCAAGTCTTGATCGTGATTGCTGTCCTTTTCTCCCTGTAAATTGCGTCCTTTTTTGTTTCTTTGTTTTTTTTTTTTGTTGTTTTTTTTTGCATCACAAAACTCAGTGGCTGTCACTTTGTTTCAACAGCACCCCCTTCGTTCCCTTAGCATCTTCATAGACCTAGCAGGCTAAGGCCACTCCAAAAAAGAAAAGTTGTTTTTCATCATCAAGTGATGGAAAAGGTGACGAGGGAGGACTTTATTAATTTTTTTTTTAATCAACAGTTGATAAAGATCGAAACCTGTGAGTGTCGTTGCAGTTGTCCGTTTGCCGTGGTAAGAGAGAAAATGCCTTTTAAAAGCAAATTTATCAACAACATTGAAAAAGCGTGAAAATGATTATCATCTATAGCTAGGTGCATTCCTAGGGCCCTAAGCTTAAATTTAATACCAATGAAATAAAAATGTGTATTGACGTTGCCTGTACTTTACGGTTATCACAACCGCAGTTCAAAGAGGCCATTCCCTTGGCACCACTGTCCTTTTATGTCAAGCCCTCACTCTCCCTGTGATGTCACTTCCAGGATACAACATATGTCCAGGATTTCAGGTG
This sequence comes from Acholoe squamosa, assembly GCA_949317995.1. Lineage (NCBI taxonomy): Eukaryota > Metazoa > Annelida > Polychaeta > Phyllodocida > Polynoidae > Acholoe > Acholoe squamosa. The sequence continues at coordinate 63,421,504 of OX439035.1, forward strand.
CCCCTGGTCCCTGATTGGTCCAGGTGCTCTAAGCCTGTCAGTGGTGAGTGTGATTTAATTTCATAATTAAATCTACCACCACTGGAATGGGCCACTTAGTGTCCATTCTGAGAGAGTTTATTTTATGATTTTTAGAAACCATAAAATATTTTGTTGACTATAAGGGAGTTGTTTGGCGACAATTCCCTCACATTCTCAGCAAGATTGGTCTCCAGAACTAAATTTAATACCAAACCTGACTATCTTTGTCCATTTCTAAATGTAATTTTATCAGGAAATTCTTACTAATAATGTACCACTATCGGGCAAAGTCCAACTGCGAAACTAGAACCCCCTGTTTTGGCCATATCATAGCCCTTTAAAATGTAGCTGACTTTTTACAGTCCCACTTTTTGAATGTCTGATAACAGCCCCCCTTCTCAGGGCCCTCTTTCCTGTAAACATTGGTTCTTTGATAATAATATTCAGGAATTTCGCAGGCCTGGAGTGAGTACATGGAATATTCAAGTTACCTCCTTTCCATGGAAATTATAACATCGTATTAACAGCCCCCTAATTTCAAAATTGGGTTCAATCAACAGCCCCCTTTTTCCCTTCCCGCGCATCAACAGCAACTGCTCCTCAGGGTCAGTTCACAGTTGGTACTCAAACCAAGTCCAAGTGCCCCCCCCCTCCAGGGCAAAATATACTCGTTGATGTGATATCTGCTACATGTAGTATACCAAGGGCTGATAATCATCATTATTAAAACAACTTTATTGGACGTGGATTAGATTATTCCCATTGGTTATAGAGTTCTTTATAATAAATCCCAAATGTTCTTCCGCATGCCACTAGTATCCACCTCCATCAAGTGGCCATTGGGAAGTACATTGCTATCTCAGTTTTGAAGTTCGATTTCCCTTCTTAGCCTCTGAATGTGATGCTATCAAACTATGTACAAACTGAAATATTTTGTGAAACATATACCGGGTATTTGTTTTCTTCCTCGTGTACATTTTAACATTACTTCATTGTCTTTCTTTTTTAGACGCTTGTATTTAGGCCACCCTTAAAAATATGTCCGTTTCCTGTCCAGAGGGTGGGATTTTTCAGACCCATGAGGGAGGGAGGAAAACATTTTTTTTTAGGAAAATATTTTTATTTGTTATGAACTTCGAAAGGGGGATGGCATGAATTTTATGATTTTGTGATTGGAAACTAGTTTCTTGTGCTGAAGGCGAAAAAAAATAATCTATTTTTCACAACTCAGGAAAAAAAATTCCCATTCTCACAAAAAAATTCACCAGGCCTCTGGACAGGAAACGAACATATGTTTAAGGTTGGCCTTATTATATCACCTATCATTTTCGCTACTGTCCCTTCTTCTAATTTTGTATCTGTTCAAACACACACAAAAAGAAAATGAAATTAAAAAATGCCTACATTAAACATACATGCCCATAGTATTTCTTTGGTGTAAATCAGTCTAAATAGATGAGGCCAGACTCGCTGCTGACATTAATGGGGAGGTCACGAAGCTATATAGATCCCCAGCTAAATAGTAACGTCGATACAGGGGCCCACGAAACCCCGGCAAGAAACACAGACTGGTCTGAGCATCTTTCACATCTAGCTTTGGGTAACACCCACCCCTCCACACAAAGAAAACAAGCACAAACAGCTCTGCGTTTGGAGCTAGCCACCTTTCTAGGTGCCATCACTTGGCATGTCTCTTATTTTAATTACACACTGATGGGTACCATAATCACCCCTTAAAACACTGCACATTATTTGACGGCTCTCTAAACCCTTGTCTGAGTGGCACTAACAATGGTCGGACAAAAGCTAACAGACATGCAGTAGGTAGGCACTGAAATACCTCCACTGTGTGAGTCTGCTGCAGGAGAGGTGTGAAACTGTGATAAAGCTGAAACTGGGTAGTGTTAAACTCTCCTTTCTTTGCAAGCTTATTCTGAAGCTATTTACTAAAGGATCTTTACAAACAAGGGCTCATTTTTACAGGCTTGGCTAGACCTTTAAAATGATTATTTTTTGTACAAGGTTGAATGCAGGGAATTTTGCCTTTGACCCCATCAAAGTTCAACTAAAAGTTTAGAACCATTTTATTATGAGAAGATCATTGAGCACCTATAAATAAATGGTTCCCACCTGTTCTATGGTTAAAAATGATCTAGAAAATGTTTTCATTTTCTTTTTCTAAGGGGCTGCAGTATGTTTGACAGACCCTGCAAACTTTTTTGGCGAGATTATCTCTGGACACTTATCCCAACCTCCCCAATTTTGGGCACTTACCTATCAATTAAGACCTTATTGTGTGTATTTTATATGGTGGGAAATTGATAGCTATGATAACATTTAGTAGTTTTGCTTTTTAGATGAAATTATTATGTCAATTTAAATGGAAGTTATGATCATTCAAACGTCCTGAGTCAAAGACGATATTCTGCCGTGGTTCTGTCAGAGCGCACAGTTCAAGGGAAAAGATGACATCAAAAATTTGCTTTTACATTGTTTGATTATGATAAAATGTATCATTTTTACATTCTCGAGGGTATATCTTGCTTATCTGAAAAGAAAATTTGCCCAAAATAATCATTTTAGTGATCTAGTATACCTTGGATTCATCTTGCTTGATCACAAAATTAGATCCAAATTAAACTCTTAACTATGGCAGAATTCTGGGTCTGATTTGGTACCTTTGACCGGTCGTAACTCCACTTAAAATTGACATAGAGACTTCATTTAAAAAGCAAATCCACTTCCTTTCTGAAGATCCATCCATTGATCATTAGATAGGTTTAATGGGATAATGTCTTGAAATATTAGGTAAGTGCCTACTGAGTAGGTACGAAGGAATTATGTGTTTAAGACATTCTAAGCAAATTTGAGGCGAGATCGTGATTTGCAATATTTCATAGCTGTAGACTTGCAACATGGATTTACGCAATACAGTGATTTGACTGTCCTAACAGTCTCAAAGCAGTGTTGTAAGCCCATCCTCGTGTTTTCCCCCTCCAATATAAAAAAGAAAACAGGTTTTGGGGAATTTGGACAAGGCAGTCGATGTCGCAACCACAACTTTATAGGGAATTCATAGTGATATATAGAAGAGATAAAGTATTGACCTAAGTAATAATGTGTTTACCTAAATGATAAATAGTGATCTCAAGCCACAGACGGAGAAAAAGTTACGTTTTTCTTTATTAATCATCAGGTCAAAATTCAATCTTGCATATAAAACCGTACGTCACATATATTGATGGTACACCCTGACTTTGGGACATCCAACCAAGCCTCACTGGGCACCTGAAAAGGGTTTAATTCCAATTCAATTTCAATTTATAGAATTCTTTATTTATGCTATAATGCTATAAGACATGTACACAATTTCCAATGTGAAAAACATTTCATTCAGTGGCTTCACCCTTGACAGAATATACGGCTCTTGTACCGGGCAATAAAGGGGCTTTTCTGCATACTCCCAGCAGTCGTTCATACAAGCTCTGCTGCAGATGCAGCGCTGCAAATACAGCCAGTGTAACACGCCCTTAATATAATCTATATCACTATAAGCTGTTACATGCCTAAAGTATAATCACGGATCGGAAAATAATTGCTGCCACAAGGACGCCCCCTCTCCCTTCCCAAAATATTATAAATTATTAAGTGACATAAACAATAGGTGCAACTGGCTGACTTACAAAACCAGGAGGAGCCATAATTTTGGTACCTTTTCCCCCAGTACAGGAAATCAGTAAAATTCAAAGCAGAAATTTCTTCCAAAAACCAGGAAAAGTGGCATCTCTGAATAAATAACTTTTAATAGGCTTTAATAGCAGATGCGTGAGCAGGGTGGGTTCCGGACAACATTTTCTAAATCCTATATCACTCTGTCTCTGCTAATTTTTGCCAATCTATATAGATGATATACCAGTAAATAACCACCCCTTGGCTTGGGCTTATCAATCAGCGTACTATCAGCGTAATTTCTTTGGAAATGCCTGTATAAGTAACTATAACTCAGTTTATACTGTATACTTGTTTAGGCCAAAAAAATTATTTGTTTGTTTCAGGTCACCCAACCCTACCTAGCAAAACAGGGCCCACCCTAATTTTTTTTCTTCATTTTTGAAGAAATTATACATTTTTGGCTATTTTTTAGTCAATCTAGTCTTCTGTGAGTCACCGCGAGTCACCGCGAGTCATCAATGATCATGTGTCTTTGTTGTAGTTAAAAAAATTTTACAAAATAAAAGAAAAATCCGACCTACCCTACCTTAATTTTTTCAGCATGTTACCTAAAACAAACAACTCTTTTTTTCTTGGCCTTGACAATATTATCACCAGTGCTTTTATACAACACATGCATCTGTTCGATTGAGGCACTGGCAGGGTTTTTATCTTATAATACCGGACTGGTAACCAGTGGCCAGAGGCGTGGAGAAATTTTGTGCCCGTCTTTGATCTAGAGTAGCATGCAGGCTATTTTTGCTAAAAAAAAGAGGGTAAATTTATTACACCCCCATCAAAAGGGGTGACGTGTATGAACAGAAATGTTTAAGGATATATAATGAAATAAAGTCATTTGGAAAAATTTGGAACCTGTGGGTGGATATTAATACATGTATGTTGTAGACTGACCTTGCAAAGGGCTAAAGTATAGGTCAATTAGGAGCATTGTCCAAAGGGAGGGTAAATATTTTTTATGTCACCCCCCCCCCACCATCAAGAGGAGTATTTTTACCCCCCCCCCCCAGGATAGGCAGGGATGAAAGTCACAGAGCACGAAAATCCCTGAAATGGTCCAATATTCGCCCCCAAAAAACGGGGTTTATATATGAATGTGTAGGGCCCTGGAAACTCAAAATCCCTGAAATCAGGGAATTCCCTGAAGACTTTCATCCCTGGATAGGTACATCAAACACTGCCTGCACCACTCCCCTGGCAGTGTCCATCATTTGTGACGCATTTTTTATGCACTGGAAATTAAACTGCACTGAAATTGGCATATTCTTACAGAACAAACATTAAGTCCACACATATAAAAAGTTATTTTTGTATATCATGGTTCATTTTACCTATATCAAACTTTCCTGGGGAAAATTTCTAGACATTTTTGTAGATTTCTGAAGTGGATGACTGAAAAGGTCATCTAAATCAAGTTGTCCAAAATGAAAAAAATGGAATGAAACTAAAAGAAAGTAATAGTATGTTTCATGGCATTTCATATAAGGTATAGTTTGTGCATGTGGACTGAATAGTACAGCTGGGGACTGCAAAATAAATTACAAAATCACATTTTTCTGTGTAAAAGGTGCACAGTGGTGATTTGGCAGTTTTAAAAATGTCACTGCATGACCCATGTACATCATACGGGTATGACACTTACAATACCTGCTAAGATAAACTTGTTTTACAGGCTCCCTGATTTTGGGAGCAATTAACTGATTTTTGACGATTTCCGAACCATGTGAACTTGCTACCACACAGGAAAAAATTATTTGATGCAGTTTGTCAAGAAATCTAGGTCATGAGTTTATATAGGTCAGCCAGAAACTAGGTCAACAGGAAACCCATAAGAGGTTAATGTTAGGGTCAAATACCAGTGATTAGGTTATAATGGCTACTTCTTCATATTTTACAGCCTCTGTTCCTATATATCTAATCATATCAGAATCTAGATCATGAGCTAATGTAGGTCAGATATATAGGTCACAAGGAAATTAGGTCAAGGTGACATTTCGTACAGGTCAACATCTGGGTCAGATAACTTTTTATTTCGTGCTGATATTGTGATTCCTTCCGAGTTATAGACCATTTGCTCTACTGCCATTTCGTCCTAGACCATTCGCTCTACCCCCCTTGGATCATTTGCCCTACTAGACTTTTAGTTAAAACCATGATAATATCCCTCTCTTCTTATAGAATTTGAAAAAAAAAAGACACAAAAAAAAACATCTAGTGATACTGTCCCTACGCCGTAGAACTAGTGCGAATGTGTATGACAGTATGTAGAGCGAATAGGTTTTAGAGCGAATTGACCATTTCCCGTCAAAAGCTTTTTCACCCTCCTACACTCCCTTAATAAGGGCCTTGGCCAAAACCTAGGCTAGGCTTGGGACCCGGGCTTGGCAGTTGGTACAATGTATTCTTGTTGTCCTCACCTTCTCAACACATGCTTAGGCTTAGTCTTAGCAGCTTAGCCTAGCAGCCCCCCCACAAATAGGTGTGAGAAACCGTCTTCACACATTAAGGCTGGGGATGGGTATATAAAGCTGAACAAAAACACCACCAATGTGAAGGACCTAAATGTTAGCTCCTTGCTAAACCTCGTGCACCGAGAAGAAAGATATCTTATCGTGGACCCTTGCAGCTTGCTCCTTTCCGACACATGACATGTAATTCACATGACGGTACCGGCGGTACTAACTACATCTAGTACCGTGCGGGTGTAGTACCGGTAGGACTATTAAAGTAAATGTATACCAGGCTTAATAGCAATACCGATGTGAACATATGTATCCGAAGTCTCCAAGTATGCCTTCCAAAGATATGTACAGCCTACAGGCCCACACTTCGCGAGCTTCTGCATGGATGCCCACGAGCACAGCACTTGTGCAGTCACATTTTCCTACGGTGCCGTGTAGGCTGTAGCCGCCCGGCTTACTATACCGACCGGAGAGTCGGGCGACTCACGAGACTGGTCAACAACACCGGATGAGTACTACTGTTTCAGTTCACTTACCTACTAAAAACAAAGTAGACATGTACTCCCGGTAATCCAATTTTAATCCAGTCCACATATCATTGGTAATAATCCATGTATCTAGAAGAAAATACCCTGGTAAACGCCAGAGATTTGTCAGCGAGGGCTGCCAAGGTACTTGTCCCAGAGAGTCGTGTGTGTATACTGTCTGATTCTCCTTCCACACACCAGAGGGCAGGTGCGCTGTAGGTACGCTGGTCTCCAGTGTCTCTGGGTTCAGGTAAAGAGGAGCAGCAAAGAGACAACACAGTCCTTTGGCCAGACCGGGTTACCCACACGCACTCTATGACAGGTTCGCTATCGGTTTTCACCGGTTATATCCCCCAAATCATTTCTATGTCCGTTTTATTACTCTGTCAGCAACTCTTCTTGGAGAGCCCGAAGGGGAAGAGTAGAATCCTGGAACAGTGCGAAACAGTGCTTATCTATTGAGTAGCACTGGGAACCAGGAGGACACCTCTACACCGCTTTTATTCTGCGGACTGGAACAATTCTCGAAATAGTTTCATATTGGCGCTGTCGTATCCCGAAAGTCGAGCATCCCAGAAGTTGGCCGTAATTTTCAAAATAACTTTACCCATTTCATATTTCTACGGCGTAGGGACAGTATCATTAGGGTTGTTGTCCTTTCAAGTTCTATAAGAAGAGAGGGATGTTATCATGGTTTTTATGTTTTCAAAAAATTATTTATTTTCATTGATTTTTGTGGCCCATGAGCGATAATAGGCTTAAAACATGGGTTGCGCATGCGCAGCCAACTTCTGGGATGCGCCAACTTCTGGGATACGACAGCGCTGTAGTATCCCGAAAGTCGGACCATCCCAGAAGTCGGCCGGAATTTTCAAATAATTAATATGAACTTTAACCGTTTCATAATTCTATGGCGTAGGGACAGTATCATTAGGGTTGTTGTCCTTTCAAGTTCTATAAGACGAGAGGGATGTTATCATGGTTTTTATGTTTTCAAAAAATTATTTATTTTCATTGATTTTTGTGGCCCATGAGCGATAATAGGCTTAAAACATGGATTGCGCATGCGCAGCCAACTTCTGGGATGCGCCAACTTCTGGGATACGACAGCGCCCATACAGGCCACCGGCCGTTTACAATTCTCGGGGGCCGAACCTAGGTTGCTAGAGACCTGGCAATGGGTAGAATTATATACCGATAGGCACTGTACTAAAATTGTAAAAAGGTAAACCTTTTTGCTGTTTACTTTTCTAATATTGGGAATAAAAAAAATAGTGCATCAAGTATGTGATGCAAATTTTTAAGGTGGGACGCTACCATTGAAATCTAGCCCACTGCACCCCGGGGGCACTTCATTTTTTTTTTATACGGGTGTGTGGCTGAACCCACGACAACCCTTACTTTTGCTAGGGCACTAGTTCGCGGGGTTTTTCTTTGTAAGCCTACCCTTGCTAGGGCACTTTTGACTCAATAATCCTAGATTTATTTCAAAATGTCTTAAATTTACACTGTTTGGGGAGAAGATTGAATTTGGTTCATGCTATTTTTATTAAAACTGTGCTGATCTCAATGAAAATTTTGAAATTTCCCACTTAATCGGGGTATTTTGCTGAAAGTTGACCCTTGCTAGGGACATTTGTGGCTGAAACAGGAGGCTTGCTAGGGACATTTGTTGCTGAAACAGGAGGCTTGCTAGGGACTTTTCCTTGAAAAAGTACCCTTGCCAGCCGCATATATGTGTATACATTACATAGAGAGTGCCCCCGGGCACTGCACAGGTTCCTGCTCATATAGGTTATTTTCATTAGAATGAGATAATCTTTGGTGGGCACACACCTACATAGGCCCTAAATATACAAAAAAAAAAACACGTTTGGGTGATTCTGATCAAAATTTTCCATTTAATGACAATTATAAATTAGGGCATATTTACATCTGAATTATTTCCTTCATTTTCTGACTTTCTTTTGGACCTTACATTTGTTCCCCTTATATTACCTTGACAAGGCTTTAAACATGATATGCCTCACTATGATTGATTTAGATATTTTACCCATCATGCAGTGCATTGAATATAATTTTTGTCAATTTTTCCATTACTTTTTTTTATTTCAGATGGCCAAAACGCCAAAATTATGCATGGGACCCCATTCCAAAATTCCTTTTATTTGAAGACAAATTATCTTAACAATATTTTAAAAAAAGTTTAAGGAAATTCCAATGGTTGAAAATATGAATTCTTATCGATTTTGTTGCAAAATAATAGAAAATTTAACCCACTCTTTCCTAAATTACGAGAAATTTAGCCAGAATGCAATGTAATGGTGATACAAACTAAAATTCTTAGTAAATACAAATATTGGTTTATTCATCCTGTTAGGTTTCAGATTTTTGTGTTTAATGATTATCATACAAAAAAATTCCCAAACTTTAGACATTTTTTTCTGATTCTTACATGAAAATTGAAAAACTTTTAGTTTTGAAAATTCAATTTAAAAAAAAGTAGCATGGGACCCCCTATTTTTCTTTTCAAAATCACATTCTATATGATATAAAGTGGATCTTACAAAAAAATGTGGAATATCTAGGAACTTTGATTCAATGGTAGCGACCCACCTTAAGACCAGTACCAGTCCCGGTATATTTCAGATTCTTCTGCCCCCACCCCTCTAAAGATGGGTCAAAAGTTTAAGGAGCCGTTCATTATTTAGTCTAACGAAATTCCAACCAACCCATCTGCATGTTGTCATCTTAAAACCCATCAACTCATTAACCCGCTATTGTATTAATGTATTGTGCCCATTTGTCATCACAATGCATGAATGCAGCCCTGCCAAGTATCTCACATGGGCTATGCTCATGAATGCATCATGCTGACCCAACAGAGGTCAGCATGAATTCATGGGCGTGGAAAGCAGGGGGGCAGGAGGGACATGTCCCCCCGACTTTTGTCCAACTCCTCAAAAGGTCAAAACTAAAAGGTCAAGCAAAGGGAGGTCAAAGATTGCAGAAACCCCCCCCCCTGGTCCCACCCACTCTGAAACTGCTCCCCACGCCCCTGATGATGCATTCAACAGTAACTCACATAAGGTTACTGTGAGCACCAATGAAGTGTTGGGATCAGCAAAAAAAAATTCGACCCCCCCACCAAAATGATAAACTTTTTATTCCCTCCCTCGATGGTGGTCTAAATTGTTACACTTATGGAGATTTTTCTCACCCCTCTTTAATCTATACCAGGGTAGCCTCTATAAGTGACTGTCTAGGGACAGCCACTCATCACTCAATACAGGGGCGTAGGAAAAGGGGGGGGGCGGGGCTGGGTCCCCCAATAATGAAGAGGTTCCCTATATAAGCCTATATAAAAATATAGCAGGCCCCCCAACCGAGGCCCCTGCCCCCCCCCCCCAATAAAAATTGGTTCCTACACCCCTGCAATAGGAATTTATGGAGTGATATCGTGGCTCACATAGAACCATAGAGTTGAGCACAAATATTTTGAATGGATCTGATAGTTTAGAGCATGCCCAATGGGGCTCACACAAAATTTGAGGTTTGATATTAGCAATTTTGTGTGTATACCTACCTATTTTCAGTTCCCAAAACCCTGTCTCCCATTGTGCTCTCGGATTCTCCCAAACAGTTGTTTAGTTGAGTGTATTGCTTGTAGAGGGAATTTGTATGAGTGGAGAGTGCAGGCATGCTTCACTTATTCTTGAACTGTGCAAAATTGATTGACTATAACAGCCACTCAATTGATCATAATAGCTACTGACACACTCCTCAGTCACATACCTTCTTTCTCTACTCAGTGAACTAAACTAAGGGATCTGCTGAAGACTGACTGAGGCCAGAATGGGCTTTGGGCTGGGGAACATGGCATATAAGAAAAGTCAAACAATGTACATTTTTTCATTATTAGCACACAGGACTCACTGGAAGATGTACCACCTATTGACTGGTAAAGAAAATGTAAATTGGCAAGAAAATAATATACAAGTTTAAGCATATTTACTGCATTACCTCCAACTTTTACCATTGAGTGATCTCAGTCTCAATTTGCCAATATTGAGACGATACTCAGTCAAATACCAGGGTAGTAGCGCAACGCCTTTTTAGCTATAACAAAGGTAATTTTTTTACAAACCCCCTACAGAGGGGTCAAAGGACTGGAGGGATCAAAAGTTTTTGTCCCCCCTAAAACCCACCATCCTCCTTGTTGATAAATGATGACAACTCCCTAAAGTAAGTATTAACAACCTGTTCAGGCTCCAGGTGCGGCTTATTTCATTCTCCCAAAATCAGGGTGAAACCGTCAGCAGCAAACAGGGGCAGTGAGACCCTTGGCAGCAAACAGGGGCAAAGTCGCCCATCCCGATCGCTCGCTGCACGGACAAGTGACCTGTGCCAGACTGGAAAGTACTGTGACACCGTTATGACAGGGCACAAGGAAACCAAACTCGTTTGTCGACCTGAGATCAGGCGGCATTACCCGCTGAACTTAAGCATATCACCAAGGGAGTTGTCATTATTTATCAACAGTGGGTGTACAATTTTCAGATCCCTCTTGAGGGGGGTGTAAAAAATTTACCGTCTTTTTAGCAAAAAACCCTGCGTGCTACTATAGATCAAAGAGAAGCACTAAAATTCTTAAAGTCCAAATTATCAATAGGCCTCGCTTTCACAGACTGTATCCGTACTGAAAATGGAGATCAAGTGAACTTTTGCCCTTATGCTCTGCATGAAATTTCCATTCTCACTGAGCTCACTTATAGGACACCTGCAATAGGGCTGAGTCAAGTATAGGCCACAATCCAACATTTAGAGAAGCTATGTGCCGCACCTAAGGCTTGCAAGTTGATAAGTTTATGTAATGGAAAACCTCCATAACAAAACCTCCTCGCCTTCGCCGAGGAGGTTTTGTGGCAAATCCTCCAGCTCTGAGGAAGTTTTCTTACTTATACTCCATCCACAGAAGTTTATACAACAGTAAAACCCTGAATATAAGCATAGTTTGACTTTAACTATAGAGGCCTAGAAGAGGAATCGAATCTTCTACACTGGCTGTGATACAAAGCTATGATAATTATATGGTGTTCCAGTCTACAATCACCAGCAGTCTCAATATTGGGTACGAACAATCCCTGATTGTTGGACTTATTGATCAGGACAGTAACCTGAGCCACCCACCTGACAATAACTCTACACATGCACCTAGGTGGTGCGAACTCACACACTCTCACCTGTTGGACAGGTGTACCCTGGCATAGCTATGCAGCAAGCCTAAGGGCACCTACATGTACTCCTCCACACTGCTGTGTTTTTTGGTTTTTTTAGCCATAATGGTTAACTGTTTAGCTTGCAATACTGACTACCATGGAAACAAGAAACATTGCCCAAACTGTGGGGTATTGAACCACAAGTACAAGACTCAGGAGAGGAGTAACATGGATTCTCAGGAGGAGCAGGAGGAGGTGAGTCAGGGACATGCTAACATGGCCACCCCCCTGCAACCCCCAAGGCAGCATAGTTCACCTACTGATAGCAGTCAGCTGAGTAAGTTACATACTTCCCCTGAAACTATCATTAGACACAGAATGGCAGCAGCTGAAGAAAAGGCAGAGTTACTTAGAAGGAAAGGGGAACTGTTAGGCTTACAAGAGAGGTTAGCCATGATAGAACTTGAGAATGCAGAGCTTGAACAATCCTATATTGAATCATTGAATGATATTACTGCCAAACAGAATGCTGCCAGGCAGAAGCGGCAGGCTGCATTCGTAAATTTCAATGATTTGGCTGCACCAAGAGGCACTGTTCACCCAGAATATGGATTTACGAACACAGCCAGCGGTCGTCAAGGAGACGTAGCGGGACGCGGCCGGTCCGATCTACTCACAGAACGCCGAGGTGCGAATTACAGCGAGACGGAGGACGACAGGCAGTTTACGAACGCTGCCGGGGGCGGAGGCCGCAGCCAGCCCGGTCCACTCACAGGGTGCAGTAGAGCGGACTACTGCGAGACGCTCGACGACAGAGGATTTACGAACGCACCCGGGGGAGGAGGATGTGGACAGTCCGGTCTACACACAGGGCGCAGTAGAGCGGATTACGGCGAGACGCGAGACGCAGCGTTTACGAATGCACCCAGGGGAGGAGGACGCGGACAGTCCGGTCTACACACGAGGCGCCGTGGTGCGGATTACGGCGAAACTCGACAGGAACAAGCTCCAGCGATGTCCCAACATGGTGGCACTTCCTCTATGGGTGTGCCAGAGCATTTGCAAGATGAATTTAGGCAGTTTTCAGCTGATAGACAGCCCAGACTGCTTAACCAAAGCCAACCAGGTCCAGTAGGGGGGAGTTCAGGTGTACACACAGCAGTACAGGACCCACCACAGTTGTACTACCTTGATGGTACCCCCTACACTGGGACTCTACCTACCCAGCAACAACAACAAAGGATGACACCACCCCATTTCCCCCCTTCAGCTACTATTCAATCAGGCCTAGCCTCTGCTGGTCTGACAGCTAAGAGTATGGGGGTGGAAGGAAACCTGGCTGGGTATTTAGATGCTAAAGATCAAGGTGATTTGTTGTCTACTTTGTTTAAAATTGGAGAAGCCACAAAGAAAAAAAGGTCACAACACTGGTTAAGACCAGATTATCACATCCCAAACGATAAAGATTTTTCTGAAATGACATACAGGGAACTGATTTATGGTATGACATGTGTTCATGAGAAACTTGCTATTGCCAATCTCCCCCAATGGTCAGCCAAAAGTTATGGGGATCACATGAGGTTTGTTGCTAGGAAGGGTCTGAATGCTACATATACATCTAGTGCACTAGCAAAATACGAACACGATCTTACCACTAGGGTAATTTCGGGAGAGCTTGCAGGTTTTCAGACAGCCGAACATGCATCAGTTTCCGATAACCTAGGCTCCGACAGCTTACAAGTGGTTCATGACCTCAGGGCTGAATTAACTAAATTAAAAGCCAGCTCGAAGCAAAGCGGAAAAGGCAAAAGTATCCAGTCACAGAATAGAATTAATTGCCCAGCCGACGTGTGTGCTTTGTATAATTTCACCCGCTGTGGGTACAATCCGTGTAACAGCTCACATGTATGTGCCGTATGCAGAGGCCCCCACCAAGCAAAAGGAGGGTGCAAGAACCAGGCAACTACAGCAAGCAGTACAGCCAATGCTAGGGGTGGGGGTTCCACTCTCTTCGTTCCACCCGCACAACATAACATAACTTGATTTGAAACCGTCCCGACATGTAACATGTCATTTCAAAGTTGTTATAGCCCAGCAGCCAATCTGGTAGATACTCTCTGTGACAGGGACTCGCTCATTTGTACCTCCAGTTTGTCCGAATTGTTGTCTGCTTATGGAGACTATGCTCCCATGTGGGACATCAGATCTTCCCTTACACTCAAAGGAGTGAAGTCCCAGATGAAACCAGCTGGATGGCTATCTATGTTAAGCGGCGGTCCCAATTCAGTTTTTGGCATTAACGCGTGGGATTACGACTCACATTTTCTCTTAGACGGCATTATGCATGGGTTTAAACTAGTAGACCCAGGTTCACCTATCCCATCATACAGTACTAAAAACTATGTACCCAAGGAAGCTGAGAGCTTCATTGATGAATTGCTAAAATCTGAAATTGAACAATGGAAACTGTCAAAAGTGCAGTCACCTCCTACATGCAGTCATGCGTTAGGCGCAGTTGAAAAGAAAGAAGGCGGGTACAGGCCAATTACAGACGCAAGCCGACCAGAAGGTCTTTCTATAAATTCTCATATGAGCGAAACTTTTCAACACTTCAGCCACACAAGTGTTGACGATGTATCTAGGGTTCTAAAACCGGGTATATTTATGGCCGTCACAGACATATCAGCGGCATATCGTTCTATTATGATAAGACCCAAAGACAGGCAATACCAAGGACTAAAGTGGTCGCTTGATTCCGAGGAAGTTTATTTGGTGGATAACTTTGTATCGTTTGGTACAAGAATGGCAGCATTCCTTTTTAACAGGATAACGGATAGCATCACTCGCTACATGAGAGCGAATGGTTATTACTGCTTTAACTACCTCGACGACCTACTTACCATGGGCATTTCGTTTGAAGAGTGCCAACAAGCTCAATTATTCCTGCACAGCGTTCTACACTCGTTGGGATTTTATGTGTCTTATAAGAAGGTACTGTCCCCTGCACAAGTACAAATATACTTAGGAATTCAGATTGACTCAGTGGAGATGCGACTCCGATTACCAGATGATAAGGTCAAAAAGCTGCACAGTGAGCTTAGTTTCTTCGCAGGTCGCCGTAAGGCAACAAAGAAACAACTGCGCCGCTTATGTGGAATCTTGTCTCATTGCTCTACCCTGGTACGGGGAGGTCGCACTTTCTCCCATCGTGTTATAGCTATGTTATCAGCATTCACCAGCAACAAGCATTATATAACTTTGTCAAAAGGGTTCTTCAAAGACCTAGATTGGTGGACGAGGTTCGCTGGGTGGTTCAACGGAGAAGCAAAAATTGTAGCGGATATTCCACCAGCTCGCTGTGATTTATACATGGACGCCTCAAATGCAGGCTATGGCATACACTACGGCAAAGATTGGTTGTGTGCGGGTTGGAGGTGTCACATCAGTATGAACATTGACAGACATGGTCATTGTTTGCCTGCCCCTAGCCAATTTGTCCCGGAGAACATAAACATTAGGGAACTTTATCCAATATTAATGGCTATTAGTAGATGGGGTCCCTCATGGTGGAACAAAAAGGTCATCTGTTACACGGACAACACCCATGTAGTTAGCGCTTTAAACCAGGGTAAAAGTGTCAATGCCAGGGCCATGGATTTCCTACGGGAACTGTTTTGGCTTACCGTCTTGTACAATTGCCACATTGTAGCATTCCATGTACCCGGTAAATTTAACATCATCGCAGACACACTGTCTAGAGTCCTATATTACCCACATAACCTTCCATTGTCTTTATGTTGTAGCGGCTGCTAAGTTATGTGAAGAATTGGATTTGAAGGCAGCATTTGCTAGAGCACACGCTTGGAGTGTATCCACATGGAAGACCAAGTGCAGCCAATGGAAACGTTTTATTGCATTTTGCACCATTTCTGCTTCAGTGCCCTTACCAACTTCAGTTAAGACACTATGTCGCTACATAGTTTATCTCTCTGGAGATCTGAAGTATAGGACTATTGATAATTACGTCAGCTCGGTGATCAGCCTCAATGCTCACTACGGTCATGACATTACTTGGATAAGGTCCAACTTTATGTTTAAATGCACCATGTCGGGACTTAGAAGAATACTTGGGGATCCTACCCCAATTAGGACTACCTTGTCAGTTTCTCAATTACTCGCTATGTTCAAGAACGTTGATTTGTTTGCACCCGATCAGCTAGCTATGTGGGCGTGCATAGTTACTAGTTTCAGGACTCTTCTAAGGAAAAGCAATCTGGTGGCGGATAGTTGTGCTAAGGCTTCACCACACTTCCTAAGACGGAACTCTGTTTCATTCACCAGCTGGGGTATGATAATAACAGTATCAAGCTCCAAAACTATACAGTTCGGACAAAGAGTCCACCACATCCCAGTGGTAGCTTCCCCAGACTCTCCACTATGTGCCGTATCACTTCTCAAAAGGCACTTCAACAATACTCCAACAACGGACCCAGAGGCACCAGCCTTTCTAATCCGTAAAGGCAACCGCTTAGTTCCCCTACAATACTCACCACTATTGTCGTTTCTGAAACGACTGGTAAGATCCATAGGATTGGACACAGAAAGGACTGGAGTTCATTCACTAAGGCGTTCTGGCGCAGCATTCATGCATCTGTGCGGAATTCCATTAGAGGACATACGTTACACAGGGGACTGGTCCAGTTTATCAGCCCTGTTGTACCTAGCTAAACCCTTCAACACAAGAGTCAGTGTAGACAGTGTAATCGCCAAGGCTTTGAAAGTGTCATTCTAATAGACTTATACGCAGATACGTACAAACAGTGAGAATTCATAAAAATGTTTAATTCTGGTGGTGCCGGAGTTATTTGGACTCGGTAAGGCCAGACCGCATACCCTCGTCCTCATTACTTCCAGAATCAATGGGTACGAACAATCCCTGATTGTTGGACTTATTGATCAGGACAGTTACCTGAGCCACCCACCTGACAATAACTCTACACATGCACCTAGGTGGTGCGAACTCACACACTCTCACCTGTTGGACAGGTGTACCCTGGCATAGCTATGCAGCAAGCCTAAGGGCACCTACATGTACTGTGGTTTTTTTTTATGTATTTTTCTTAAGTTACACTCGTTCTGTTATTACTCGTTAATAAATGAATGCCGGAGTTATTTGGACTCGGTAAGGCCAGACCGCATACCCTCGTTCTCATTACTTCCAGAATCAATATAATAGTTTGCATGTCTGACTTTGAATCACAGAATGTGGGTTCAAGACTGCATGGGGAAAGTGTTTTTAACTTACACAAACAAGGTAATAGGAGTCTTCTGTAAATGGCCCCCCTGAAGCTCCCTTTATCATTTTGGCAATCAGAGAATGTTCATTATAATACATTACTTTTTAGAATTTGTTGCAAAAATGACAGTGGTCAACTGAGAATAAAACAAAATCACACCAGGGGTTTGAACCTGTGTGGTCTAGATTTCTAGTCCCTGGCCTTAACCGCTACACTAGATTGACCAGTCAAACTTTCAAACTGAAATTACCCTGTTTATCTATAATTGATTACTCAGTCATAGTAGTAGCATATCACCATTCAGTAGATGTTCTATCACCCACAGTATCACCTGAGGACTCATTGTGTAATGGTTAGCACATGGGACTCTAGATCCCAGCACTGTCTGGTGCGTAGGTACGAATCCCATATGGGACAGAATTTTCCCAATAATTACATCTGCTGTTCAAAAATGACCTTATTCAAAAAACCTCCTGCTACGCTTGGCCTATTTCACAAAACCTCCTCCCAGACCTGACCCAATTCACAAAACCTACTGCCAGAACTCACCTAATTCATAAAACCTCCTGCTGGCCACCCATCTGTAGAATTTGAAAATAAACCTACAGTAGGAACAATAGGGTGCAGAGCCAGGTGCACCCTATTGTTCTGTATAGTTAAACTACAAGTATGGGTGCTTAATACTGCATACCTGGTTTTTCTTAAATTTGTGCTTGGTAACCATGGGAACCATGCAAACTTAGTATGTAGACACTTGTCCCGTTCCCAACCACTTTTTCTTCATGCTACTTGGAATAAAATATTTTTTTCCTCATACAAAATTTCTTTATGGTAAATTGAGGCAATGGATACATATTTCCAGGTAATCATAGCGATTTCCCTTATCCCCATTAGGATTAAGCCCCCTGGGCCCCATATTTGATTTTAAACCCTCCTTTTAGAAGAAAATATTTCCAAACTTTGCCAATCTGTTGTGGTTGATCAGATAGGTAGAACATAGTATTTCCAGTTTTATATGTAAACCAGGTCCTTCCCCTTCAAGAGCTATTCAGGGTTAGGGAATGATTAAGATATTTCATTACTTGATAAGAGAAAAACTGAGTGATGTAAAGTGGTTGGGAACATGACAAAATTAGGAAACATACAAAATCTGAGGTTTTATCAATTACATTGAGATATTTTTCTGCTATTAGTTAGCGGAAGAGTGTGGATTAGGCACTTAGGCGATTATGAGTGGGTTTCAAGAGTGGTAGAATTATAAAACAAAACAGAAAGTGGTTGGGAATGGGACAGGAAATGGTTGGGAACAGGACAAAAGTGGTTGGGAATGGGACATAGTCCTAACTGTGACCATGATATTATTCATTATATTGAGATGATTTTATGTAATGAGTGGGTTGAAGGACAGAGGAGAGGAAATAGGAGCTTTCAAGTGAGTTTCACAAGTGTCGGAACTAAATGATGTCATATTGAAAAAGGTGGTTGGAAACAGGACATTATCAGTACTGTCACCAGGATATTATCAATTACTTTGAGATGATTCTATATGACAAGTGGGTGGTAGGACAGAGATGAGGGACTTGATGGCTTTGGGTCTCACAAGTGGCAGAACTGAATAATATTCCATTGGAAAACAAGTGGTTTGGAACAGGACAGAAAGTGGTTAGGAACAGGACAGAGATGGTTGTAACAGGACAGAATCAGCACAGTTACTGAAATTTTAATGATTGTATTGAGTTAGTCCCCTGAAATGAGTCGTTGTGAGAAAAAGGTAAGGAGTGAATAGTAGTTAGTGGGTATCATGTGTGGTAAAGCTGAATCAATGCCACTAATAAAAAGTGGTTGGGAACGGGACATATGTGCCTTATTCCCAACTGCCTTCATAAAATGACTTAGCAGATCTATGGCATTATGTTTACCCCTACTGTAATGCATATATAAAAAGTGTATGATTAGGTAAATAACATGCATAAAATGTAAATGTTTAAATGTAAAAATTGTGGTAATCATGCAGTGTTTTGTTTGAAGTGGTTGGGAACAGGACAA
Source organism: Acholoe squamosa (assembly GCA_949317995.1). Lineage (NCBI taxonomy): Eukaryota > Metazoa > Annelida > Polychaeta > Phyllodocida > Polynoidae > Acholoe > Acholoe squamosa. The sequence continues at coordinate 63,440,805 of OX439035.1, forward strand.
GAGCACCATAACAAGTTGGGGAGATCTTAAGAAGGGATAAATAAGAAGACAGAGGGCAGAAATATTTAGTTCTCACCTCAGAAGCACATGTATTGCCATAAAGTACCACTTCTGTAGCTTCAGGTATCTCTTTATTAGATATATAGGGGTCATATGGACTTTTTAAGGGTTATTTTAAAAAGTGGTTGGGAACGGTGCAACTTTCTTATATTTAGCTGTACCCTGTTAAACAGATGGTTCAGTAAAATGTGCCAATGGATGAAAATGTTAGCCAATGGCATAGACACAAGAATATACACAAAAAATCCTACATATGGTGAATCTTTGTATGTTTTATATATCACACAAAACAGTAACAAGGTAGAAAATGTGAAATTAGGGGTATGTATGGCCCCTTTTTGACAAAACTATAACTTAATAGTTGGGTAAACTACATTTTCAGAAAGGGTAAAATTAGGATGACCCCCTAAGCCAATAGAAATAAAAGACATAAATATAGATGATGTGCTAGAGTGGACCAAGTGTGAAAGTGGTTGGGAAAGGGACAAACTCAAAAGTTGCATTGAACTCATGATACATAGTCTTATGCAATTGGCACTATTAACTACTCAAGGAAAAAATTTTAGCTTGCCAGCAGCCGCAAGTTTACGCTACCCGTCTGCCCGCATGGGCGTGGAAAGCAGGGGGGACATGTCCCCCCCCACTTTTGGCCAACTCCTCAAAAGGTCAAAACTAAAAGGTCAAGCAAAGGGAGGTCAAAAATTGCAGAAAACCCCCCTAGTCCCACCCACTCTGGAACTGCTTCCCACGCCCCTGGGCCCGAAACTAGAGGCGCAGAGAATTTCCGCGCCCATCTTTGATCTATAGTAAAGGTACATTATTTACGCACCCGCCTCAAGAGGGACCGAAATTGGGTCTGAAAATTTTACACCCTCCTCAAACCCACCACCCCCTGTTGATATTGAAATAATGACCACTCCCTTACTTAAAATTGTCAGGCTAGATTTGAAATTATGACCAACATACACTATAGACGGCTATTTTTCTGTGTTTATGCTATATAGAGGCATTGAAGAAATGTGCTGTATTTAGTTCCATACAACCTAGTGTGAGTTTATGCTCTTTCTCCAAAGATGGCAGTACTCGTCAGGGTGGTCTCTAGTTCTCATGGGTAATACTAATGCTAGGCCTTTCTTATGTGCAGCATTGCAGGTAACCAGCTACACAAGTTGGCCCTATGGGTACCTTCATTCCACAGCACTGACACTTTACTGATACCAGCATGAGGTGGCCTCTGCTGGTGCTTGGTTTGTCTAGATGGCTACCTGTAGAGACATTACTGTCACCAGCACTTGTTGTTGGATAGAGTAGAAGTTCCAGGGTTGATGCAAGTGACTGGGACTGGTGGTGCATTCCTCTAATCCAAGTACATCTGATAGTACTGGTGTCAAAGGGGGCACACATCCCATTCAACATGGTAGGTTTTGTCTAACTGTTGGAAGGTGAATGTGTTTTGCCTTCGTTCCCAAGAAACCGATCTGCCTGTTGTTGTCTTAAAACCCATAAACTCATTCACCTGCTATTGCAGTAATGGATCCTCCCTATTGGTCTTCACGATGCATGAATGCAGCCCTGCCAAGTAACTCACAAGGGCTATGTTCAAGAATGCATCATGCTGACCCAACGTGCCCCCCTAAAACCCACCATCCCCCTTGTTGATAAATGATGACCACTCCCTAAAGTAAAAATTAACAACCTGTTCAGGCTTCAGGTGCGGCTTATTTCATTCTCCCAAAGTCAGTAGGGAACAAACCAAACTCTGAGAGGTGGGCCAGCCATCGACCCATCATACCCTCGGCTTCTTTAAAGTTAAGAAGCCACGGGAATGATCGGTTCAGATAGTGAAATTTCCTCCATATAGAAAATGTCTATACTTCCGAGTGTACATTACAATGGCTAACAATTCTCTCTTTGTTGTGCAGTAGTTTCTTTGGGTTTTACTTAAAATGTTGCTTGCGAATGCCAGAGGAAGCTCTACCCCATCCTGAAGTTGGGATAAGGCAGCACCGATGGCTGTATCGCTAGCATCCGTGTCTGTAAGGCGTAGGAAACTTTACGACAGGTGTATCCCCGAACTTAAGCTTCAACTCAGCAAATGACCTTTCAGCCTCTGTAGTCCAGTCAAATACTGCGTAACGACCTCAACCTCCTTTTAGTTTTGCCGTTACTAACTCCTGTAAGGAGCTACTAAATCTGCAAAACCAGTGTTATCAGAATCCACAGTGATTTTTAGGTCGGCCTATGGCAGGTTGCATAAAAGTAATGTTGACAGACTTCGCCGGTGGTTGGGAGTGGAGCTGGCACAAACTGTCGAGTCGCTGCAACCACAACACTCTGCAAACAATGACTCTTGACTCTTGGCCGAGTTCTCAAACAAAAAGGAGAAGTAAATACTGATAATTTACCTTCAAAGGAGCCCCTGGGTGGGTTGAGACGAGGCACATGTATACGGCAACCTGTCCACCGGTACAACTCCAGAGGTGAAAATTAATTACTCTAATCCTGTCTCTTTCTGGGGGGGAGGGGATATGGATGTTGCTAATCTATTGAGAAACAGTAGATAGAGTAATTGTTATTGAAACCTAGGCGTATTGAAAAAAGTACACAGTACTCAGGTTCCAGCTAGTTCTTTATTCGTCTCTCGTATACACCAGTAAACAAGTCTCCACGTCAGTTGATTAATAGTGCAAGAGTAGCCTCGGCTATCAACGATCACAAATACTCAAGAGCAAGCTCTGTCCAGTTAGAACATGTGTAGTATTGACCGTAGTCGATACAAACATTAAAGTAAAATTACATCACTCTCCCTTAGGCGCAAGCTCTGATAGGGAGAGAAGTAAGCTATAATACAGGATCAGTAGAACTGGACATTAGCGAGGCCAGTCTGGGACTGAACCCAGGGAGACGACCAGACTCCCCTTTTATAGTAGAGTGGAGGGATCCACGTGACATGACAGAAATAACTTAGAACTGGTCTTACAACCGGGCGCCTCAGCACGTGTCTAATAATATATTTAGAGTAACCTTGATATGGTTAGATGACCATACTATAACTATTGACAGTGGTCGAAGGTAACAACGGACCACCACAAATGCATCATGCTGACCCAACGTGCCCCCCTAAAACCCACCATCCCCCTTCTTGATAAAAAATGACCACTCCCTAAAGTGACAACCTGTTCAGGGTGTGGCTTATTTCATCTTCCCAAAGTCAGGGTGTGGTTTATATAAGTGGGCATGGCTTATATGCAGGGTTTTGAAATTATGACCAACATACACTATAGACGGCTATTTTTCTGTGTTTATGCTATATAGAGGCATTGAAGAAATGTGCTGTATTTAGTTCCATACAACCTAGTGTGAGTTTATGCTCTTTCTCCAAAGATGGCAGTACTGGTCAGGGTGGTCACTCGTGAACCCTTTCGGGGAGAAACGGTATGATCGGAAGTGTGTCCCTGGTACCGGTGAATATGCGAAAGTTTACTGCTCATATTTTACAAGCGAAATTGGCGCCACGTTAGCGCTTCTCCTCGAAAGACGTAACCGTGGTCACTAGTTCCCATGGGTAATACTAATGCTAGGCCTTTCTTATGGGCAGCATTGCAGGTAACCAGCTACACAAGTTGGCATCCCATTCAACATGGTGGGACTTGTTAAGTTTTATCTAACTGTTGGAAGGTGAATGTGTTTTGCCTTTGTTCCCAAGAAACCGATCTGCCTGTTTTCGTCTTAAAACCCATAAAACTCATTTACCTGCTATTGCATTAATGTATCCTCCCTATTGGTCATCACGATGCATGAATGCAGTCCTGCCAAGTAACTCACAAGGGCTATGTTGATGAATGCATCATGCCGACTTGTCCGGCGGGCGCTGACTCTTACCTAACTGAGTCGCGCACAGTGACTACATGCCGACCTAACGTGCCCCTCTAAAACCCACCATCCCCCTTGTTGATAAATGATGACCAATCCCTAAAGTAAGTATTAACAACGTGTTCAGGCTTCAGGTGCGACTTGTTTCATTCTCCCAAAGTCAGGGTGTGGTTTATATAAGTGGGCACGGCTTATATGCAGGGTTTTACCGCAGTTCACAAATGGAATAGTAGATGGTATGCCAGGGTTTGGGCATCTTACAAGGCAAAAGTCAATCTGGTTAATGGAGATTTTTACACCAAAAACAGCAAACTTATGCCCCTCCTTCACCTCGGTGTTGTTCCGACAGATCAGGTCACATGGTGAAACTGTTGGCAGCAAACGGGGGCGGTGGCCTGCTTAACTGCAAGTTCGTCCACTCCGATCACTCGCCACATGTGTCCCGTGCTGGCCTGGAACGTACCGTCACACCGTTCTGGCAGGGCGCAAGGAAACCAACAGAGGGTGTACAATTTTCAGATCCCTCTTGAGGGGGGTGTAAAAAATTTACCGTTTGTTTAGCAAAAAAGCCTGTGCGCTACTATAGATTTTTTGCTAAAATTACCCCCAAATTTTTTGCTAAAAATACTCCCAAATTTTTTTAAGCCCCCCTCAGGAGGGGTCTGAAAAGTTCACGCCCCCCTCAAACCCACCACTCCCCCTGTTGATACATAATGACCACTTCCTTAGTCAACATTTTCAGGCTTAAGGATATCCAACATTCTGACAGAATTGTGCTAGATTTGAAGTTATGACCAGTGCACACTATTGGCCACTAGCTGGTCTGGAGCTGGTTCTGGCGACACACACTGATAAGAACTGATAAGATGGGACCAGCATGTCCCTGGAAGTGGGACCAGGGACAAGGTACCCATCAGGGTATGTGTTATCAGTGGGTTTTACCTCAACCAGCGAAATTCAAAATGGCGGCTCCACTAGGCCTATAAACAGCTGCAGTAAATTAGGTTCCTTCTCTCTTTTTCTTTTCCTTCATGTCGTTCTATAATGAATGGAGTTAGTTGATTATTGAGTAACAAATTGTTACTCATTAACCATGCTCCTCCATGAAAATAAAGGAGGGGGTTAAAGTAAAAGTACCGTAATCTCTCACGTAGAAGGCGCACCCCCAACTCAGAGAAGGCTGGTTCGCGTAGAAGGCGCACCTACCTTCTCTAAATTGGTATGTAGCAAAACCCTGCGTGTAAGGCGCACCCCAAACTCAAGGGGACTAGTTTGAGTCTCCTTGTAGCTGGGCATAGCCTTAGTTAGAGTTAAGGTTAGTTTGGGTATGATGCTGACCATATATTTTTTTTGAATGCCACAAATGAGGTGTAACCAGAAGTAGAACTTATCTCTAACATTGTAGCATCAGTTTTTTAGGTTTCTTTTCCTATATTCATATAGTCTATTAATGTTGAAGCAGGTGAGGGAATGAATTTAAATCACAACATTATCTCAACATAGTTTGAACATCTGTTCTTAAGTCAAACATATAGGAAGTGTATATAAATGTTAAACTGGCTCCATCTAGTGGCACTTCTAGGAACCATTCCTATTGAACACAGTATTATAAATGATCATGATCAAGATACAGTTTGCATTTTTATTATGTGTTACTGTAAACGTAGATATTTTTGCGCAGCTAAATTTTCACGCACCTAGCATAGAGACACCTTTTTATGTAATCATATTTTCACGCACCTACAGGTTCAGTATATAGATACCTAAGAGGTGTCAAATTTTCATGCACATCATATTTTCACGCACCACATAGGTGCGCGAAAATAGCGAAAATATGTACTGTGCGGATATTAATACATTTACAGTAGATTGTATTCCCACTACTGTAGTTGTAAATGGATTTTAGGTTATCCATGCCTAGATCACTGTTTTACATGATACATTTCATGTTATCATGTCAATGGGTCCTCATGATGTGGTTGATTTGTCAAAACTGTGTCAGAAGATAGTATACAATTGAAATTTACCTCAAACTGTACCTTGATCATGATCATTTATAATCATGTATTCACTGGGAATGGTTCCTAGAAGTGCCACCAGATGGAGCCAGTATACCATTTATATACACTTGTTATATGTTTGACTTGAGAACAGATGTTCAAACTATATTTAGATAATGTTGTGATTTAAATTCATTCCCTCACATGCTTCAACATTGAAAGAATATATGAATATATGAAAAGAAACCAAAACAACTGATGCTACAATGTTAGAGATAAGTTCTACTTCTGGTCGCACCTCATTTGTGGCATTCAAAAAAACATATGTTCAGCATCCTACCCAGCCTGATCTCAATTTAGATATCAGAAAACCCCGCGTATAAGGCGCACCCCCAACTCAAGGCAGCTTGCCTCCCGCGTATAAGACCCATCCACGGTCTGATTCGCGTATAAGACGCGCCTTATACGCGGGAGATTACGGTATATGTAGGAACCCAACTGACCTCCACTAGCACTTGAATATCCTTCGTGTTCGTGTTGTGTTGTGTCTACTAGAGAGAAGGGGGTTAAAGTAATAATAGTATATAGGGCCGCTGCATCAGTTCTACCTATTGTACTTTATACTATATACAGTCACCGGTGACCGAAGTACGGGGCTAAAGTAATACTTTATATAGGGACGAGATAACTACACCACCACCGTAACTCCATAAGGTGACACACGCATGAAGAAGGGGTTAAAGTCATAGTATATATAAGGACGCTGCAGCCTTCTTACCTACGATATACTACATACAGTCACCAGCAAATGAAGTAGGGGGTTAAAGTAATAGTATATAGAACGTCGACAGTACACTAGGCCTCTGTCGCAGAAATTTATATATGAAATATATGGCTCAATCGCGCGACAGAGGCCAAGTGGACTATCGACTCATGGGAACGCTACCTATAATATCCTTATATATGCCAAGCAGAGCCAAGGTGCAGCTCATAGAATGTGTCTCAAGTCAGCATGCAGCTCCTTTGTGGGTATCCCCTATAGAATAGTATAAACTCATCATTTGCAAGCCATCTGTGTTATTTATTGCATATGAATTTATGGTAAGTGTGCTGTTGCGGGCGTGAAAATCTCCATTGATCAGATTGACTTTTGCCTCGTAAGATGCCCAAACCCTGGCATACCATCTACTATTCCATTTCTGAACTGCCGTAAAACCCTGCATATAAGCCGTGCCCACTTATATAAACCACACCCTGACTTTGGGAGAATGAAATAAGCTGCACCTGGAGCCTGAAAAGGTTGTTAATCCTTACTTTAGGGAGTGGTCATTATTTATCACAAGGGGGATTGTGGGTGTAAGTAGGGTGTACAAACGTTTGATCCCTCCCGAGGGAGGTCGAATAAACTTTTGACCTCTCTTGAGGTGTGCTTGAAAAAATTACCATCTTTTTAGCAAAAAGGCTACTATAGATTAAAGAGGGGTGTGAATATTCTCCAGATGCCCTAAAATTTTGACTGCAATTGAGGGAGGGGCATAAAAATTTCATACGTCAATGCGGAATTCTATCACCACCCTGTTACTCTGCTACTGGATTTTGAGAAATGAAAGTATTTGAATCTTTCCTCTAAAATGTGTTTTATTTCATATTAACTAATGATCACAGAAATATAAAACCGGATATGAAAAAGGCATATCTACGTAAGATTGGCTACTAGTATCTAGTATTTTGGGCCTCTTCTTTTGTGATTAGAACCACCTCACCCCGCCATCTCTTACTCCTCTACCAGGACGGTTTGCTGCCCAACGATTCAGGTTCGTGTTTTCTTATGGCAATCCAACGAAGGGCTGGCGAGTACACCACCTCAAAATTCCCATCATTCAGTGGCAGGATTTGGAAAAAGGGTAAACTTTCGTGTGTTAAATGATTTTGATTTTTATCGCTATGGACGGAGGGAAGCGCGTGATGGGTCGACTCAGTGACTCACCCAGAAAGGGTTATGTCGGATGGCTAACCGTACCAAGCAATGTATAGGCTTTAGCAGATCAATACTGCCTCTGAAGTATGTTGGTGTACAGCGAGCAGTCAGCTACCAGGAGCTTAATTCAAAACATCCTGGGATCACGACCCCAGCGATCTTAGGAATAAATCAGCCTTATCCTATGAAGCGATCTTAAGAGTTGACTGGGTTCACATATCCTAGCCAGCACTAAGATCGCATCGATCTTAGCCTCAGCCCTCCTACACTATTCCAAGAAGAACTGACTAGGCACAGGGGTAAGAGTCCCAAAAGAAAGGAATAGCTGTGGAGTCACTCTTCTTCACAAGAGTGCTTATACTATCGTTCCCCGTCCCCATATGGGCTAACAAAAGAGCACAGGGTGCAGTTGACCCCCGTACAGTATTCAAAAGTTGTTCCCATGAATGTATGATTTATGCTTGCCTATTAGAAGCATTGTGCCCTCCCCCCAGGACAAAGAGAGAGAAGGGAAGAATTACCTTACAGTGCACTTAACGCATGAGTAGCCCTAAGAGCCCTCAAGGACACTCAGCAAACGTCCTCCCTCCCCTCTTTATGTATGCAGCAGGCTATTCACTCTTACAATCAGGAGTGTTCCCTGTAAGTGCTCTTGTACTCAGGTGAAACCACTATGCATTTCTTTCACTAAGATCGCAGTGATCTTAGTGGTGGAAATGGAATAGTGAAGTGATCCCAGGACTAGCTATTCTGGACAGGCCTGCAACCACTGCATTACATAGGGTAGACCAGCCAGGTCTTATGATATGTGCCTACACTAAGACTACACTAAGATCGCTGGGGTTGGGATCCCAGGATGTTTTGAATTAAGCTCCTGGTATAGTAGTATACACTAACTTAGTCAACAGCCGGCCTTGTTGTTTACCCTGACGACGGGTACCTGCAGGAGTTTTGAACCTAGGCAGTCCGTAATAGGTAAGCCATATTTTGTGCTTTTATGAGACAAGACGGCCTAACCTTCCAGGAAGTATCTTGTGGTACAGGGACATATATGAGTTTCACTCAATTTAAACATCTCAGCTTCTGTATAATACAAGTTTTCATAGAGTAGCATGTGGTTCCAGGATGCAGAAATTCGAGACTACTAGAAGGTTCAATTGCCATAATTCTTGGCGAGCCTTCTGGGGTTGCCTCCTTACTTGCAGGCTAAACATAGCGCACGCCATATGTGGCCTAATGAACACACCTAAGGTGTGTTGTATGCTGAATGTCTGCACGTGCTGAACATGGGCTCAGGTTCATAAACATTAGGTGTAGCTAGGCTATAACAAACACCCGGCCTATTTCCCCACCCCCACCATTAATAAGCCATGGTATTTCAATTCAAATAGTCCCACTGGAAATGACTGACGGAATTAGGTATATACATCGTGTGTAGCTTTAAGCCATGGTTTATAGGCAATTCATTCTTGATATGTCAGATCTATAAATAAGAAAGTACATTGAACAAGTAATTAATGGATATATCATGACGCGTGACTGATATCCAGTTGCATGTTATTGTTGGATATCAGTCACAAGTCATGACATATCCATTAACTACTTATTTTATTACACAATTAATCAATAGATATTCAATAGAAAATCAATAATAATAATAATAATAATAATAATAATAATAATAATAATAATAATAATAATAATAATAATAATAATAATAATAATAATAATAATAATAATAATAATAATGATGATGATGATGATGATGATGATGATGATGATGATGATGATATATCTTATTGACAGCAAAAAGAGGTCATTACTGACCTATGTGTCATACAGAAATGTTTCTCTGCATATATGTCCAATAAATATAATTTGAAAACAAAAATCTTTCCCTCCCCGGTACTAAATCCTGCCATAGTGTGTGTACACGATCGGTACACACACCTCAGCGCCCGGCAGCCGTTGGTAGCAGAAATGCTGGGGAGGGGTTGACGAGAACGCGGACAGCTTCTGTGGCGTTCTAACCAATAGTAGGTATGTGACTGAAAAGTTTATATACATGAGATCTCTTGTTTTTTGGCACAGGCCTTACCGGAAATATGTAAGAAGCAACATGCTTTTTGAATTGGCTGGTCCCGCAGCCCAACCTCCCACGCTCGGTATAGGGCAGGTAGCTAGCAACTCCAAGCGTTGGCAGCTACAAAGCCTTGGTATAGGCGAGTGACCCACGCGCATGTGCATGCCCATGCGCGTGGGTCACTCGCCTATACCAATGCTTTGTAGTTTGCCAATGATTGAAGAGTGATATGCAAATCATAATTTATGATAATGATATTCGGTGACGTCACTAGCTCTACCAGAGCTTTTGACGTCACAAGGTCAGTTGCTAGCTACCTGCGGGCTTATCGCATCAATCCCGCAGCGGGACCAGCGAAGCTTTTTGAATTGTAATTTTAGAGACATTTTTGGGTGAGTTATTGAGGTTTTTGTGAGACAAGGTTGGGCAAATTTTCGTCGTGATATTAAACTCTACAAAGAGGGATTATCTGTGACCATTAGCTGCATTTTTTAAAAAAATTGAAAACAGATATATCATAGAAAACCATAAATTTGCGAAAGCCAATGACTTTATGGATACAATACAATTTAAATGAAGCTGACATGATCACTAGGGTCCGAGATATGAATTTATGAAAAAAAAAGATTCGCCCGGACCGGGACTCATCCTGCCTACCTCTAGCAGCTGAGCGCAATGCGCTAACCACTAGACCACCGGGCCGCACACCCCCGGGGGGCCACTCTTAAATTTATGGAAACCATGTGCATACATCACCCTGAGAGGGGTACCCCTTTCAGAGGGGCAAAATTTCAATAAAACACCCCCCTATGGGCAGGTTTCCCTCAAATAATTGAAAGAAATCATACCCCTTTTGGCGGGACTACCCTTTATTTGCAAAAAAAATGTACCCCTTTTAATGTAATACCATTTATTAAAACTGCCCAAAATATACCCCCCTTTTCACTGAAAATTTTGAAAAATTGGTTCAGTTTTTGGGCCTAAAAACCTACCCCTTTTAGCCCAAAATGCCCAAAAAAGTACCCCTTTTAACGGATCCGGCCGGACCCGGCCTAAACCCTTAAAAAGTACCCCTTTCCCTCTACTTTTTGTACGCACATGGTTACTATGGATCATATAGGGAGTGGCCCCCCGGGCGCACACCTCGGCGCCCGGCTTGAACGTGTCTCGCGGTTATGGCAGCGGCTTTGTATCATATCAAGACCTGGTTCTAACCAAGCATTTCTCGTCAGTCCCTGTGGCACAATGCATAGGGAGTTGGGATTTGGGATCAGGAGACTGCAGCAGCCAAACACCAAACTAACATTGTCTTACACATCATGTTCAATATTTCGAATTACCATTAGTATGGGGATATGTTGTGCCATCTATTACTTCAATTCAATTATATGATTATATGTGCGGAAGTGTATGTTGAGTTTAAGTTATAATTATTTTCCAAAATCTCCGATACATGTATACATATCTGGAATGCTCTTACAGTTGCTTTTACTGGGTATTTATCATTTGCGTCTTTTATACATTTGTTTATATGAATGAAATATTACATTTAATGGTATAATACTGTAGATATACAGAAAATATTGGAATATGTTATCGTTACAATGCAAAGACGGCACCCACTTGGAAAAAAAAACGTTTTTTTCAACCAAGTAAAAACTTTTTTTGAGTACATGTTTTAACGTTTTTTTTACATCAAATTATCTTTTGGCAAACTTGGGAACCAAATAAAAACTTTTTTTTTTAACGTTAAAAAAAAAGCTGTTTTTTTCTGCCAAGTGGGTATAGTTAGGATGTGTCCCGAAATTTACTTAAGGACTGTTATTTACTACTATCGAGTGTGATTTAAGTATCATAGACGTGTAGATGGATAGGTATTTTGTTGCTCAGGTACAGTATTTGTGGTGTCATGGTGATTCTCACAAGTTCTGAAACCCTTAAAGTCGCCTGTTGAGAGTGTAGGTAACAATCACATTTCGAGAAGTTAGTCACGGGGGTTGCCTTATATACAAGTATCTATCCTTATATTCATGCATGAGTCCTGGCCTTCAAGATTGTTATTTTTGCAGGCGAAATATGGGCTGCTCACCTTCAAGGTCCGAACAGGGGACCCTGGACAATGTCCCCGGGATGCGAAACAATTATGACACAAAGGTAGAGGGAAAGGGGACAGCTTTGGTTGACACTCATAGAACCTCAGGTTTGAATGATGAAAATTCTACAAAGCTAACAACTAACAGCACCCAAGAAAATAGCCGCGTTCTCACTAATAATGAGAATTCAGGGGCAGTGTCAGCGCCATCTCCTGACCAGGTTTGTGTGGATCTATCATGTATAGTCCTTGTATTTAAAACTTTGAATGGATTCACTTGGTTTGGTTGTAACCTAATAAGAATAACAAAGAAGAAAACAATGTTTTGCAGTGTGCCTACTCCTATATAGATTATACGTGTTCGTTTTGGTTTCTCTAACTGCATTTCATGTGATATATATATATATATATATATATATATATATATATATATATATATATATATATATATATATATATATATATATATATATATATATATATATATATATATATATACCCTTATATTAAACAGGCGTTAAAAAACAAAACAAAAACATGATATAACGCCTATTGAAAATTGCAATGAGATGTTATGAGTGTTCCTAATAGAATCAGGGGCGGATCCGGGGGGGGGGGGCTAGGGGGCACGTGCCCCCTAGACCCCCTGAAATTGGACCAGGCTATGACTCTTAACTATAGGAAATGTGGCCCGAAAACCCACTTGTGTCCCAACCTGACCAAATTTTCTTGGCTGTGCCCCCCCCTAGACCACTCCTTCTGGATCCGCACCTGGGAATAATATAAGTCGTGTATTACTATCCCCAACAACAAAAAAAAACACACACACACACAAAACAAACAAACAAACGACAGAATAAAAACTGTAGTATTTTTCTTGAACATGAGAACTTGATTATGACAAGTTTATGATAAATTTACAGGTATTGCTGACTATGGCGGAATCCTATCACAACAGAAAGGTACATATAGCTAGCTTATTATACTTAAGTGTCAATCTATCAAATTATAGTATAAAATAATGTATATCAATAATCATATCATATCGTCACCCAAGTGCAGGAATGCTGTGACTAACATTGGAATTAACTGCAGTTACAACCATCTTGAGTTCAGGCGACCATATTTTAGAGTTTTTCCTTATACGTATCGCATTTTCCCAAATTAATTACACATGCATTCAGGTTTAGAGTCGTTATGTTTTCACCTGTTACTGTGGTTTATTTTCCAGATGAAAACTGATCATACAATTATCGAGAATGACGCCACGGAAGAAACAATTAAAGATCTGCCGTCCCTAGAGTACCCCTCTGCCCCAGGTAGGTGATATTCTTCACTTCCGTATTGTGCAGTGTGTAGCGCCATTGCTTGATCCAAAAGAAGTATGCCTATCGGTTATACTCGCATTTTATACTCACAATAAGGGGTATATATTTCTGCCAAACCGACTAAGCCATACTTCACAGTTATTATGAAAATGATAGTGTATCCAATTTATCAATTAAACGAAACAAGTTATCTGAAGTTTATCATCTTCTTTTCCCCCTTTTGTCTATTTTCTCTTAAGTTGACTTCCATTGTGTGTACGGCTATGCGAGAGCCAAATGGCCTATATCCTGCTACGCCTCCTTAGAATTGTCTGTGAATGCATACTGGGGTGGATGCGGTGGACTCCTTCTATGCTCCAACTCCTATGGTGGTAAGGGGGAGGAGACTACAGCAGAGGTATTCCTGTACCGTGCCGGCTTCTGTGGCAATCAGTACGAGGTGGCTAGCATGTCCAGGAGTAACACAGGCCACTTCGGCTGCAGAAATGTCTTTACTACAGACGAGAACGGTAAACTGATAGGTGATGTTATGTTCGGCTCAAACCGATTAGCTATACTAACATCAGATCCTCGTTATGGCAACCTGCAGCAAGGGATGCGTGTAGCAGCACTGGAGGGTGCTGAGGAGGCTACCCTCCCCCTTGATGTTAATGGGGCAGACGGGGCGGGTAACACCCTGTTGCTCTGTAGTGGCTGGGAGGGCGGCAGTGGTGATGCCGCCCTCGTGACAGCAGTCTATACTGTCCGATCTGGCCAGAAGGACAACTTCCAGGAGGCCAAACTGCTGTGCGGCGCCGATAAATGGCGTTTCTCACTGCAAGACCAGCTCCTCAAAGCTCACGGTCCCTCTAGGAGCATTTACTCATTATACCATAACCGGAAGGACAAGCTAAAGGATCCTCCCCAACAGGATGCTACACCTGCACTTGCTGGCCATGCGCAGGCGCAGACTGGGGAGGCCGACACCGTGCTCCCGGTGAGTGTCTCGAATCAGGCTGGTGTCCTCGTGGTCATGTGCTCCAATAGCTGTGGACATGGCGCTGAAGCTACATCATCGGCGCTGTACCAGATCACAGTTGGGGGAGAAGGCCAGGCGAAAGCTACCTTCGTAAAGGGCTTAGTGGGGAAGGACTATCCCCACAGTAATGCCGACCTGTGGATATTTAAAGAGCACCAAGGCCAGGTGTCTGTCAAAGGACCTACTGGACCCTGCCGCTATGGCTACATCAGCAATCTTAATGCATCAGGTCCCGGGACTCAGAGCCCCCTGCCGTGCTTAGCCACTGGAGAGGAGACACCTGTACAGGGGGCGGTAGTAATTAACATCAAACATGTCTTTGGCTGGGTCAATAAGGCCACTAACATCAAAATCATTATCGACAAGGCAGTGCAGTTAATAATTCCTGAGGCTGACCTTAAAGAAGCTAAGCCGGGTGTCTATGCGTTTGGCCATAACTGGTCGGATGAAGAGAAAAGAGCAGGTCTTCGCCTTGTGGAAGTGGTAGCTGAACGCAGGCATACACAAGGTATAGTTGTCACCTTACATATTGCAGAACATAACTTTTCTTCTTTGATATGAACTTGTCAGGCTGGTGTCACCTTACATATTGCAGAACATAACTTTTCGTCTTTGATATGAACTTGTCAGGCTGGTGTCACCTTACATATTGCAGAACATAACTTTTCTTCTTTGATATGAACTTGTCAGGCTGTTGTCACCTTACATATTGCAGAACATAACTTTTCTTCTTTGATATGAACTTGTCACAGCCTCCTCACATATCTGTCATTTTAATTTTCTATTTATTTATAACGTACATTGTGTAATGTACCGGTGTGATGAATTAAACTTTGGGTGATATTTCCCAGGGTATCAAAATGTATTTGGGCGGAGTAGCGCGGGCTTTCCGCTGCCTGCCGTTAGCTTAAAGGGCGATAGTAGTACATGGAAACACGTCTTGATCGCGGGCACATTTTCGGGTTGAGAGACTGCGAGAGACGAGAGAAGCTGTATCCGGGACTACATGTCCTTTGATGAGTCGATCTATCTATTATAGTAAACACAGAGCCGCTATCCATGCCTAGTCAGGAAAATTGCTACAACCCTGTTACTTTCCATGTTCAATTTCATATCAGTCCCATTTATTCATATTCAGATGGCACATCCTAATATCAGTCCCATTTATTCATATTCAGATGGCACATCCTAATATCAGTCCCATTTATTCATATTCAGATGGCACATCCTAATATCAGTCCCATTTATTCATATTCAGATGGCACATCCTATGAGATACCCCTGTCTGGATGTCCGCGCCGAGTAGCTTGGCAGCCTAAAGGTGTCATCTATGCACTAAACTGCGCTGGACCATCATATGAAGCTTCAGATGGAATCATCTACGAGAGTGAATTTTCTAAATTTGCCAACTTTTCATATGATTATAACTTCGGTAAGTAGGCAAATGTGTTATGGCGACATTGCCAATATCTTGATATTTAAGTATGTTTACCTAAACATGGAAAAACATAATTGTATTGCAGGAGAGTCACATTTCACATCATGTGTAATGTAATGTGAAATATGTTTAAATAATAGCAACAAATCAGACTGAGAGCCTAGGCCAAATAAGGCAAAACTTTTTTGCAAAATAGGGATATGCATATATGTAGAATATTTCCTCTATATTGATAGATTTGTCTTGGCTACATCACTTTGCTCTTCATTGGAAAAATGAATTTTAGGACAAAAGGCACGTGAAACTAGTGTATGCTTTTTTTTATGTCACAGGTTCCCAGTCGCGTGCCCTTGGCATGGTTAAGTATAATGTGCAAGCCGGCCAGCTGGTGTCAAATACCACTGATGGGTTTATGTACGTACAGGACCGCACTCCATACGCCGAGGCTGTAGATGAGAAGACAGTCAAATATACGGTAAGTCCCCGCCCCCCCCCGCCCTTTCTAACATCAGTCATTCATTTAGTTAGATACATGTATAGCTTACTATGGAACTAACAGAAGGTGTCCTGTTCATTACCCTATAAGAGGCGAATATGAATTTGAATTTACAGTATCCACCTACTATTTCATTTCATATTTGTGCTTACCAAGTATATATCTATGGGAAATTAGTACTTTGTTTTCTCCTAGGTTGAAGATCTGCCAAATGGGAAATATACATTACGTCTACATACAGTTCGTGACACCTTTGCAGATCTCTCAGTGAATGGCGCCAGGGTTGCTAACAAGGTCAGAATCAGCTAAATATATATATATATATATATATATATATATATATATATATATATATATATATATATATATATATATATATATATATATAAAACTTCATCATGAAACCCGTCCCATCAGATAATATCCAATGAAATGAATGCAGTTCCTAATATTTTGGTGTATTTGTACTACCGTAAAACCCCACATATAAGCCACACCCTGACTAACCTGAATCAGGGTGGTCGTATATAAGCTGCGCCTATAGGCCTGAAATGGTTTATATATATAGGCCTGAAATGGTTTATAAGCCACACCCTGACTAACCTAAATCAGGGTGGTTGTATATAAGCTGTGCCTATATGCCTGAAATGGTTTATATATAGGCCTGAAATGGTTTATATATAGGCCTGAAATGGTTTATAAGCCACACCCTGACTAACCTGAATCAGGGTGGTCATATATAAGCTGTGCCTATAGGCCTGAAATGGTTTATAAGTCGTGGCTCATATGCGGGGTTTTACGGGTAGATGTACTTGAGGAAGGAGGTAGCTGGAAAATTAAGTCGCTCAGTTTTAGTAAATCCATCTTTCAAAGATTTGGGTAGCAATTTTAATGTATTAACCTTATGATAAAGGTGGATCCGCAACTGAGAAAGATAGTCGGGGTGGTACCCGGCGGCTCGGCCTTTGTTGGTGAATTGCCCGTTACTATCTCCGACAATACCTTAAGACTGGCAGGGAATTCCTACTGCATTTGCGGCTTTGTGCTTTATGACAAAACCTTCAAACCAACGACGATGACCCAAGATGAATTGAGAAAAGAAGAGTCCGTGAAACGGCAAGTATGTCACCATTCTTTTTGATTCTTTAGATAATAGCTCGAACAATATAAGGCTTACTAGGTCAGACATGAAATCAGTTGGAGGATGTTTGGAGCCTGTCAAATGAAAGGATGCTTGCTGTATCTTTGGACATTATAATGCATGCTTAAAATCAAGACAAGAAAAAAAGGGTCTCTTGTCTGTACCTGTCTCTCTGTCTGCCTGTCTTTATCCTCGCTCCCCACCGCTTATAGATTTATTGTGAACAAAGTTGTAGAATACGAGTTGATTTTTTCATATCGAACTTATCCCTCCAGCTTGCTGATAGCCTGGATCCATTGACCCGTACGATGACCAGGAAAGCAAGAAAACTGGTTGGTTGGACACGGAATCTTCTAGCCAATAGTTCAGCTGAGGTAAGTGTTGACAAAAACAAACGTTTTTGAAGCACTTAATGTTTGATATGTCCTTGCGGTTTGTCTCGAGTGCCATATGTCAGTGTATAAAATATCTCAAAGTTAAAGCATCCGCCTGTGTTTTGAGAAAGATTATTTCTATAAGTACATTCATGCATGCAATGGAATGACCATTCAAAAGAAGAGCAAACAATGGACCTGGGAATGATTTTCACAATGACTTAAACCACAGACAGCCCTGTCTAGTTCCTTGAAATGGTGACATTTACGGTGAAATACTTTTATGACTTGCCATTTTCACGCTTATAAATTAACGGTTTACAGAGGGGTGATTTGACGGGATGGAACGTCGGTGGCGATTGGGCAATCCACGATGGAGGATACGGGACCGAGAAAGCGTTCAAGACGTCCCACATGTGGTGTAGAAAACACCAAGAGGTTGTGCTAACTGACGAGTTTACACCGCAGTACCTGGATACAGCTCCGAGCGTACAGGTATGCACTTTCACCACACTAAGCCCATGCCAGTGGCGGATTTAGAGGGGGCGCGGGGGCGCCCCCCCCCTTTTACCTGTACTTAAGTGTTTACCTATCTCTTTTTACCCTACAATTTAGCCAAAATTATGGGCTAAATGAGGGGCGCGCCCCCACCCCCGTTTTCAAAATCTTGGATCCGATGCAGCAACTCTATTCTACGGATTTCGAAGACACACCATTAAAGAGGCTCAGGAAGGGGATCTGCATGTTGCTTTCCCGAGCAATGTAAATCTTTAAATCCACTGTCGTCGGCGCTTCCGTCAATGGCATTTCCGTCGTAATACCGTCACCATTCCGTGTTATCTAATGAACGGAATGGTGATTGTATACCCAAAGGAACACGGAATGGTAACGGAATCACAATGAAAAAAATGACGGAATCTTGACTAACGGAATGACCAACGCCCCCCTGTGCACCCCCTTCCCCTACGCCCCAGCAATATATGGCCTACTATCAATCATTTCCAAAGAAAAAGAAACCAACAGTGGCGGATCCAGTAATTTGAAAACCGGGGGGGGGGGGGGGGTTCTAAGGCAAATTTAACATTAGAGAAATGGAAATTCCTTCCAAAAAAGGGTGTGGGGATCTATACTACGGTGTATCTCATAAGTAAAAAATACAAACCAGTATAAATATCTAAAAAAATGTCACTTAATCAAATACAACACGTATTTTCTATCAATGTACTAATGCATTACATTACATTTAATGTATTCCAGGTATCAGAGTGGTATCGTGAGGGTGTATGTGGCGGAGGCCATTACTACTTTAGAGCTGCACTTCTCGATGAAAATGGCAAAGTGAGTTATCAATATCACTGTATTCCCTACAAAGTGCACTAGGGCCATTTATAAAACTACTGCAATATAATAAATGGCAAAGTGAGTTATCAATATCACTGTATTCCCTACAAAGTGCACTAGGGCCATTTATAAAACTACTGCAATATAATAAATGGCAAAGTGAGTTATCAATATCACTGTATTCCCTACAAAGTGCACTAGGGCCATTTATAAAACTACTGCAATATAATATGACCCTGTGCACACTGAGTTGAAACCAGTTAAGGCTTTCTGGAGGTTATACAAATCAAGTGTGATTTTACCCCTCATATAAGATGCATCCTGACACCGGGAATACTTTTAAACGAGCACTTGGATTAGTTCCATGTGTGAGCCGCGCCTTACTTTCGAGGGAGTACAGTTTTACACTCGTGCTCATATCTGCCCGTGACCTATCTCCCCTTAGATTCTCGTATCAATCGTGTTACAGGTATCTTAATTTGTAAGCTCCCTTTCCAGATCCCACTCCCACTATTCATCCTAGTTTGCTCTAATAGAAAGACATTTCTGGTAACATTTCCTTATACTACTTACATTTTAGTTTAAAAATTCGTACAGACAGTACTTCCCTTAGATATGACTCTGAGGCAGACTGAAAGTGCTAAACCTTCTTTATTACACAGGTAATCAAAGAGCATATTCTACCAGAAACAGGGAGAATATACAAAAACAACAATTGGATACAAGAGGCAGTCACTTTCAAGAACTATGGCCCTGGTGTTCGGAGTGTCTATCTTGAGACTAGAGGTAGGCGCAATTCAGCCTTGACAAAGGGTAGAAATACCCGAAACATGAATCATGTCGGTACATTTAAAAACATTTCTCACTGTCATTTTTTGATAAGGAGTATATGAGCAACAAAATAGAAAAGTTTTGGGAGTATTTACCAACCTTTTGAATAAATTCAGTATTATGGTAATCATAGAAGCAGGAATGTGATGTACTTTCCTTGTTATTCAAAAGATGTATGATAACAGATAAATACCAAACTAAAAACGCTGTCGTTATTAAAACGTAATTTCCGTAGTCGTGTGTCATTATAACATGGTTCATATGAGAGTTCCATAATCGTATTCCCCGTATTCCCTTTGGATGAAGGTGAAAATATGATATATACCTGACTTGACTTATATGGCTCTTATTGGCACTGTGGTGTTCATCGACCCATTCTTTGGTTTATAATATACACCTTTTAATGCTACAGGAAAGGATGACAAGTTCTGGGGTGGCCACTACGGGATCATAATGTCTGCCGCCACAGTGCGCATTCAGCGGGAGGCCATTATTCCAGACGACGATGGCTTTGAGGATATCAAAGTGGTAAGTTCTCTTTTACATCAATTATTTGATAAAGAAGTGTGATTGAAAAAAATAAGCATATGTTATGTATCTATCGTGGTCTCTATCAAATATAACCTACTGGAGGATGATTTATTAACCAGTGAGATAATTCTTTGTATCCATTGTAGATTTTAGGGGCCAGCTGGTACCCAACCAATAGATCTTATCAGGGAATTCTCGCTGATGACCAGCTTAGGTAATGACTGCGCCCTCTGGCCCTCCCTGAACATTGTTATTCCGAGTTAGCAGGTTGTCCCATGGGCGCCGCCATTACTGGAGTTGTTATCAGCGAGTTCTACTGATAACACCTATCAGATGGGTACCAGTTGGCCCCCCGAGAGGACCGCAGTGAATAGTTGGTGTCATTTCATTGGCTGATAATCAAACCAGCTAAGGCCGTATACGAACTGATCAAATTGCAATAAGATCGTGACTAACTATTCTCAAAACACCGATCCGCTGCCCTTGAGATACGGAACCTATACACGTAATTGTTTTCTGAACACTGAACATATTAGGTGAGGCTCCACTACGCGATTTTTGCTGAAAATCGGAGCTATTCTCACAAAAGCAGACACAAACACAGATTATAGAGTGGAATTTGTTATTATTTCAAGGTGTAAATAGAAGGTTGAGAGAGCTTTCTGTTTATGTGGGGAAGGCTTTGTGTACAATCTCAGGCACATTTTTGTTGCCAAAAGATGTTTTTGGTTACTAAATCAAGTTGACCTAATGTAAATATTGCAGACTTTCACACTGATGACTCTCTGCAACTCAATATCAGACAGGTTTGATTTTTGCAGTACAAGACCCTGCGATCTGTGTGACCACTGTGTTGTTATTTATATTTTGCTGTGTTGATGTTTATATATTGAACTCCCACCCAATCACAGAGTCTATGCAGGTGCAGGTTAGTTAGTAAATATAGCACACAAGGAGAGAGATCACCCATAAAATAACCCCTGAAATATCATGTTTACAATTTTAAATCTCATGTTTACAATATAGGAATGTCAACACCCTATACCTTAGGCACTATAGGGATAAAATTAGGTGAGACTGTACCAAAAAATCGCGTAGTGGAGCCTCACCTATTCTCTACAACTATCATTCTCAAGGTCAGATGTGTCATTTCTTTTTACACTCAGGCTGAGACAACAGAAGACGAAAAGGAACAAGTCAAACTGAGAGATACGATCATTAGTCAGCTCCTATTGGAAAACGCAGAACTGGTACAAACGATGGCAGACGATGGAGGTAATGTGTTAGTCCTAAAAAAAAGAAGGTTTGTTTCCAGTTACCTGACCGACCCTAGCAAAAGAGGGTAAAAAAACTTCTTTTTTTTTTATTCTGAGAATTTTTGGTATTTTCAATAATTTATTCGTACTTTGTGTGATTTTTTATCCATTTTTCATCAAGATCATCTCTGTGTGTACAGTTGAGGGCTTAGATATGTATATCTTTTGCATATTTTTCACTTGTCCCATAAGTATTTCATATCATATTATAATTTCAAAGAATCTGACATGTCTGCCCATACATTTCTATGCAAAATAAAAAAAAAAAATAAAATAAAAAAAAAAATCCGACCTACCGACCCTAGGTCTTGGAGGTATGTAACGGGAAACACAGGATCTTTTTATTTTGGCCTTACCCAATAGATCTACCGAACACATAGTTCTTTTATGTCAAGATGACCTCTTTTTTTAGTTTATCTGGTATAAAGGTCTTTGAGCTGTGGCCTCACACTGAAATCAACTTGATATCCATAGCGGAGACTCGTGAGTAGCCGCAACCCGGCTCAGACAACCGAATTTATCGACAAAAAAAAAGATAGGAGCCAAAAAATGGCCAAAATGCTTTCCCCCCAATATCGGAGAGAAATCCCATGTTTAGCTCTGTTTTTTTTTGGTGCTAGTGTTAGACGATGGAAGTCCAAAGATACTGTAAATCAGACTGTCAAAAATGATCCAAAGAGAGTAAATATGGTCAGTTGGTAGTTACAGACTTGATGTTTTTCTTCTTTTGAGGGAAAAAAAGAAGAAATCATTAATAATATTTAAAAGTAACATGAAAGCATGATTATCACAAATGCTCATAATCCTACCTTTTATTCCTACTGTCACTCAGGTGTTGGTAAGTATGACACTATTTGTCATATGTCTGCGTAACCTTGCATAATCTACATATTTAGAGCCGTTAATGAAAAAAAATGTATACATTTGGTAACTATAGGGAGTGGTCATTATCTAACAACGAAAAAAAATTGCAAGGGCCAAAACCTAGTATCCATTTTGGTCCGTATCTTCTTGGTGATTGAAAATATATCGCCGGTCCTCTGTTAGAGATATGTAAGAATTACACCTTGGCGGGTAGGGGGCCCCCTAACCCACTCCCCCCCCCACCTCCCAGTTGTTTCAAAATGACCACTCCCTCTGATGCTTCGCCCGTGTTGATGTGCTATATAGATACGTTAATATCGTAGGTGGTAGTATAACAATGGTCGTAATAAATGCATGGCATAGTCGTTGTTGTTCCGGGATCGTTACATAGAGTAGTCTTCAGTGCATGTTCGCTTATTAAAATGCCATTTATTGTTTATAATTCCCCATCTGTTCCAATATTCACCAAAAAGCTAATCTGCATAAATATCTTATCCTCAGAAAAATATGCCTTTTTCTTTTGCCTAACTCGCAGATAAAGCCATACTTGGTCCAGATAAAGAAAGTTAGGCATATATACGGCGTCATATTTGGCACCGCCTTTTTGTGTTTTGTACATATCACGACGTAGATAGGCTGCATTAATAATAGAAACATAGCTCTACTAACTTTGAAATGTCAGTGTTGGCAGTCTTCATTGGAAATATTTGTGAAGGTGACTATATTTCCTTCGGCCAAAGCCTAAAATCTGGTATAAACGTCCTCATTTTGCCTACTCTGGATTACTAATAGAGTTCGTTCCTAGATGTCGGTGTGAGCAGTTAAATGGTTAACATATCATATCAATTTGATTCTTCTTTTTCAAAGAGTCTTCTTTTTCAAAGTTCCCTCTATCATGTATACATGTACAATATTCTGTGCTGTGTGGGTCCATGCATCCATGGGCAACGTGAAGGGCTATACCTATGAAGCGGGATGCTCTTAGTGCTCACCCCCAATTTGATCGATGTGGCAACCATCGATATCATGTACTCAAAGGTTTCTCGTCTAAATTTCGGAGGGGGCTGCCCCCCCCCCCTCAAAAATGGGAACGTCCGCGTTTAGTATGGACGCTCAGTGGGCCGGCCATTGCTTGATATGGCACCTGGTGAGATAAGCACTGATATTTAAACAACCAGTATGACGGGTACCAGATGTAACATAATGTACCTAAAACACGCTACAGTGAGTAGAGGGAATTATCTGTTTGGTTGATAGTGCATCCCAGGTGAACTCTATACCGAGGTTGTGGGATGTTTAATGGACGCAGCTATTGCTGAAGCAGATTACCAGCGATTGTCACAGATAACAGTTATCATATGCCCCCCGAGAAGTCTGCAATGAACATTTTTAGGATTATTTCTTTCATTGACTGAAAATTGATTCCGCTAAATCGGTGTATAAGCCTATGCAAAATTATAGTCCCCCTTAAACCAAGGCACCACCCTAAAGATTTGTGACCTAATTAATTATCTGTATAAAAATGAACCCATTCGTGAACAACAAAAAAAGTAATCATACAACTTATTCGGGTTAAATGATTGGTTCCAGTCCTACCAGAGACGGACCACGGCCGGATCACACAGCTTGGAAGTATGCAGCGCCCCAAACATCGGAAGAAACGTGAAATCAGAGTGTTCGTCTCCAGTACGTTCAGGGACTTTACTCTGGAGAGGGAGGAGCTCATCAAAAAGACCTTCAGAGAGGTTAGTGTCCCTCAATTCACTTCCCCTCAATCGGCCTCTCATTTAGCGGTGCCATGGCATATAGGATGACCTGGTCCCTGCACTCATCCTTAATCAGGGTCGGATCCAGGATTTTGAAGGGGGGGGGCGCCCCTCATTTAGCCCCTAATTTTGGCTAAATTCTAGGGTAAAAATTTATAAGTAAACACTTAAGTACAGGTAAAAGGGGGGGGGGCGCCCCCGCGCCCCCCTCTAAATCAGCCACTGACTAATGATTAGTGTTTCTTGCATGAAATTTTACCCATTAAAAACGGAAGAGGACGGCATTGGATTTCTCTATCAGTAATATTTGGAAATGATTTATCATATGGAATGAAATAACTTCTAATTTGAATGAATGTGCCATGGTTTGTCTTTTTGCAGATTAACCAAGAGTGCTCTGCACGTGGCGTCTTCTTCACTTACGTTGATTTACGCTGGGGTATAAGTGAAAAGCAGACTAACCATGGGCAGACCATAGCCATCTGTTTACAGGAGGTCAGTATAACACAATTTCCAAAATACCATAGATTACCATGGGTATACCATGGGTGAAGATGAAAAAAACAACAGATAATGATCACAGAGGATACTTTATTATCTAAATATCAACAAATTCACTTATTTCATACGAAACACGGTACGTCGCATTTCACAACCTTGTGAAATATTATGTCCATGCACATGTATTTCATAGTTTACTTTCCAGGGCTGCACCCATGCATCATATCATTAATATTGCTGCAGGGATACACTCTCCCAGGGCCAGCCAGTTCGGGGGGGGGGGGTACTCCCTACCTTTTCTATAATTTCTATGTTCGAACAACCCTCAAGATGTTGTACCCTAATCAAGGGGCATGATATTGTAGATTTGGGACCCTTTTCAAGGGGCAAAGCCAAATACATGTAGTATACCCTAATCCAAGATGGCTCCTCAAAAAACACCCCCTAATCCTCTAGTAAGGTACTCAGACAATAAAACTGCCTAGAAATACCCAATTCTGGGCAAAAAAGCTATGGTCTGAGATAAAAATGTACATATTTGGTCTAAAAATGTACCCCTTTCTTTCAAAAGTGCCTAAAAACCACCCCAATTCAAGGGCCCTCGAGGGCCCGTGCCTATGGCCCAAAAATAGCCCCCTTTGCCTTGAAACCTTTTTGCACATGGTATCCAAAATTTGGGAAGTGCCCCCCGGGAGCCAGATGCACCAATGAAATGAATTTTTGTTTCTAATCTTAAATCATGAATCGTGTTTTTCATATAGCCCTATGTATGTATGTAGTGGACGATTGTACTGGGAATAATTGCACATGGGCACTGATGCGGTATCCCGTGCTTTGCAGATAGACCGATGCCGTCCGTACTTTATCTGCCTGATGGGCGACAGGTATGGTTGGGCTCAAAAGGAAGACGGGGAGGACGAGGTGCTCGATAAAAGCTTTACGTACGCCGTAGACAACTTTCCAAGTAGATTCCAATGGATAGACAATTTCCGTAAAAACACAAGTGTCACTATGGTAAGAACATTATATACGTCCATGGTTTGACATACGAGTACATGAGCCCGAGGGGGTAATCGGTATCATTTGGGGCACCAAGGTTCATGCTATTTTTTTGAAAGGTGAGGGTCATCTTTTTGTGTGTTAGCACTTTGGCCGTGGTAGCCATCATGGTGAGTTTGACCCGTTTCCATGGCAACCAGGTAAAAATTTGAGATTTATAGCAAGTACACATATTTGTCCATAACTTTGGCTTAAATCAGTCTTTTTACACAATTCCAAATCCTAAAATATACTACCTCATGAGCCTTATCGTTAACAAATGGTAAAAATTATTGATCATATTTTCTTAACGGTACAAAAATTATTTTTGGCAGTGTAGACTTTGGTACAGAGTGTTTTTCCATGAAAACAGTGCAGCTCTCTATAAAGGCTACATTATGTTTAACAATACATGTAGTGGATACCAAATAAATGGTTGGTTCTGACATATTCCTCTCAGGAGCCATCGGTAGTAGTACACAAAATTAGTAGTTTGTACCTGACAAGAATTATTTACAATGCAGGTGTCGTTGAAAATGCGTGTATCAAAAGAAAGGGGCAGGGACGAGGGTCTTATCTTAGAACTATGTCGATGCCTTCGTGGCATTATTCTTACCTTATCTCTGCTGATATCATATCGCATGCCGTATTCTATATTGTAATCCAAAGTTCTACGGGCATAATCACAAAAATATCCATGAAAACTTAACAAAATATCGGAATGTTCACCAAGTAACTACTGATATGGCCCTATGCCGCGGGGTTTACAGCAAGGAACGAAGGGGTAATTACCGTGCTGGCGGCATGCATATATAAGTGAGAGGTTGTACATTGCATTGCAATTGCCGTCTGGGCTGTGACAGTTGTTCCAAAGGCAATCATCACTTGAGGCACTTTAGATCAAATGTATTTAGGATAGCGCCGGTATACCATGGATGTATATTGGTGTACCGAAAATTGCTGTTGTAGTAGCCTACATCATGATATTCATGTTACTGGTAAGATAGAATACCGAACGTAATTGGGCCCCTGACAAAATGAAGCTGGTTTATGATATATATGTATAAAATGTAACAAAAAGCGTGTTTAAAAATATACATGTTTATACCAAATGATGAAATCTACATATCCGTCCCATATAGTTGGAGATACTACACGGAGTGCTGAACAATGTAGACGTCAACAAAAGCCGTAGTTTCTTCTACGTGCGAAACACGATCCAGCCTGGAGAGGTGGATGCTGAACGGTATAAACGTCTCGTCTCAGAGAGTGACTGGCACAGAGACAGACAATACGCCCTGCGCCAAATGGTCCTTGACCATCCCAGCCTCAATACACGCCGATATCGACAAGTCCAAGACGTCTGTGACAAAATTAAAAAGGCAAGTCTGTAGGTCTCTAACTTTCGCCTTGTCTGCAGCAAAGTGAAAACGTGATTGTAAACTACATAACGTGATGGCCCATTTAAGTGCATGGGGCACCGGGGTATAGGGGTGGTGAAATAAGCACCAGGGGTATAGGGGTGGTGAAATAAGCACCGGGATATAGGGAAGGGGAAAACAATCCTAAGCACCGGGGTATAGGGGTGATGAAAACAATCCTAAGCACCGGGATATAGGGGTGGTGAAATAAGCACCAGGGTATAGGGATGGTGAAATAAGCACCAGGGTATAGGGGTGATGAAAACAATCCTAAGCACCAGGGTATAGGGGTGGTGAAATAAGCACCAGGGTATAGGGGTGGTGAAATAAGCACCAGGGTAGAGGGGTGATGAAAACAATCCTAAGCACCAGGGTAGAGGGGTGATGAAAACAATCCTAAGCACCGGGGTATAGGGGTGGTGAAATAAGCACCGGGGTATAGGGGTGGTGAAATAAGCACCGGGATATAGGGGTGATGAAAACAATCCTAAGCACCGGGATATAGGGGTGGTGAAAACAATCCTAAGCACCAGGGTATAGGGGTGGTGAAATAAGCACCAGGGTAGAGGGGTGATGAAAACAATCCTAAGCACTGGGGTATAGGGGTGGTGAAATAAGCACCAGGGTATAGGGGTGATGAAAACAATCCTAAGCACCGGGGTATAGGGGTGGTGAAATAAGCACCGGGGTATAGGAGTGGTGAAATAAGCACCGGGATATAGGGGTGATGAAAACAATCCTAAGCACCGGGATATAGGGGTGGTGAAAACAATCCTAAGCACCAGGGTATAGGGGTGGTGAAATAAGCACCAGGGTAGAGGGGTGATGAAAACAATCCTAAGCACCAGGGTAGAGGGGTGATGAAAACAATCCTAAGCACCGGGGTATAGGGGTGGTGAAATAAGCACCAGGGTATAGGGGTGGTGAAATAAGCACCGGGATATAGGGGTGATGAAAACAATCCTAAGCACCGGGGTATAGGGGTGGTGAAATAAGCACCAGGGTATAGGGGTGGTGAAATAAGCACCAGGGTATAGGGGTGATGAAAACAATCCTAAGCACCGGGGTATAGGGATTGCCAACCATCCCGATCTGTTACCTCCAAAAGCCATGTAGGTATTGGCGGGGTAATGATTGGAATGCCCTGGGATCAGTTTGGGTGACGTCTAGTAGTTTTCATTGTTAAAACTATCTTATTTCTTCACGGTATTTGTGCAGGATCTATTGTGGTGCCTAGACCAGGACTTCCCTTGTGGCACAGAACTGACACCACTGGAGAGGGAGCGAGAGGCACATATTGCCTTTGCCGACGCGCGCTGCCGTGTCTACATCGGTCGGGAAGATTACTTCACCAACATCACCGACTTCGTCAAAAAGCAGACGGACACACCCATTGTCATAATGGGGGAATCAGGTAAGTGCATTGCAAATCTAACGAACAAACACAATTATTAAATAAAATGATATAGAATACACATCGACTTATTACGTTTAATTGAACATTAACCAGAGATTATCATCATGTATTATAACATGTATTATATTACTGGCATTATACTATGTTAATTTACGTACTGTGACAGCCCGTTTCTGTATAAAATAGGCTCAGGCAAGTCGGCTCTAGTAGCTAACTGGGTGCGGCGAATGGAGGAAAATTTCCCCACAGCCTTCATCTTTGTTCACTTCATCGGCAGCTCAGCGGAAAGCGCCTCCTATATCAAATTGCTCAGACGGTGAGTCATTATGTATATTATCCTATACGAAGAGATGGCTATCGCAAATTTGTTGTTAGATGACCAGGTGCTATGAGAATTAATTTAAGGATAGAGAGGCGTAGGCCGGTAGGGAGAGGTCGGGGTGGGGGTGGAGCGACATCTTTAGCCATTTCCCTACGCATCAGGGCCATACGGCACAATTGCACAATTTAATAGCCCAAGTATAGAGTTGCTCATCTTGGACCCATCGTATGAGCTGCTCACTTTAGGAGAATTTGTGGGAGTGTCTCATGCGCTGTTCACTTTGTAACACTGTATGAGCCTTTTAGGAGCTGCTGTAATATTTGGGACACTGCCAGAGCTGCTCAGGAGCTGCTCCCTTTTGGACACACTGTGTGAGCAACTCGAAAGCTACTTATTTCGGACAGGGTTCTCACCTGTGTCTTTCCTTACATGTATATTACGAGGCTATCCCCATGGATTAGGTGAGGCATGATTACCATCAGAGATACCACAACCGGTCTAGATATATTTGAAACAGCCACGTCTAAAAAATACACAATTGACATTCACTCTGATGGTTTATTACCATTCTTACATTTGCCCATGTTTGTTATTTGTGACTGCAGGCTGTATGAGGAGCTGAAGCTGTATTATGGCTTCCAGCTGCCTGTGCCGCAGACAGACAAAGACCTGGTGGGGCACCTGTCTATGTGGCTGCGGCTGGCGGGAGAGGCTTCTGACCAACCATGTATCATCGTCCTTGATGCCCTTAACCAGCTGGACTCCGGCACCGGACAGGACGGGGCTGAACACGACCTGCTCTGGATACCACGCCGGCTGCCACCAGGTGTCAGCCTCGTCATGTCTACTCTACCAGGCAGGGTGAGTCCATATAATCCTTTCTGAAAGTTTGGTAACCTAACCTTAAATCATTGAGGTAAGTGCCTATTCAGGCAAATGTAAGCACGACACGCTTGATAATTCCCGACATATATATAAAGCTCTGGTATTTCAACATTGTCCTTTAGGCGATGGACGCAGTGACCAAGGCAGGATGGGCCCAGATGAAGGTGGAGCCCCTGCAGGAGTCGGAGAAGGTACAAATTGTGACAGAGTACCTGGAGGGTATCTACGGCAAGACCCTGAATGAACAACAGAAAGATATGATCGTCTCCTCCAAACAGACCAACAACCCACTCTACCTGAAGGCATTGCTCGATGAGGTAAGTTTCTCAACGTTACCCTTATCCACATTCAGATTTAAAAAAAAAAAGGAAAAAAGGCACATTAGGACATGCAGATCCCTTCTCCTCTAAATCGGCCAATCTTTAGAACAGAAACAGGATCATACAGATGTTCCTACTCCATTCTATTTTGTTCTCAGGTTAGGATGTTTGGAAACTTCCGGCAGCTAACGGCCAAGATAGAAGACTACCTGTACGCACAGAATCCACCCGAACTGTTTGCCAGGATCCTTAGTCGTTTTGAGGAGGACTTTGAAACAGGCCAGCACAAAAGGTTAAAACCGACTACAGAGCACTCCGTTGTGTATTGGCCTTGATCTATTCATTTGTTTTGTCAACTGGTTACGCGCATGAACATCAGTAATCTGACATTATTGAAATGGATTATAGGTTAG
Organism: Acholoe squamosa; assembly: GCA_949317995.1. Taxonomy (NCBI): domain Eukaryota; kingdom Metazoa; phylum Annelida; class Polychaeta; order Phyllodocida; family Polynoidae; genus Acholoe; species Acholoe squamosa. The sequence continues at coordinate 63,471,652 of OX439035.1, forward strand.
GTTACTTTCTATCCAATTTCACGTAACCTAGCAATGTTGAAAATAAATTACTTTTTGCTGTGCCCGATCCCTTTGAAAAAGCTAAACTTGTAAGGATCCAGCCATTTTTTGCCAGCTGGGGGGGGGGGGGGGCTTGATGGATTTGGGTGGATCGGACGATTCTTTTCCGACCTCCCCACCACTATAACAAAAATGATCGTGACCCCCCCCCCCCACTAAGAACTGATTTTGCAAAATGACCTCCCCAAAAATCAGATACGCGTGTGGAATGACGTGCTGTGATGAGTATTTTGATTCCCCATATTTAGTGTTGACCCCCCCCCCCCCCGCCCCCCGTTTTAAGGTTCATTGGGTTTTGCCCCCCGCCCTACCAAGGGGTTCTTTTATTAAATGACCCCCCCCTATATCTAACAAGCCCCCCCCCCCCACCTGGCAATAAATGACTCGGCCCTTACTGCAGAGTTCCAGTTCTCCCTCCTGGTATGTATGTACATTTCTCATGCACTATGTTTTTAGGCCCGACATGGTACGACAGATGACATCCGCCATCTGGTGTTCAAACAAAGGCATGTCAGAAGCTGAACTCCTGGATCTCCTACAGGTAGGAAAAATGGACAATATTATTACTCTTTACGTTACGGATGTAATCAAATGCAGGTGTGAAGGAATAGCCTGGTACTTCACAGATTACTAGAATTCACCATTGACGACTTCCAATGTTTCAGAGAATGCTATTCCCAGTAAGTCTCCCTTACAACTTTGTACCTGCCCTTCGCTTATGACATACTCTTGTATAGAAATCCTGCACAAGTAGGCTGCACAAAGTCTGGTAAATTTAGTCATAACAAAGCTATGGTTTCAACCTCAAACTAAGCGCTGCTAATGCATCAGTGCATCATGCCCATTGGTCGTCATAATGCGGATGCACCAATGGAGTGCACAAATTGTGGTGGTTTATGGGTTCATCATATCAACCCACTGGGAGTGTATTTGCCATGCACCAAGAAGGAAATGGTGAAATTCCGGAATCGCCCCTCACTTATTTTGTACAATGCCGGAATTGCCCCTTTTTAGGTTGCGCAGTTTAGGAATATTTGACTGAAACATACATAGGCATTACACAAAACCCACCGGAAGGGCCATGCCTAAAATTTATGGATAACTGAGTGATAGCTAAAGCCTATTTGCACCCAGTCTCTGTACCAGACTGTACTATAGGGACTGGGTGATCGAGGCTGAGTTGCACCAGGGCTTACTGTTTAATGACATATTAAACACATCTATAGAGTCCCGTGAGGGCAGTCCCGGCGAGTTTATTAAGACCTCATTCATGCAGCATGACGACTATATGGGGCAAAATGGTTGTGTTAATGCATAGCCTGCTTCTTTATGGAGTTGATTATGTTCACAGATTCCCAGTGCTGTCTGGTCACCCTTCTACCTGTCAGTGGTTGATAACCTAGTGAACAGGAATGGTATCCTCAACTTCTTCCACGACCACCTAAGGCAGGCAGTGGAGGCAAAGTACCTGCCGACAGAGGAGGACAAGAAGAAGGGCTACCTTCAGGTGGCCGACTACTTCTCACAACGACCTATGGACAGTCGGGCGGTACGTTATATTATGCCACCCATATATATATATACATATATATATATATATATATATATATATATATATATATATATATATATATATATATATATATATATATCTTATTATAAGTAATTTACTGTAATGAAAATATCGTTTTATCGCAGTTTTTACAAGCCGGGCGGAAACGAATTCCCATATATGTGTTTTTTTACGCATTAAGATAATATAGTTGACATTAATTGATCGCTAACCGACCCTCCCTTTGTTATCCTCTAACACTCTCTCTCATTCCCATTCCCCTCTTTTCTCCCATTTTTTTCTCGCCCCCGCCCCATTCAATCCCTGACTTTTGGCCCCTTGTCCTAGAGGCTATATCCCTGGACGTGTAAAATTGCTTTCCCCGTGACCCTAGGTCTATCACATGTACATTTTTTTACTCTTTAACAGGCAGAAGAAATTCCCTTCTTATTAGCCAACGCTGGTGAACTAGAACGATTGAAGGCAGCCATTAGTGACCTAACTATGTTCAGCTTCTTGGTGCGGACGGAGGAGGGCAAGTTTGATCTCATCAAATCTTGGACGTTGGTATGTTATTATATCATTGGGTTTATACTGATTCTACATGAGAAAGGAAATGTACATTAATTTCCTTTTTGGTTTAAGCTATTTCGTGTACTTTTGGGTTAATTCAGAGTAAATGCTATTTTTCGCGATTTTTCAGGGGTAAGTTCTAGGGTGATTCAAGCCGTTGGAAAGTCTTTTCATGCATTTTCAGGATGATTTTTTTTTCAGAATGAGTCTAGGGAATATGACATTAGCTGTCGAAATGGCGTTAAACATCTATTACTCACTCACTCACTCCTAGGGCTTCCACAATTCCATGGTGTGCTAAGTTAATCCCATGATAGATCAAATATAGAATGATTTCGAAGCATCACTGACAGGTTTGACTTTACTATACTCAAAAATCTAGGTTGGCGGCTTCAGCCAGACAGAGGAGATCTACATGACCAAACTAGCTAAAATAAGTGCTACTGACATGGATCCAGAAGAACTGACCAAACTCAAACAGGTTCTAGCAGAGTTCTTCATGGACCTAGGACTATTTGCTGCTGCGAGGTTAGAGCTGTCCCCACTTTCTAATATAGTTTGGCCTTGGGTCTTATTTAGCAGAATTATTTCCATAGACAAAGGTATTTGAATATGACATTATTGGCATGACCATTTCCACAGGGAGTAGAGCTCAGAGAGATGATACAATATCATTTGCTTACCATATAGCTTATGCAATTTCCATGGGGCCTTCAAATGTATGGTGTATGTTGTTAAGGACCATGTTGGAGGGCCTAGTGGAGACAGTTACAGAGAAGTACCAGGCCTCTCACAGCTCCATTATATACGACGCCTTCACTCAGAAACAGACCTATGTCTGCAACCACCCTGTCCTAATAGACGTGAGTCAACTTCACAACTAATCTATACATGCCATCGTCGTTGTTACCCTAAACAAGATTACATGCATGGGGTCGACGGATGGGCTTTGAATAGGGAAAAAAATATGTTGTCAAAGTATACAAGTAATAAGCAGAGTCTATCACATACATCGCTTGTACGCCTCACACAGACCTTAGGAATATAAATAAGCTTCAATAATCCTCTATATCAGGCGTGGCACCACAGTGTAGCAAAGACTTTTAAAATTTTGATTTAATATGATATAAACTGTGCACTCGTGAATTCTTCAGCTACTCTACACTCTGGGTTCCGTCTGTGAGAAGCAGAGCGATTTCGACATTGCCTTGGAGTACTTCAGGAAAGCCATCCTTTTGCAAAAGTCTTATGGCCCTTCAGCCGCGAAGCTTCAGGTGAACAAGATAAGATATTACATAATTCATAATGCCATATTTCGATTTATCATGATAATTACAGGTAGATCTATTTTTGGAGATTTGTTTTTAATTGGCGCATTGAATATGTCCATATTTATGTACCCCCATGAGCCCAACATCAAATAAAAACGAAGAAAATATAGTCCAGATGGACGATCAGGCACCAAAATTATGCGTTCCTTTATATATTTCAATCACCCTTATAGTAGGAAATGAAATCTGAAGATGTCCTAACCAAATATTGATCTACAAACTCTACCTTTCCATTTCTAAACCTAGTTAACAGAAGGTGTACTTGGCCAGGCCACTGTGCTCTACCTAAAAGAGGATATGCAGACTGCCAAAAAATATTTGCTAAGGGCACGAGAGCTGGCCACCGAAGTGCTGGGTCCCCGACATCACTATGTAGCTGCTATCGTCAATAAGGTTAGTTTATATTGTAAATGACTCTTGGTTACTTCATTGTAGTAGATAAAATCGATCATTGTGTAGCTGATAGGCTATTTTTGTGGTCTTAATTTATGGCATATAATGCAATCTTACATTTGTGAAATTCCTCTCGCATCCTATGATGGAATGGGATCATCGCATATTACGGATATGATTATGCACGATATCAAATCTATGTTGTGCCATTTTTCTCTCTCCTAGTTGGGACAATTGTCTTATAAGCAGGGCTTACATGAGAAAGCCCTTGCCTACTTCTTACATGACCTGCGGCTTACTCGTGCTGATGTGGGGTTGGGTCACCCGCGTGTGGCCGGCATCATTAACGACATAGGCCTCGTGTATGACGACAAGAATGACACCCGAGCCGGGCGTTACTACAAGGCAGCCCTACAGGTGCTACTAGCTCGTTATGGCAATAGTCATCCAGACGTAGCCGTTCTCAGGTACTGTTTATATTAAGATACCATTTACTTGCCAATAACTGGTACCACCGTCCAACAGTCACTGTTCTAGCTGACATTGAAATAACCCAAAAAAATCCTGGGGCGGGGGGCAAAATATACTCATTGTCTCGAGTGGACAACTGTAAAGAAAAAAAGTGTGTGCAAAATTTTACCATACCCCTCTTATTCATTACGCAATAGTCAAAACATCTCATACTGTAGGTCGGTTAGAAGTAACTTTTACCTATTATTGTCCAATTTAGTACAATCGCAATATGTTTTCTATGTGCAGGTTCAACCTGGGGTCCGCCTACTTTGCCACCTTCTACTTCAGTCGTGCCAAGTACCAGTTTACAGAGGCGCTGAAGGTGTTCGAGCAGTTCCTGGGCACGGACCACCCCGATACCCAGGAGACACAGAATGCCCTCAACGATCTGGCTGCCTTTACAGACAATTGATTGTAGACCCATGACGGTTATGAAAGTGATCTCGAGACTCTATGGTACTGCCAATAAACTGACCTCAGGAGGGTATCTTCTCATGAAGCGGTAGTTAACCAAGTGTGTCAATGCTGCACAACAGCCTGTGGAAGCATTGTTTAATCATCCTACCTTTATATATACTGGGAGTATGAATATAGGATATCTTGAGACGAAATATCTACATCCTTTGATGGACTATATTTAACTTGGGTTAGCCTGTAGAATAAGTGTCTTTGATTCATCTTTGCCTTATTCTAAAACTGAAAGCTTTATATAGATTCCTCATGGACGAATATGTTTGAATAAATATATTTTTCGAATGTGTATAGTTATGTAGTGAGACGCCTATTTTGGTAGCAAGAGTGACCCATAAATTGGTGTTATCCCAACAGGTTGATACCATAATACTTATTTGTCAGTGGCTTTGATGCAGGTCACCTGATCAAATTGTCTATCCTTCCATATCTGTTAATCATATCAATGTTAGGGAGTGATCATTTTTTAACAACGGGGGGGGGGGGTCAGAATTTTTTCAATACCTCTGATGGGGGGGGGGGGTCAAAATAATTTCACCTGTTTTCAGTGGAAAAACCCCCGCGTTACTATAGGCTAAAAGGGGACGTTCGCGCACGATTTTTGTCCCTTATGGGGGGGGGGTCAAAAAAAAATTTTACCCCCTCGAGAGGGGGGGGTCGAAATTTTTTTCGCGCGTCCACGCGCAAACCCACCAGCCCACTCCCTTATGACTCATACTATACATCTGGGAATGTCATTATCGCGGTGCAACAAAATAATACAATTCGTCCAGTTTGTTTTCAACAAATGTTAGCAAGCTTTGTTGTCAAACATTGATTTCTTTCCACACCAATATCAAATACCTTCTAGAAGGCAAAGTATCCTATCAGAACATATAAATCAAGATAAAATGCAGTCTTGATTTTCTTGTTAAGTAACTGCTGTGCAACAATAAATAACGCTGATCGTGTATTCTAACGTCCTCAAACTTCCTCATCACATAACCGTTTGATAAATGCCTGGCATTCTGCTTAGATCTGTTATTTTCTCTTGGCTCCTTTCCATGTAAATTAACAAACTGATTAAAATAATAAATTTACTTAGGTAAATCTGATGTGCTATGTTTCAACTTTTAATTACATATTCTCGTTGTTGGTACTACGATGAACCATACAGACATGACATGGCATTCTTGTCGTTGTTGGTACTACAATGAACCATACAGACATGACATGGCATTCTTGTCATTGTGAAAATGTTGAAAACCATTATTTGCTTGTGCTTTCTCTTTGCCAAATAAACCAAAGCATATAAGATGGCAGTTACAAATTTTATCAATTTTAACTCACTGGCAGAGTGTTTTTTTTTTTCTATTCATCGGACTTTTTGATGTGTCACATATCTCAACATCAAGAACGCCAGTTGAATTGAATAGATGAGTTGGACATATTCACTACCTTTATTACCATATTATGGTAACGTCCGAATCTATATGACAAACCTGAATATCATTTCTTAAAACCTGAGTCAACACATTCCAGGTTCACAGCCAATGATTGTAAGCACACTTCAATCCACCTCCCTACCTGTATTTGGTATCAGAAATCAATTAATTCTCCTATTGCTCTAGTCCATGAAACAATCACAAAAGTAACATGATGTGTTTGGCCTCCGAGTACATACAATATATGGATTGTGAGTTATATGAGTCCTAAATATATACATATTCCTAAACTTAGCACGGATAGGCATAAAGGGTGAATCCGTTTAGAGAAAACACATCGGACACATTGCCGGATACTACTTCATTCTTCTTGTCCTTGGACCGGTAGAGCTGGATAGCTCTCGTCTGCAGACCAAAGATGATCTTGACCTATAGTGAGAGACAAAGTAACATCAGTCAGTACATAGTTATAAACACATGTATAATGGAAATGCCAATGTTATGAAGGACAGTGCAAAAAGTTACGAGTTAATGGCAAATTCCATAAGATACTCAGATCAATTTTGAATCCAATCTAAAGTTCCATACTTCTGCGCCTTATAGAAGAAGCCCAAAGTCGGGATGCGTCTTATAGGCGAAGTACTTTTACTATAAAAACAGGTCTAGACCTTCAAAAATCAAGCCCTAGCTGCGCCTGATCGCATTTCTTTCAATTCTCAGTGCGTCTTATACGTGGGACACCCCTTTTATGTAAGGCGTTACGGTATGTTGCACTACGAAAAATTTTGAAATCAGAAAAACTTCTAAAAAAAATTACATGCCTGTGAACTTTGAATGGGCAACTGTGTGCAGGGGGTTGCCCCCCCCCCCTAAAAATCTATAAAATGTTCTGATTGACTTCCATGTACCATGGGCATACAGTCTTACAGTGTAATTGATCCTGTTCTTAAAGGGTTAAAAAATGAGTGCTAATCTGTTTGTTTGTTTCAAGGTGAGAAGTCACTAACCTTTAAAGAACACAAAGTAAATAAATGCATCATCCCTAACTTACAGTAATAAGGCCTACATATGGTTGCACATATATGATCCTGTACTTAAAGGGTCAAAAGTCAGTGCTAATCTGTTTGTTTGTTTCAAGGTGAGAAGTCACTTACCCTTAAGGAACACCAAGTAAATTAATGGATCATACCAAGCTTATGATAATAAGGCCTATGTATAGTTTTACATATATGTAGGTGGCCTGTTAAATGGTTAACTTAAGGATTACTGGGAGGCGTGACTACATCAATACTCTATTCCCATGGCTATTTAGTTGCTGTTAGCCCTCCTAATACATTTATGTATAGTCTGTCTGCACTATAGATTTATAGAGGCTCCTGTAATGTACCACCTGATGCAATGTTCCTGGAGACATTGTATCAGCAAAGTACTGCCTAGTTTTGGTGGAGGTAAATACTTGATTGACGTCTAGTCAATCAAGTAATAAGCGCTTGGGAAGTTATTCACAACAATATGGTAGATATGATTAATTTAAACACACCTGATGGTGAAGCTGTGACACCGAGATGGGGAAGTCGCCCCGAGGGTTCTCCAGTAGCACGGTGCCCACCGTACCTGTAGCACCAAGGTCTGGGGCAGCACCACACAACTCCACATTCACAAAGCGACACGTGGGGACGGGATCTGAACCACCGCCTGCCGAGTCCATGTGGCCCTTCACGATGGTCAACTCAAACACATCAGACTTTACCTGAAAAAGTGACGTGAAATTTCAGATCACAATGCTTCAAAAATACTTAGGTCATAGAATATTTGATACAGTCTGCTAGTCGATCTGGCACTCAGAGGCTACAGGTCTAGGTATCCACTTTTAGTATAAACATACTAGAACAAGGGTTCCCCACACTATAGAAGCATAGCTGGTATCGGTAGTATGAAGCTGAGATGCTAAGGTCTCCGGCAATCTATCTGCAAGTTATATACTGACCTTAGATTCGTCTGTGATGATGACTTCAGCACCGGCCGGTACAGGGTAAGGCTTCATGGGCTGTTTGGTGGTCGCCAAGATGAAGTCGGTGTACTCCACGGCAATCTTAGCCAGACTGTCAGACGTCTTGTAGTACACGGTGATATCATCCACTGGCTGCAGGTTACCCTAATATGAAACATACCAACCTTCCAATACAATATCTATATATATTGGTTTCTATAAGAGAATGGATGCTTGCTTAAAATGCTCTAAGAATTTTTCAGTTCCCAGAGCAAGTTCTCTCCAAAAAGGGTAGTGGTACACATTTTCAACCACAGAATGAACAAGTAGTGGCCAGCGTTACGATAGTAACTGCATAAAAATGTTACATCTGAGATATCACTCTTTGCTGCTGTTGGAAACTTGTGGATTTTAATGAGGGGCTTAGACTTTAAAATTGAATTGCCTACAATAAGTAACAAGCTGTGGAAAGTTTATATATGTATATGTATGTTTTTCTATCACGGTACGAAATGACATGGCGCCATGAATATGACCTTAGCTGTCGAAATGGCATTAAACATCTATTACTCACTCACTCTCTCGAAATGACATGGATATAAAACACGGTGACCTACGGTACCTTTTTCCTAAGTTTCTGTACTCGATTGATGATCTCCCTAGCCAGACCTTCATCCAACATAGACTGGTCTGGTGTCGTATCCAGCAGGATCAGCACCTGAAAAGTACAGGATATAACACATTTCAAAACCGTCGATGAAAACAAAGTTAACATGAATTTGACCATGTTCGGATAGTTCATCATCATGGTTCCTAATAAATGGAGCTATGACCAAAAGTTGGCCATCTATGTCATTTGCCCATCAAATGTGGATGTCATGACGAACAGATGTCCAAAAATACAAGCGTCAAACTAGGATACACATGGACAGAAAGATCTATAGTAAAGAATCCGGTTTCAGTCAGTCTCAGCTTAACGAGGAACATTTATGCAGCATTAGTACGTACTTCGCCATCGGAATGAGCATCAAAGTGGCCCTTGGTCGGGTCAGCCTTGTTGCCCTTGGTCTTGTCGTCTCCAAAGGCATACTTAAGGCGCACCTCGTCTGTGGTGAGTATGTGCTGACCTATGCTGATGGAACCCTCCTTCTGGAACACACTGAGCTGATTGTCTGTCATCTTGGAGAACTCCTGAGTCACTTTCTTCATGTCTCCCTTTAGCTTAGAGCCAAGAGTCCTGAAGTCCAGCTCGGCCTTTAGCCGCACATCATACTTCTTCTTGTCTGACGAGATGGTCACAGTACGCACGTTCAATTCCTGTATGGAAATTATGTTATTCAGCATTTATTCAATACCAGTGATTATAAGGCTTTGTTGTTGCACAGGGCTATCTAAGCTTATTCTACCGGACTTAAACTGTTATGTATGCATGCTTCTCTGCACTAGAGGCATATATGACTTGTTACCGTTAAACCTAACGAATATGTCTATATTCTAAGTTTTAGATGCAGTTTTGGTATTAACCGTTGAATATTTATCTATCTAGATTAATTATATTCAAACAAAATCCCTGTGCCATGGATTGCTTTCTCTGCTTTATTGAATCTGATCAAAAGATTTACAGGCAGGTGTTCTCCCAGAGTAAAGCTTGATTAACCAACCTCTTTGATGTAACTTTGCAGTGCGTTGGTGTCATTGAGATAATCCTGGTCTTTGTGGATCACCACTACTTCCTTCAGAGGATACTGCATACAGAGGCATTACATATGGTTTATTACATATAATATACAAATACGGTAGGTCCTGTTTTGATAGTAGAATAGTGCTGATTTCTTCATAATTTAATAGAATAGCATCAGCAGATTTGAGTGGAACTTACATTCAAGGCATATTCTTCCTTAACATGGAATTACTTATTTTCACACAAAGGGTAGTGGGTGGGCCTTATTGAAAGGTTGTAAGAAATAGTGGCAGGAGTCAATCCACTAAATAAACAGGATCTATAAAGGTTTACACACTATGAACTCACCTTTAGTGGCATGGTGTTACGGTCACGGACTACACGGCCTAGTTCGATCACTGCCTGCATTCTGGCCACAGCAGTCTCAATCTGTTTGTCTATGAGGGTATCCCTATAACAAAACATGAAGTATTGCTTGAACATCTGATAAATACAGAAACTTGAAGAATATTTGTTAAAGTTACTTCCTTTTGCATTTACAAATTGAAGCAGTGTCTGCCACAGGGTTAAATACGTAAGACAAGCAAAATCATTATTACAATCTCAATTAAACTATTTTGCTATTCAGTTTACCAGCACGAAAATTGTGTTCACAAGCAGGTTCGGCATTATATCACAGAGAATACGCATAATTGATTGATATATCAAAAGCAACTTACTCAGGCTTTGGCAACGTGAGGAAGTGGACACTCTTTGCTGATTCATCCGAGTTGCTGTCTTTGAGGAACTTCTTGAGGTTTTGGTAGAAGTATTCCGTCAGGAAGGGGATGAAGGGAGCCTGTTGAAGAAAAGAGTCATTCAATTATTATTTCAGAGTGAGTGGGGCAAAAGTTTGATAGGTGACTACAAGTGTCCCAGCATACAAACACCAGAATTCAGCAGAGGACTTAGAAAAGAGGAGATGCATCTTTTCAGATGGGCTAGGAAAGCACTATCATTTCAGAAAGTAAGGCAATTCATAGTAAATACAAAAAAAGCACTATCACTGAACTTATAGGTCTGATCCATAACGTACATCAGTCTACATGCATAACACATATCACACATACATTCTCATGGATGTGTTTTGATTTTATATTATATCCTCATGTGGGTAGGCTGTGCTTACCATAATCTTTGTCATGTTGAGGAGTACTGAGCAAAGGGTTTCCAGTGACTTATGGCAGTCTTCCACACCGGTCTCACCCTTTAGTCGCTTACGGTTCATGCGCACATACCATTTGGTGAGTTGGTCAACCACCTTCACCAGACGGGGTACGACCGTGTACAGGCGGTAGTCTACCAGGACACAAATAAAGGTGTAATAATTAGTATTTATAAAATGAATGTTTCAATAGATATTATCAACGGGAAAATCATAACTATTGAACAGAGTCATGACTGATTTGTTGTAAAATCTGAGAATAAATACCGATATTAGAACAATTCATGTCTTTAGATACAGAGGCCACGAGCACATCGACGTACAGATCTTAAGGGAATTCCTTCATTCATTTAGCACATAGCTATGAAAATACCTGTCTTGTCTTTTAGTTGTACAAGTCAACAAATAGCATACAAATGTAATAATAAAGATAAAAAACTGTTACCTTCCATCTCCTTTTGCACATAGGCAATGAGACTCTGCATGAAGGAGACGATCCATCGGTCCATGTAGTTCTCAGCTGGTTTCAACTCACACTCATCAAACACAAAAGCTACACCCTCCTCCTGATGCAAAATGAATAAAGTATATTAGCAAAATAAACTAGCATTGCCTCTAGCAGTAACAGTTTTAGTGCTAGAGATAACAGAGCAGCACGGTCATTCAGCTGAGTGAATGACCCTGGTATACTTGGCTGGCGCCCTGCCTGAATGTTGGGGACATCATAGAGGCAGGCCATGTCTAAGAAGTTACCAGTAATTCATCCCCTGTTTTAACCCTTACTCACAAGAGGGCACCCTAACACCCCAATGATCAACCTGACTCTCCGATACAGATGTTTGGATATAGTCTGTGATTGGAGAATAGAAATACTCCCGTCTAGTGGAGTTCAAGAGTACTTCTCCCCATGATCTGGAGAGAATGTCATCAGACATGGCCAGCGGGTATCATGCCCTCAAATACCTGCGGGCACCAGCGTACCTGGTATACAGGCATGTAAGTCAGGGTGTATGTAAAATTCTGCAGATATCCATAGAAATTCTGAATTCATTATAAAACAATACAAAACTTTTAATCCAAGAGAGGAAATTTGGTAAATAAATAGACATGTCAATTTTTGAAAATGTCGCCATGTTATTCACATGAAATAATTTTTTATCATGGTAAATACGACACCCACATTGGTTTAACCATTGGGCTCCATATCTAACACCCACATGAAAAACCTGTGTCCTGTATTAGGCCAATTACAGAATCCCAAAACCTCAACAAAAAACAAGCAGCCCATTAGAATAAAGTTCTTGGCATCATACTGCAGTATGCTACGACTGAAACAGTTTGTTAATTTCAGTGTTAACACATAATTCTTTTAGATTAGTGCAGCAACCCATACCCGTTCAAGGCGTTGCACGTTCTGTGTGAAGAGGCGGAAGGCATTGTACCAAGGTAGGAATACGTCCTTAACTATGTCGCGTACACCCTCTTCCTTGAACCGGAGGTTGTCAGCTCGTACCACAGGTGAGTTGATGAGGTACAACCTGGAGAAGGGATAACAGTTATATGTACATTATATATATATATATATATATATATATATATATATATATATATATATATATATATATATGGGTCATTCCAGGTTTTACTGGTCAGGTGGCTTCTTGGGCATATAATAGCAAGGGAAACACTTCTACACCACCAATAATATTTTTATTCCTTAGTGGGGGGTCACAGCTAAGATTTCCATATGGTTTGGGTGGGTCTTGGGGCATAATTTATCTTCTATATGCATTTAATTATAAATTTTCACGTGGGGTACGTTAATGATAGAGCCTATCTAACCTAGTTAGGGAATATTATCAGTGTTCTTATTAGATGCAATTAAGAGGTACCCTAGGGGGGAGTCTTCCATAAAAAAAATTTTCATGTACTCCGGGAATTACCCTTGCCAGGCACATATAAGTGATTTTCAATGCACACCGCGATCATTAACGTACCCCGGGCTTTTGCCTCTAAATAGAATAAAATAAACCAAATACATACAATTCCCACAGTCTATGGCCACTTTTAGAGTAAATACATCATGCCTGAACAAGAATTGTGGCCAAATACAGTCTGGTTTGGCTGTATCGGGGGTCTCTTCGTAAGCGGGGTACGTTAATGATCGGCGGTGGGAAAAACAGCGCGGGAAGAGAAAAACGACTTCCTGTTGCCCGGCGGAAGTGGCCTGCATCCGGGAACCGTGTTTCAGCTCAGAGGAGGTCACAGCTTGTTTATAGCTACCCCTAGGCAGAGTTCTACTGCAAAAGGAACCCCAAATTCGCAAAAAAAGGTAAGGAAATTCCACGAAATTGCGATGAAATATTGTTGGAGATGTCTGTGGGGGGCCGTAGATCACTTTTTGTGTACCGAAACGATGTATTTTGGATGCTAGGGGGTAAAATGTGTTGCCGGGTGAGGCCTGTGATGCAGCCCGGGGCCCCAGGGTGAAGCTTTGGCCACCCCGGGCTGTATTTTCAAAATTAGGGTACGTTAATGATTTTTCGCTCGGCAAGCAGAATTTGGCCTCTCCTGGCCGAGATGATGTACCCTTGGGTCTAAATTGTTGATAATCCTTTAGAATAGGACCCCCTACATGTGTAAGATGCATTTTGGGCCATGTTTGGGTGTTTTGAGATGACCCCCCCTCCCCAATTTGGGCTTGAATGGCCAAATTTCTGCCTCGTCGTGAACTTTTAGGCCCCCTCACAGCCAAAATTGTGCTTATCCCATGTTTTTTTGGGGTTATATTCCTTCTCCTACCTCTATTTGGGCATTTTGGTGTGTTAATTCTCCTGTGGGATCGAAAGCATAGCCATAGTGGCCAAATTTAGGGAGATAGTGCTCGTCGGTCATTAACGTACCCCAGTGGCAAGATGCCTGCCTACTGGTCGCCATCTTGGATTCAGGGGAATGTTTTATGGTGGGTATGTTAGACATGTCCCCCCTCTGTTGTGTTGACCAGGTAAGCTCACCCTTGCACAAAGCCTCCACTGCTGAGTGGTTATAAACCTTTGCGATCATTAACGTACCCCCCCTTCTTATTCTGTATTTTCCACACAAGTGGCACTTCCAGTGCACATAGCTCCATCATATTTCACCATGACATGCCCCTATGGTACCTCTAACTCACACGAGTGCCATTAGTTAGATACTGAATACTTTTTTCCAAAGATTTTTTGTGGTGGGTATATTTCAGCATTTTTCTTATATTTTGTCAGTATAAATTTCCATATTAGCAATTAATCAGCTGATTGAACTTCCGGGGTTACTGTACATCATTTGTAAGCATATAGGAAGATGATGAATATTTTTTTTCCTATTTATTTATGTATATCTTATCAGTATTCAAACACTAAAAAATTCCTTATTATCTTAAAATCTACTGATTTCCTCACTATGAATTACCATATCAGCATAAAAACCTCTGATAAAATCTTTGGCGTTGTTGTACATCCTTTGTCAGCATATAGGAACTATTTACCTTTTTATTTAATGTATTTCTTCTCATTTTTGCAGATGGCTGACGTAGCCCCCAGTGGCGGTGGGGGCGACCCCCCCCCCCCTCGCCCTAAGAGGAGTGTGCGGGAGCCCGCTGATGCCCCGGACGTGGAGGAGGACCAGGAGGACCTGGAGGACCAGGAGGACCTGGAGGACCGGGAGAAGGCCACAAAGTACCAAGAGGGACAGTTTGTCGCCTGCACATTCCTGCACAAGTCAGACTCCACCAAGGACGCATGGCACATGGGCAAGGTCTTAGCTGTGGACAGTGAGAGTGACATGTATGAGGTCATGTTCCTCATTCATCCGAAGAAAAACCTCACTTGCCACAAGTTCCCAACCAAGCCCAATGTCCAGTTTATATACCATAATACCATCCTTGGCTATGTGAACAAGAAGCGGTATGGGAACTCCACTGTCTGGGGCCACATCCTTCATGATAACACAGCCAAAATGGCCAACATGAAACTAATAAAGCACCGTAAGGAGGAAGACAACAGACTTGCCAATAGGTGCTAAATGGTACTGTTTGTTTCACACAAGTGTTACATCTCAGTTGCTGGAGTTTGAGCGAGTGGGAATGTCTGGCAGCTTGTTCTATAGAAAGCCTGGGTTCACCCGCTTGGGGCTGCCCGCTGCACCCTCTGGCCCAAACTACAGCACTGAGATGTACCTTGTTTACTTATTTAATATATATAGGTATATTTTTGTACAGTGTGGCAACCGGAGGTTGCGAGAAGTGTTGTGATATTTAATTCTAAAAGTGATATTGGACACCCAAGATGGGCCTTATGCATGTTTAAATGACTCAGGATAGGTAGTACAATCTCTTTTGTCAATGTGTGTGCAATGCCAATGGTATATGATGGTGTAGAGTTGAGCTGTGCCCATTCTTTGATAGCTTAACGACTGGGGTACGTTAATGACCGGTATCAGCAATTTTGACATTAACAAAGTAAAAATTATATATTGTCAACCTATGACATGGTATGGTGTTTCTAACATTTCTATTCAATAGTAGAGGTGTGTGGCTTATCAAAAAATACTATTTGGTGTCTATAAAGATACATTTTAGCACTCCATGACATGCAGGTGTTGCGAGAAGTGTAGAAATTTTGTGATATTTAATTCTAAAAGTGATATTGGACACCCAAGATGGGCCTTATGCATGTTTAAATGACTCAGGATAGGTAGTACAATCTCTTTTGTCAATGTGTGTGCAATGCCAATGGTATATGATGGTGTAGAGTTGAGCTGTGGCCATTCTTTGATAGGTTAAAGACCGGGGTACGTTAATGACGGTACGAGGATTAAGAGATGAACAAAGTTACAATTATATTTTTTTCAACCTGTGACCTAATATGGTTTTTGTATCATTTCTATTTAATAGTAGTGATGTTTGGCTTATTATAAAAGAGTATCTGAGGTATGTAGAGGCATATTACTGTACGCCATGGCATGCACACGTTGCGAGAAGTGTAGACATTTTGTGATTTTTAATTTCCAAAGTGATATTAAACACCCAAGATGGGCCTTATCAATGGTTAAATGACTCTATATATGTATTATGATCTCATTTACCCTCAGGAAAGAGTATTTAAGGTATATAAGTGTATATTTTTGTACTGTGCTGCAAGCGAAGGCCGCGAGAAGTGTTGAAAAAGTTGTGATTTTAATTTTCAAAGTGATATTGAACACCCAAGATGGGCCTTATGTATGTTTAAATGACTCTAGATAGGTAGTACAACCTCTTTACTCATTATGTGTGTGATGCCAATGGTATATGATAGTGTATAGGTGAGCTGTGGCCATTCTTTGATAGGTTAGCAAATGGGGTACGTTAATGACCGGATTTTGAGATGGTTAAAGTTCTATTGTTATAGTGCCAGCCTATCATCTTGTATGGTGTTTCTATTATTTGTATTCAATCATAGACATGTTTGGCTTATGAGAAAATACTATTTGGTGTATATAAAGATGCATTTTAGCACCCCATGGCATGCATGCTTTGCGAGAAGTGTAGAAATTTTGTGATTTTTAATTTTCAAAGTGATATTAAACACCCAAGATGGGCCTTATGCAGGGTTAAATGACTCTGGATAGGTAGTACAACCTCTCTTGTGATGGTGCATGTGATAACAATGGCATATGATGATGTATAGATGAGCTGTGGCCATTCTTTGAGAGGTTAACAAATAGGGTACGTTAATGATAATATGTGTAATATAATGGCCTCTACACAAGCACCAACTATGAAGTATAGGTATGATATATCAGGCCAATTCTAATTATTATGTACAGTAGGTCTACTAGAGACAATGGACAGTTAATATAGTCATTGTATGAAGGATTTTGAATGAGCTAGGCTAAAGTTAAAAAATGGTAAAATAAATTCACAAATTTTCACATTTTCCAATTTATCCACCTATGCGTAACTTCAAGAGTTTTGGGGCCTCACTTTAGCTTTTTGGTATACATAAAGTCATGTATAGTACCAGTCTGGCCACAATATTTGGTGTTTCCAGGCCTCTTATTAGTGGTGTTATTCATGTTTGATTGATTACGATCATTAACGTACCCCTTTTTTAGAAGGTTTTACGGCATCTGTGATAAAAACTGACCCCCTAGGAGTTGGATCCTTGAATGAAACTTTTTAATAAGCCAAGATATAGGGCTATCAATAAAATATAATGTTATTAAGAAATACTGAGTTTGTAGATTCTTGATCCAGGCCCCCCCTGACCAGTAAAACTTGGAATGACCCATATATATATATACTTAGAACGCATGTTTTGACTTGTGTAATAACCTCTCCTCTTAAAAAGTTCTGTCAACTTCGTTAGCATACCCTGGATGATAACTATACATGTAACTTCTGCTGTCTTTTCTTTTGTTTAAAAGAGACGACACTGATAGACTGACACATTATGCAGTGTTGCCAAGTATGTCTGTAAATAGTATGTATCATACAGGTTAAACCATGAGTAGAGGCTGTGGTTTGCAGTTGAAACAGACTACTTTATAGGAGATGAAGGTCTGGGTGTACCTTAATTACAATGCTCTTTAGATTCTGGGTTTTACAAAATATATACAGGATGTTAAGTTACCAACCTGATAGCATCAGCACCATACTTGTTAACCACGTCCATGGGGTCTGGATAGTTCTTCTTACGTTTACTCATCTTCTGACCATCTCTGTTGAAAAAGGAATACCTGGCCTAGACATATGTTTTATATCTTGCATCTTAGCATTTTAAGATGTACAATAAATGCGGTGAGACAAGCCGCATCAAGTAATCAGTATGTTAGTGTACCTTCCACATCTTACAAATGTTTACTTTAATTGTATCTTGAGAGTGAGTGAGTAATGGTTGTTTAACGCCAAGCCGACAGCTAAGGTCATATTCATGGCGGAAAAAGTACATTAGACATCACGTCACAAAGGAATACATGTGCCTGTGCCCGTGCATATGGACACCAGACACATGTAAGAAAGAGGGGACAGGAAAGAGGAGATTCAAGGAACGAATATGTGCCAGTGCCCGCGCATATGGACACCACCCACACTCAGAGAGGATAGAAAAGCAAGACATAGACCCCTTTTAAAGATGGCCTGGGGCCCGATCGTATCTTCAGTGGTAGTTATGAATACTTACGCGGCAAGAACGAGGCCGTGGCAGATGAGGTTTTTGTAAGGTGGTTTTCCAAACAGGGCAGTAGATAGGACGGTGAGGGTGTAGAACCTGCAGGAAAAGGACATATAGAATATAATATCAAACAGGTCAAACCAGAAGTTGTCTTAGAAACATAAGTTAACAAAACATACATCTCTGAAAACTCAAAAAGAGGTCTGTAGGCCTAGCCAGTTTCTTCTCATCTCCCATAACATTTGCGAGTTAACTGTAACGTAGATCTACAGGTTAAGTATGCTAGTCACAATTAAATAAAGAAATGAGGGTCGTAGTACAGTTAGCGTCACCTCAGTTAAAAAGGAACAAATAACTAGAACTGACCATCCACGTGTCTGGTCGATTCCCTCAGCGATGAAGTCTGCAGGGAAACCATCCTCAAACTCCTTCTTGTTTTCAAAGGGGTAGTGCTTCTGGGCATACGGCATAGAGCCACTCTCAAACCAACAGTCAAACACTTCTCTGACTCGCTTCAGGGTCCCCTTGCCGCGCTTGGAGGGTATCTCAATCTTGTCAACACTGGAGTGATTAGAGTACATTTTATATTTTCAAAATTTTGGTCAATATGCGTATCCTATTGCGACTTCTCATAAAATGGAAAACGTGTAACAGCTGTAACTGTTACTGTACAAAATATAGCCCTTTTTTCACTTACAAACATCTTGCAATGCAACAATGGCAAGTGCTCATCAGTCATATCGTACATCACCATGCTTACACTGACTCCTAACCTGAAGGAATTAAAACTAGATTTGCAACATTTAAATCGTACCTTTCTCTGTGCAAATCAGTCAGCTCAATGCCTGTGAGTTCCTTCATTTCGGCAATAGACCCAACGCACACAACCTGCAAAATCAGACATTCAATCTCATAGACTGTTTGGTAGCCATGAACGAACTATAATCTCATCAAAATGTTGTATTGCACCATCCTTTTCATATTTTCTCTTTTATACCTGTAAAAGCTAACATTGTGTTAAATATATATCGCACAGCTATACAGCTCAATGCATGTACGTATTGTATCAAAAATCAAATGAGAAAATAAGGTAATGATATGAAATAATCCTTACTTCTTCACCATCGTCGCTGATCCACAATGGAATGGGAGTCCCCCAGTACCGGTTACGAGAGATGTTCCAGTCACGGGCATCCCGTAACCAATTGGCGAAACGACCTTCTTTCACAAAACCAGGGACCCTATGATATCAATCAAAATGATTACAAAAAAAGTGTTGAAGCGATTTATATCACAGGTATCTCAGAAAGGTTCATACCAACGAGGCGTGAAGCGATTTGAATCCCACGTAACTCTGACAAGAGGTTAAATCCCCCAACAACAGCAAAATATTGAAATTGTGTGATGTCGGGAGTCAGGTGGAAGTGTTGTGACAGTGTCAAACACTTCTCTGCCCCCTATAAAAAAGTTAACAATAAGAGTGATAATTTGCCCATTTATGGAAGGCCGGTACGCCATCCCATTTGCCATTTGTCAATTGCTATGTATGTCTTGCCATTTGCCAATTGTTAATATATTTAACTGTTTGCAACTTACATCTTGCCATTTGCCAATTGTTAATATCATTTGCTATTTGCCACTTACATCTTGCCATTTGCCAATTGTTAATAACTGAATGCCACTTGCCATTTGCCAATTGCCACTTACATCTTGCCAATTGTTATTCTCATTTGCCATTTGCCAATTGCCACTTACGTCTTGCCATTTACCAATTGTTATTCTCATTTGCCATTTGCCAACTGTCACTTGTAGCTTGCCAATCGCTATTTGCAAATAACCATTCATCAATTGTGGGTTAACAACTGGCATAGTGTATGCATAGTCAGCCAGTCGGCGCCACCTTACGATACCGAGATACGGACGTAATGACTATTCCAGTTTATTCCTGACTAAGACACAATTAAAGGGGGGCTATCACAGACTTTTAACAATATGGGTACCTGGCCAAAGATCATTGATAGTTTCGCGGAAACCAGCGGAAAATTTGCGACGATCTGATTGGTCGAGGGGTGGTCATGTGATTTTTTAATGCGGACGTGCATTAGCGTGCTAGTCGCCCTTTAACAATTGGCAAGTGGCAAATGACATCAAGTTAACAATTATTAACAATTATTAATATTTTTTAACAATTACTAATAATTATTTACAATTATTAATATTTTTTAACAATTATTAATAATTATTAACAATTATTTATAATTAAGATGTAAGTGGCAATTGGCCAACGGCAAATGATATTAACAATTGGCAAATGGCAAGACATAAGTAGCAATTGGCAAATGGCAAATAACAAAAGGCAAAATGCATGTCGCACCGGCCTTCCATACCCATTCATGAAAAAACACCTCAATCTTCCCTGCTAAATAATGAGCCACAGTGCAGGATGTAGCTGACATCAGCACTGTTATATAGAGGTGGTGGTTCCTGGTGAGAAATGAGTGAACTAGGCAAACTGAAGGGTTGTAGCTGGCTCGTATTTAAGCAGGGTAGGACACAGGATATACTTAAAATAGGTGGTCCAAGTACCAGAAAATCAGTCCCCTTTCAAAGCATCTTATCTATCGCTATATATTCATGTAATATTAAGTGTTAGAATAATGCTACTACCGTAATCTCCCGCGTATAAGGCGCGTCTTATACGGGGGTTTTTAGTTCTCCCTGGATCCACAAGGGGGACACCAAAATATGTGACACTCCCATGTAACCCAATCAGCAGCATATGGGGTCCAGAGGGGTCCAAGAAAGACACAGCTTTTTAAATTTTGAAAATTCATTCAGTAGAAAAGAAGTTATGAATTTTTCATTTTTATGGCCAAATCCTAAAACTCTAGGTGCGCCTTATAGGCGGGGTGCGCCTTATACGCGGGAGATTACGGTATACACAATTATATGCTGCTATATTCAAGTGGAATAAACCAAGAAGAAAACACTATGGTATAGAATATTCATCTCCCATTGCCCCCAAGCTGGAAACACCTCAGTTCCCCCTGCTAAATAATGAACAATGAGACCATCACCCTGCTTAAAAAGGGCGGGAAACCTGACACCCTAAGCTGACACTCCATAGAAAAGCATTTAGTGCACAAAGGATGTTGCACCCATTTTGAGATGACCTACTTTTTTAAAACCTTAATATCAGAAAGATAAAAACCAGATAACAGGTAACAATCACACTTCTATGATCCTGAATATGTACACTTTTTCATGACAGGTTTCATTTTGCCTCATATTTAGGCATTTTCATGTTATTTGAGGTTGAAGTGAACAGTCCCATCTCTGAAGCAGGCAATTTAGTTCTTAAAGTGTCACCCTGCCTCCACCTGTCTTTAAAAACTCGGAAAAGTAAACTTTCCGAGTTAACTATACATTTTAAAGGAACAACAAAAGGTCTGATGGATAGCTTCTGTTATAACAAGGCCTTGGGACTGTTTCTGGGCAAGGGGATCCTACTTGAAATACGTTTGGCCATACGTTCTATATTATACTTTAGTAAATGACATTTAATCTTCTGACTCTTATAAATGTTTGAATGGCTACCGTTGTACATATACCAAATGAAACACTAAACCAAATAAACTCACCAGTAGGTCTTGTCATTAGCTTCAAGCAATTCCTTATTCATGTGCTCTACACGCACAAACCAGCTGGGAACTGCGCGGTACAGCAGTGGGGTATCAGAGCGCCAACAGAATGGGTAACTATGCTTGCAGCGAGCCTCATTCACCAATCGGCCGGATTTCTTTAAGTGTTTGATGATCTCTTTATCTGCGTCTTTGACATGTATTCCTACAAAGTCCTTTACTTCAGCAGTGAACTTGCCGGTCATATCAACTGGACAGATAGGGTCCATGTCCTTGTCTATCACCTTGTAACGGAGCGACACACGGTAATCGTCCTATGTAAAGAGCACATAACTTTATAGGCAGCTGATAGGCAAGGGGACTGACTGATCCAAGGCACATCACTCTAAAATTCAAATACCTTCTCACATGAAGTGAACAAATTAAAAGTATCTCCATACAATTTGTTTAACATAACGATCGACGCCATAATCATAATGAACTCAAGCATTTCCATGTGATAAGAAAGTATTATTCTACTCAATCAGTTCTCGAAAAACCCACCTCTCCAAAGTAAGGAGCCTGATGGACAATTCCAGTTCCGCCTTCTTCTGTCACGTATGTGTCATTCAGAATACGGAAGGCTCCTCGTTCTTTCATCTGGATAATAAAATGAATATTAATATCGCCTTAATATCATAAAAGATTGCCATAAGATTAAATAATTGAAACTCAACTACCCAGTAGTCCTAATTGAGGGGTGAGGAATTATATCGCATTTAATACAGAGAGAAAAATATTACAAGGATTTAAAAGGACTTACAAAAGCGAAGTAGTTGAACAGAGGTTTGTATGATTTGCCCTCCATTGTTGATCCTTTGAAGCTGAAAAGGTTAGAAAAAAACATGCGAGTATGTCCTACAATAATACCATCATTTACAAATGTCTTAGATATCTTTAGATTTAAAAAAATTCTTTTTATTCAGAGAGGTCAATAGTCCTCATGAATGCTGTTCTTTCATAGCTTGCCAATAATGGTCTATTTATGAGGACTATCTATACAACATTAGACATACAACATGCAGTATGGTAATACAGTGCACCTACCTGTCGAGGATCTCGTACTCCTCTTCCTTTTTGTACAAAGCCTCTAGTCTACCTTCAAGGAGGATGTAAACTGCATTCTTCTTCACGTCTGAAAATACATTAATGTGTTGTAAATACATTATAAAATTCTTTGTTTGCATTCACAAAACAAGGTAGATATATACCGATAGTTAGTGTTTTCTTTCCAATACCGGGTAAATGTGTTCTCAAAGTAGTAAAAAGAAGAGACTAGAATAGAATATATTACCTTTAATTTTGACGTAGGTGAAGTCGGGGTGCATACACAGGGCCAGGTTGGACGGCAGTGTCCATGGCGTCGTAGTCCAGGCCAGCACCATGGTGTACGGCTCCTCCTCCAGGGGAAAACCCACAATCACTGCCATTAAGGTAGAACGTTAATATGAGTATATACATGGCTTTATTACTATAACCTGCTAACCAAGACAATTTGGGGAAAAAAGTCCACTTTATAAGTTCACTGTGCTTAAGCCAAAATCTAACGATACTCAAGATACTCTTCACACAGTGTTACATGTATGTTTGAGTTTACGTTATTTCTGATCCAAACATTCTTGTTGTGGAGTTATTTAAAGCTGTATATGAGCGCACACATACATGTGAGTTAACAACTGTAACTGACCTGCTGGGTCGTCCACTTCTTTGTAGTTCTGGCCAGCTTCGAAGTTAGAAAGCGGTGTGTTACATGCTGTTGAGAATGGCATAACCTGAAGACAACGAAATCTATAGTTTAAGTTGAATCTCATACAAGAAGCACCGTAAAAAAAAAAAAAACAGCAGCTGACTGTCATATTCATATATAAGAAAACTGCATGGACAGGATATCTTTTTTTACATCAAGTTTAATAAACTAAACTGAAGGGCTACAATCGGGCCCAAGAGTCTTTTGTTCCTGAATAGATTTTCAAGAGGTGTTTTAAACTTTAAATCCTCTGATGCGACATCCTTATCACTAGGATAGGGACTAATGCAATGTAGGTACGTGTACTTCATTCCATGGTGTTTAGAATATACTTATTGTCGGTTTAAATCGTTTAAAACTTAATGGGTACTTACCTTGAAACCTTTGTAGACAAAGCCCTTGTCAAAGAGCTGCTTGAAGACCCACCATATGGACTCCATGAACCAGGGGTACATTGTCTTGTAGTCATGTCTAAAGTCGATCCACCGCCCCAAGCGGCCTACAATCTCCTCCCATTCTGTGGAGTACCGACTTACAATTTTCCGGCATGCATTGTTGTAGTTTTCAATTCCCATCTTGGCAACATCGTCTGGACCCTTGATTCCAAGCTGTTTGTCTATCTCATATTCCTAAAAAAAAAAAAAAAAATGAAGTAATTTTTGAATGTGCATTATGAAGAAGGCTACTTTGGACATGGCATATATGTACATATATATCTGCATTGGAGTATACTTGCGACCTCTCGAGAAGTGAAATTGTAGCTTATCCTAAGAGTAGACTTTAGAAAAGTAGATCTCTGACATCCTGCCAATTTGTAAGACCTACATCAGTTGAACACTATAAAACAGTACACTTACCACAGGTAGTCCATGACAATCCCATCCGAACCGCCGCTCCACGTGGAATCCACTCTGGTGTGCCCATCGTGTGACAATATCTTTTACTGTACCGGCAAGAATGTGGCCGTAGTGGGGCAGACCCGTAGCAAATGGTGGGCCATCATAGAAAGTGTACCTGTTTAATGACAAGACATCAATTGTCAGTGACTGCACATTTATCTGATGACTTCCTCTTCTGTCTATGAACTTACAGATAAATCCCAATGTCACAATAGTGTTATATTTCACGGTACTAAAGGTGCTGTGCTGGGCACCTACTGGGCACAGTACTAAGTAAAGAGGAATACCGGGCAACTCGAAAATATCATTGGTTAACCATATGCCCAGGCCCCAGACACGACTATCCTCATATAACCAATTAACTTATTAAGGGTGTGCATGTACTTACTTTGGTCTATTCTTTGATTGTTTCAGAGATGTCTGGAAAGCATCAATTTCCTTCCAAAACTTTAGAGTCTTTTCTTCCTCCCCTGGGAAGCTTATAGTTTCAGAATTGCCCTGAGCCATGGCTAATCACCTGTAATTCATAAAAAAAAGTTCTTACTTAAAGGCAATCCATGAAAAAAAATCTGTTCCATGTGAAAATTTACATGATTCAGTACAGAAATATCTAGGCCTAAAAAAAAAAAAAATTTTGTTCAGGTATCCCGACCGACCCTAGTTTTTTGGCCCGATCATAATTTTTTTTTTTATAGTAAAATTGTCCAAAATTGTGTGGATTCTACCAGAAAATGTCAAAACCTAGGCATATTTGGTATCAAATTGAAGCTAATGTTCTCAGGAAGACAGCTAACTATAGATAACCAATATTTTTAGTTTTAATGAAGTCATCATTGTAGGGGTTCGTTCCCCCGTTGGGTGTGCAGAGCCTTCAGAGGGACTGTTCACTTGATTGTGTCACTCCCCCTTTGTATACCATACTGATCCAGGGTAGTTGGAAGGTAGAGAATGTCAGGCCAGGGGAAGTAGCTCAGGGGTAGAGCTTCCGCTTCGAAGTTGGAGGGTCCCGGGTTCGAGTCCTGGTTTCTCCATGACATTTTCCGCTGACCACTACAGTGGTGGAGAAACCGAGTGGTCCTGCCTCACAAGGGGGATCTTAAGAGAGCTCGGTACCTGGGCCGGTATGGTATAGACAAGCGCTTCAACTTGCTAGTGCTGGGAGACTTGGAAACAGGTGGCACCCACAGCTCTTCCTGGGAACAGGAACTCCTAATGCTGTGTGTGACTCAGTACTGGTACCGTTCAGACTGGACTGGAGGACCAATTCTGGCGGGATACGGTTGAAGCTGGTTGGGAGGAGTGTAGGGGTTCGTTCCCCCGCTGGGTGCGCAGAGCCTTCAGAGGGACTGTTCACTTGATTGTGTCACTCCCCCTATGTATACCATACTGATCCAGGGTAATTAGAAGGTAGAGAATGTCAGGCCAGGGGAAGTAGCTCAGGGGTAGAGCTTCCGCTTCAAAGTTGGAGGGTCCCGGGTTCGAGTCCCAGTTTCTAGATGACAATTTTTTTTTAGGCCCTACAAAAATCTGGATAAACTAAGGCAAGTGGAATCTCTGATTTATTAATTTATGTTCATTTTTACCTATGGCATATCAATGTTACGATGAGTTTACAGCTTACCAGGTTGTGCACTTCTAGGTAGTCAGACTGCAGGTGCATCAACTTTCTCAAAGGCTCACTCCTTGTCACTTTCTGTAAAATAAGGAGCAGGATAATTGGGTGAGGAACTTAGGTCATTTTCATGATGACAAAATTACATAACACATCAGGTTAATAGATAAACAATATTTATTCTATGTTGAGAACGAGTATTACTATAGAATTGTTTGGAAAGCCTCATTTTTCACAGGGGAGTGAAATAACTGAATCTCCTTCTCCATGGTCGAATTCTACAATGTCATATCCTCAATATAATTCATCCTCAAACCTCTTGTCAAAAGGTGATTCTCGAGATTACCAAGGTAAGATGAAGATGAAGTAAATACAGAGATCAAGTCGAATTTAATACTCCACCAGGAAGAGAGACTCAGATTTGAGAGACTCTCATGAACACCTATGATAGGGTGTTTAACTGCACCGCTGAGTCCCGTGAAAACGACCCCCATAGAGCCCTGCAGTAGTGCATTACAGGCCTACCTGGGTAGTAGGAGAGTGAGGGCATGGTGTATGATCTTAAATCTGTGCCTTGTGGCACTTTTATCAATATATCTGATGCCCTGATGGCACAGGGGACACATTGGTCTACATTTGTGACCATCCTCCATTTTTCTATCTTTATTTGAAGTGTTACTGCTCGCACCCTAGAGGACTGAGCAGCTCATATCGGCATAAAAAATTAGGATGATTGTCATGGAGGTAGGCACATCTAAAGGCTTAGTTTTTTACCTAAAAGAAAGTTAATATATGCTAGATTGTATTCCCAGTAGTTGTGAACGGATTTTAGACTATGTAGGGATATCTGCAGTCCTAAATCACTTATTTATGTTATATGTCATGCTATATGTCCTAAAACACTCCTAATCCTCTTGGTTTCATATATTGACATAGGTAGATATCATGGTATCATGATGTGATTTAAAGATTTTTTGTAGCAACATTGTCTCACTGTTATTTTCCCTTCTAAAGTGGTCGAATAGGCTCAACTTTTCTATCAAATACTCATGATCTCCACTATACAAATTAAAATCTATAATTCAAAGAAATTCCATGTAAATGTTCTGGTTTCAACAGAAACCACTTACCATACACAAGTTTTCATTAATACAGCCTTTTCCCTGCCTAGACAGAGAAAAATAATTATGTACTCTTAGAAACAGAGTAGACTTTTTTTTCTCTCCTATGACTCTTGGCCTAAAGGCCCATTTAGGTACATTTTCCCAGTCCATATTGGGCCCAACCATAGACCTATAATATCTATGGTATTCATCCTGTCTCTTGAATACATGGGCTTTCAGAAACTATACACTTTAGCACGTATTTTCTCTGTATGTCAAGTAAAACATAAAGTTACAGCTGCAGCACCACTCAGTGCAGTGCTAGTGTGTACACAGAATGACCACTTTCTCTGGTATTTTGTATGGGAAACTTTTCACAAAAAATGCCTGACTTTGACTCACATTTCCCTTGATATCTCAGTAACTATAAGAGCTATCTACATGGGGTTTGCTGCATTGTTCATCAGACATGTTAACCTTTCTATTGAGGGGTCTTGTTGTGTTGAAGGACGATTATTTCTATAAGGGGGTAATCACCCTACCTATGACCATGCAAAACACACATGCGACCCAGACACACACTGACAGGCGGTATCAAAAAGGAGATAAAAATACAACCCTTAAGGGCAGGTCACACAGAATATCACCCTAGAAATTGAAGCAAAGTGTCTACTAGATTACAGGTATGCAAAATAGGTAGCACGTAAAAGTCGGGGCACTGGTCATTTGCTGACAGATGGAGAATCCACTCATTTTTCACATTTATTCTGATTGAAGTTTATCTAAGTTCAGAGTCAAATTATTGCTTTTGTGAAAGTCCGAGCCCAGGTTGCGACGAAAATCTTTGTAGATGAACCTTCGGATGCATCATCAATGAACTACTTCTGAGGGTGCTGAGGTCTTGTGTCACATGACTATAGGGCCCGGGGTATCAGTGCTATGTATGGTCACATGGTCCTCGACACATCATATTTAATCTATATGTGCAATCTCTCCAGTTCAGAGGGAGATTTGTCAAGTGTGGTTACAAATGCTGTATAGGCGTATTAAAATGTCTCTCAGAAAGCAATACTGTATTTGACATAATAAACGCACATACCCTGATAAAAGTGATAAGCGCGCACACCCTCTTTTTGGTGATATTTTAAGACTATAAATGGCCCAAATTTTGGGCCAAAATGTTCCGTTTTTGGAACATAATTAGTTTGTGATATTTTCTAAGTACACATTGCCGGTGGCAGTGAGTGCGCTATTACGTTGAATACAGTTAACAGTATACATATATAGTTGAATTTTCCTCACCTGGTTCTCCTTTCCTTCTGTGTGCAATCCTCACAGTTCCCTATGTATATATACAAACAGGAATGATGGTGAAATGTCAATGTAATCCACTCTACTTATGGCACTGAGGTCATTGGCTGATTGGGAAGTTCAGTTTGTCCATAAGACCATCGATCTTATCTTGAAGAGTATCTAAGATATCTCCAGATATAAATAAATGAGTATCATCCAGATCTTTTATGACAAATTTCTTGCCAAGTGCGTTTGTTTCGTCCAAATGAAGAAGGAACTGTTTCATAGCAGGATCACATTCCACTAGGATTCCTTTACTTACATTTACCATGTTGCCACTTAGCAATCCATATTAGAGCAGTCCACTGGGCGGTGTTACCGCACTCTGAAATTAAACACAAACACTTTTTATTGGTACAACAATGTATCAGGGGAATTCGGTACACACATTGAGTCTCAGTATGGCCAGCCTCACTGAGGCAGTGTGACACTCACATTGAAGTCATAGCCTCACTACTACTATAGGCACTTACCTATTTTTTAAGACTTTGTCCCATGCATTTTATCTATTACCTAATGGATAGATCTCATCAAAAAAGTGGATTTGCTCTTTAAATGAAGTCTTTATGCCAAGTATAAGGGAAGTTATGACTGATCAAAGACCCAAAACCGAACCCAAAATTCTGCCAGTGTTAAGAGTTTAAATAGGGTCCAGATTTGTGATCAAGCATATCGGATACAGGACTGGCTACATCTCTGAAATCATTATTTTGGACTATTTTCTTTTCATGTATGGAAGAGTTCCCCATAAAAGGTTGAAAATCAATATATCATATCATATTTTATCAATTTAAAGGGATTTTATCTCGACATAATATCATCTGCGATTTAGCGATCTGACAGAATTGGTGCAAAATTATGGAGTTGATATGAAATCTTTAATTGGTCAGAATTTCCCTTTAATTGACATAAAAGACTTCATTTAAAAAGGAAATCCACTTCTTTTTATCAGCTATATCCATTGCTATGTAAATAATATAAATAGGATTGAATTCTGGCAAACAGACAAGGGCCTAACATGGAGAAGCTGTTTGAAGGGTGATAGCAAATGGCACGCTAAAATTTTTGTGGGGTCTGGCAAACATCCTGTTCCCCTATGAAAAAAAAACCCTAGACATTTTCTAAACCATTCTTTCCTGTAGAAAATGTGGGAACTATTCTCTTTTATGTGAGATTTGGCCTTTATACCAAAAAATGCTTTCAAAATAATGGGTTAACTTCACTTGGGGAGAATGGGATGTTTGCCTGCATCAATTATTTCTCATATAGATTCATATTAAACCCCTAATCAGTCCCTTTAAGATAAGCCCATGTTTGTTAAAGGGGCCCTGGCAACGTAATGCATGCCCGCATTAAAATGTCATGTGACCACCCCTTGACCAATCAGGGTGCCGCAATTTTTCTGCTGGTTCCTGCGATTTTATGATTGCTGTTTGAATCGGTACCCATGTTTTTAATGTGCAGTGCCAGGGCCCCTTTAAGATCCTCCAATAAATAGCTACACAATGAGCTGTCAAAGAAAGGAGAGTTTAGCACTCCCCAGTTTCAGCTTTATCACAGTTTAACACCTCCACTGCAGCAGAACCATGCACTGGGTGTAGGTAAGTGCCTAACTACTACTAGATCTAATAGTACTACACTAGCGAAATTGGCACTGCCACTACTGCCACTGGTGCGTGTGAACCAATCATGTCAAATGTACCTGATGCATACATACATATATCATCTGTTACTTACGGATGCAGAACCTTAATTGCGATAGTATATTTCTTTGCTAAGGGCTATATATGAATCAATCACTGGGAATATTGCAAAATGTACCCACATGTTAGATATCTCATGCAATACACACCGGCCTAGCGTGTACCTAGCCTCGCAAACAAATTCCGAGGAATGCCATGCTCTACGACCAGATGCTGCATCTACAACGCTACTCTTATAAAATACTTATTATTATGCAAATAACAAATGAATGTATCATGTTTTTAATATTGACTATATTTCTATGGCGCTTCCTAAGAGTAAGAGGCAAGTCTGCAGACACGCACCACGCACCCATGCGCCCCATGCACGCTTGTAGTGTCATGCGTATTTCAATATTTGCACTACGCATTACCTCTCACTACCCTGAGAATCTGTGGTCGGCCTATGCGTTCTCCCCCAGAGAACGGGCAATATGTGGGTCAGTCGGTGTGAAGGTCTCAAAGGGATTACTCTTTTATATAGATAAAAGCTTCTGTGTAGTAAAATGTGTATTGGAACCAATTAAGGGATTACTCTTTGATGTAGATAAGAGGTTCTGTGTAGTTGGATGTGTATTGGGGTTGGGTGGTCCGGTCATTCTCGGCGGCTGGCTGGTTTGCTGATCTCTGCCTGTATAGGTCGGTAGACGCAGGCAGCTGGTCAGCCTACCTCTCGCCACACAGCCTGCCAAGGGAACTTCTTAAGCGCCATACGAAGGGGCCATACGAAACACTGGTGGCGTCATCTGGAGGCACACACTGACAGTTTCCCCTTGGGCCGGCTTCCTATGCTTTCTATCCCGGGGGGGGGGGGGGGGGGGGGGGGAGGCACTTAATTTTTTTCTGACGGGGGTGTGCGGCTTGGCCTCCGGCACCCCTTACCCTTGGTGAGAGGGATTTCAGGCAAAGGGTAACCCTTGGTGAGAGGGATTTTGGTCAAGAATATGCTCGTTTAGATTTATTTTCTTGAAATCTACCCTTATTGTCATATTGAGGAAATATTGTCAAAAGTGACTATATTTTGCAAAAACTTTGGTGAAAATTCCGAAAAATCCTGCTTATTTTGTCATGCACCATTGAAATCTGGTTTTTGACTTAAACTTGACCCTTGCTGAGAGGGATTTTGGCCAAAAAGTGGCCTTGCCAGCCGCACACCCCTGTCAGTGACATAGTGAGTGCCCCCCCCCCGAGTTTTCTATATAGTTTCAATATGCGAACATGGCCTGAAGTTTGGTACTTTAATTAAGGATCCATGCACATCAAATTTTTGCCGAGGGAAATGTCCAAAATCCCCCAATGAAGGGCGATGACAGACCCAAAAAGTAGCTACTCCAACCCCAAGAAGGGACCCCCCCCAAAAAAAAAAAAAAAAAATCAAAAAAAAATCAATCAGATACACGTATGGAATGAAGCATCGCAGTGAGAATTTGAATTACCCATATTCAGCCCCCCCCCCCCGCCCAGTGTGAAGGTGTTGCCCCCCCCCCCCAACCTGGGGCTCTTTTTCAAAATGGTGATCCCCCCCCCTATAATCAACAAGGCAATTAACAACTTGGCCCTCCGAAAAAAATTACTTCAGAGGAAAATGCACTAGATCTGAAGATACTCATTTTCAGCCCAAAAAGTACCCCTTTTTTTCTTCAAAATTGACTATAAAAATCACCTCATATCAATGAGTGCTCCCCAGGGAGTCAAACGGCTTTATCACTCATATTTGCTCTTGTTTAGAATAAAATGATGTTGGAGCAAGAGTTGAGAAACCAATTGATATTTCAACGCAATGGGGAGTCCAAATTTGCAATCCAAGTAGTCACCATGACTCGTCATTCCACATGCGTATCCAAACTTTAGGGGGGTCACTTTGCAAAATCAGTTTTCAGTGGGGGGGGGGGGTCGCGATAACTTATGTACTGAGAAAAAAGGGGGATGCACGCGCCCCTGTGCCCCCTCTAAATCCGCCACTGTAATAATTGCCACTGTAATAAATGCCAAACCATCTCTGGATCACTCTCTAATTTTTTGCGCCCCCCGCGCCGGAGACACAGATAATTTTCGCACCCCTCTTTGATCTATAGTAGCGCGCAGGCTTTTTTGCTAAAGAGAGGGTCAATTTTTTTAGCCTCCCGCCTCAAGAGGGGCCAAACTTTTTTTATTCCCTCGCTCAGGAAGGGGTCAAAATTTTTATGCCCCCCCTTAACCCCCCCCCGTTGATAAAAAATGACCACTCCCTAGGTACCCCTCCTCCCCAACCCTTCCCCCTTGAAGCAGATCAGTTGCAAGGGACAAATTTTCACGATGTACTTAAATTTGTGAATTTCTAATTTCCGCGAAATTCGCGGAAATATGTAGCACGAAATAAAATACATTTACAGATATGATCTCAGTGATTGCTCACAACGTCCTGCTTTTCATTGTGACCATTGCCCATCTGTGCGTTATGAAATGTACTATGGCGTTTTGAATTATAGAGGGAAATCTTTTAGGTTTGTAAGACCATAGCATGTATGCGCCTTATCTCGCATATAAGACGCATCTCCCATGTCAAATCCACTCCAAATTGACCTCAATGTATTGTCCATAATCCCATGGTGATCTGCTGATAGTTTGGGGATGATTGGAGAACTTTAATTTTTTTAGGGGATTTTAAGGTAAGGTATACCCCTTGGCATATTTTTTCACAAAAAAACTCAAATGCTCTGATTGGGTTCAAATTTGAGGTGTACATGATCTCAACCATTGTCAACAAGGTGTTAGGTTTTATTTTGGTCGTTAGCAATCTTTACGCTTTAAAATGGATTATTAATTATGATGTATGTGTATCAAATTAGAGAGGAATAGAAAGACAATAGAAGTGACACTAGAGGGCAGTGTTCTGATGTAGTTACTGGTGTCCCCTTGTGTGCAAAAGGGGAATCAATGACAAGGTGAAAGGCAGGGAGGGCTTCCATTTCAGGAATTGGGGTCCGACCTGCTTGATTATTTAGTGAGATGATCTTCTGATAGTTTGGCGATGACAGGAGAATCTTATACTCAACCTCACATACCCCATCTTTAAGGTGCAGGTTTATGGCTATATGCTGGGAAGGAGCCCTACCATGCCTTGTAGGATTGGCTAAAGTTTAGGGACTGGTTATTATTTATCAAGTGGGGTGGGTTGAGGGGCGGCGTAAAAAAAAATAGACTCCCCTACTGGGGGGCGTAAAAGTAGTCCCGTATACATATACGGGAATTATCAGTAGGCCTGGTAAGAAGCTCGGGTAGTGAGTGATCTCGAAAAACAGTAGAGGGAAGCACAAGATACACCGAATGACGCAACCTTTTTGTGGTCCTGGGTTTGTGGTCTACTGTGTGAGGCACGCCGTACCGCGCACATGTGAGGTACACGAGAACACGCTGGTACCGCTGCGGGCTAGTAGGGGCAGCGGGACCAGGTCTATTTATTCGCACGACGGAGAACGTGCGTAGAGTCTTACATGCTGGCCAAAGTGCTGGCAGCCACTCTACCCTTTTAGAAAGTACCGTGCGAAGATTGTTCACAGCTAGAAGTATTTCCGGTTTGCAGACGAGACGGCTAGCCAAAACAAACTTCAGCAGCTGGATTATCTCTGAAAAAAGGCAACCAAAATCATTTTGAAAATGCACGATTGAAAGGTCAGAATCTAGTTTCGATGTTTAAAAGGGCAATCTCCCCTTTCGCATGTCGCATGAGGTACGAATCAAGGTAATTTATACGGCCCAGGCGTAGGGTAGGGTGGGGTATATAAACTAAAGTAGGCACTTACCTAATATTTCAAGACTTTATCCCATTAAACCTATCTAATGATCAATGGATGGATCTTGAGAAAAGAAGTGGATTTGCTTTTTAAATGAAGTCTCTATGTCAATTTTAAGTGTAATTACGACCGGTCAAAGGTACCAAATCAGACCCAGAATTCTGCCATAGTTAAGAGTATAATTTGGATCTAATTTTGTGATCAAGCAAGATGAATCCAAGGTATACTAGATCACTAAAATGATTATTTTGGGCAATTTTCTTTTCAGATAAGCAGGATATACCCTCAAGAATGTAAATAATGATACATTTTATCATAATCAAACAATGTAAAAGCAAATTTTTGATGTCATCTTTTCTCTTGAACTGTGCGCTCTGACAAAACCACGGCAGAATAGCGTCTTTGACTTGGGATGTTTGAATGATCATAACTTCCATTCAAATTGACATAATAACTTCATTTAAAAAGCAAAACCACTTATTTTTATCATAGCTATCAATATCCCACCATATAAAATACATACAATAAGGTCTTAATTGATAGGTAAGTGCCAAACTTTGGGGAGGTTGGGATAAGTGTCCAGAGATAATCTCGCCCAAAAAGTTTGCAGGGTCTGTCAAACATACTGCAGCCCCTTAGAAAAAGAAAATCTAGACATTTTCTAGATCATTTTTAACCATAGAACAGGTGGGAACCATTTATTTTTAGGTGCTCCATGATCTTCTCGTCATAAAATGGTTCTAAACTTTTGGTTGAACTTTGATGGGGTCAAAGGCAAAATTCCCTGTATTCAACCTTGTACAAAAAATAATCATTTTAAAGGTCTAGCCAAGCCTGTTAAAATGAGCCCTTGTTTGTAAAGATCCTCCAGTAAATAGCTTCAGAATAAGCTTGCAAAGAAAGGAGAGTTTAACACTACCCAGTTTCAGCTTTATCACAGTTTCACACCTCTCCTGCAGCAGACTCATGCAGTGGAGGTATTTCAGTGCCTAACTAAAGACGCCCTTAATTTATAAATGTGTCATTTATAAGAAATTCATGGCTTCTTCCAGAATACTTTTTTCATTAATCAAAGGATGGAATGATATTTTCTTCATTCGCAAAAGCTTGTCAGCTCTGCCCCATAGATTGTTACAGTAAATCATGTATGAAAAAAAGTGGATGCTGGGGTAAAATAGTCACAGATCTGAGACCCTAATGACACTACGTTATATAATATAGGTAGGCACTGACCTATCTGCTGTGTGCGGGTCTGCTAGTGCAGGTGTGAAAGTTGTGATCAGCCACAGCTGTAACCTCACTTGTCTTTCCTAATTGATTTTAAAGCTATTCATAGGAGTATCAGTACAACCAAGGTACCATTTTAAAGGGCTTGAAGAGATCTATTGGATGCATTTTTTTAATTTAAGATCAGGTACAGAGAAGAAAATCATTCTCCACACTTAAGTTGTACCAAAATTTTAAAACCATTTTATGATATGAAGATGACATAGCACATAAAAAAGAATGGTTTGCACGTGTTTTCTGGTTAAAAATGGTCTAGAAAATGTTTAGATTTATTTTTTCTAAAGGGCCTCCAGATGTTTGACAGACAGCCCCAAAATTGTGATGTGTGGTTCACTCAGAGATTCAATCCAGCTTCCCAATGTTAGGGAGTTCCCTATTTTCTAATACTATATCCTATGTATTATATCTGTTTTGCAATGGGTAGGTATGAAAAAAAGAAGGGGATTTGCTTTTTGAATGAAGTCTTTATGTCAATTTAAAGGGAAATTATGACTATTCAAACTCAGAAAGGACCCCACAATTCTGCTGCGATTCTCGTTGACTGCTAAAATTGGGGGAAAACTTGAGTCTAAATAAACCATTTTGAATTTTTATACAGGGATAATACCCATCAATATCCATAATATTAGGCATAATCTAGCCTCTCAAAACAGAAAATCATTAAAAATAGTGATAGAAGTGAACTACATTCTCCTGCATTCAACTTGCTTGATCACAAATTTGGACCCTATTTAAACTCTTAACTATGGCAGAATTATAGGTTCGATTTGGTATCTTTAACCAGTCATAATTCCCCTTTAAATTGACATAAAGACTTCATTCAAAAGACAAATCCACTTCTTTTTATTAGCTCTTTCCATTGCTGAATAGATAAAATTCAAAGAATAAAGTTTTGTAAAATAGGTAAGTGCCTATTATAGGGTCTCAGAGAGCTTCATACAAGTAGCTGAGATTGACAGTGGTCGCATGCTGTAGCACCGGAAGTACCACATGCATTGTTTACATGTGCTTAGTTTGACCACTTAAAAGTAGAATTGATCTAAATCATTAATGTTGTGTAAACTTTAGGTATATGTCTAGATGATTTAAAAAAATTGAATTATAACTCAGTATATTTCTAAAGCTACATGAGCTGTAAGTTCACCAAGTGCATGTCCGAAAACCCAACATGGCCGCCATGTTATTTCTCCAGTAAAGAATGTCAGGATTTTTAAAATTGCAATTTAGGCACGTTAAAAAATTCACAGCTTAATGAAATTGATTGTGGTGCAAGTTAGAGGTTCAAAATACCCAAAAATACAAGTTATGTTGTATTGGAAGCAGGAATGAATATAGGAGAGTGCGCCTAAAATGGAGGCGCATCCAATCTCAAAAACTCAGGCCCCAGTATGCCCAACTCACAACAAGTATGTGAGTTGTGCGCCGATCCAACTACTGTCTTGTTTTGACCTTTATGAAGCTGTCCTACTTACTGTGATAATTTATAATTGTCAATATATCCTCCCTGTGTGTTGGAATTGATCACACATGTCTCAAATGTCAACAAAACATCTCATCCAACAATTTGGGCTTGAACTTCCTGTCCCTAGATGGTCCCTAGGTGGCAGGCCTTTACAGTTCATATTTTACTCACCAGAGGGACCTTGTGTCCCTCCCACCTGTACCACCACAAAGACAACAGTCAGACCGACCAGGAACCAGCACTTGCCACCTTGCCCAACATGTCTGACTGAGTTCTAGATATCAGGTTACAAAAAACAAAGGCATGGATATGATTTCACATTTCAAAACAATACACAACAAGTAGGTAGGTCCTAGAGTTAAGATATCAAAGACCAACCCCACATAAGACTAGAGACCCAGTTTTCATTGGGGGCTTGGGAAACTACTCTGAAAGTTCCACCACCACAACACCAGTGCCACCGCTTACCATCGCTCCTTAAGCGATGGTTCCGTCTAAAAAAAAGTTAGGGAGTGGTCATTATTTATCAACAGGGGGGCCTAACTTTCGTAGGCCGAAATACCTGCCTGCTCAGAGGCAGGATTCAAGATGTATACAAGTCTATAGTGGCACAAACATATGGCTAGTCTGAACTAAGTACTCACTGTCAGTTCCTGGAAATTGTCCCTCCTATTCACAAACATGTAGTTTTCATGTACATCAGCTTATATTGACTGAAACATGAGATATATCCAATAAATCTGACATGTTTATCTTGAGCTTAGATATCACTACCTCAATGGCCTATGCTGGGGTGCTACCTGGTGTTAACCTGCTCTTAAAATCATAGGGCTAACCAACCAAGAATAGTGTAGTCTTTTTGGCACTAGGTGGCTACACCTGGCTTCAAGATGGCTGACAATGATTTGGAGTTAGGGAGGGAGATTTGAAAATCATCTGGATTATTAATTATCACAAGTATTTTAAGTGCTTTGTGTATTGTGAATCTTTGGATATACATTGAGGGAAGTGTTGGTGGAAGCATTGGACCTGACAGTAAGTACTTCTGTCACTCTGCCAGATTGGCTGACCAAACAGACTACAACAAACACACTTGGTCTCTGAGGTTCCCTCAGAGTGTCTACGGAGTAAACTTTCGTATCCCTACCATACCAACAGTCAGTCTGTGAACGGCAAACCCGTGACACAGGAGATGCTCAGTCAATCCGGGCTCAGGCTCAGGCCTAGCCTAGGCTAGTGTCAGTCACTCAGTGTCAACCCTGCAAACAAAAAAAAACGTTCAGAAAAGGTTGAGAAAAAAACTTTAAAAAAACATTTTTCTGTGTACCCTAGACCTGCCCACCGGTCCCTAGGCATATGGTGTACAGAGTGATCTTAGAACGGCAGACGGTGTGGAATACCCACACTAGTGTACCCCGGTATATAAACAAACGTCATTTTAACATAAAAATAATGGTTTTTAAACATTATAAAAACGTTTTAAGGTGAAAGACAAACGTTTTTTTCTACACCTAATGATCTAATCTTCACCTTTCCTGAACCTTCACAAAAGGTGCAGAAAAGGTTCAGATGAAAACATTTTCATCTGAACTTTCAAAAAACCTTTTCAAAACATTCAGAAAAGATGTAGAAAAGGTTAAAGGGGGGCTAGCACGGCGATTTTCATCATGGGTACCTGCCAAAATATCATTCACAAATATGCGGGACCCAGCGGAAAATTTGCAGCGCTCTGATTGGTCATGGGTGGTCACATGACTTGATAACACGGGTACGACTTAGCCATGCTAGTCCCCCCTTTAAGAAAAAAACATTTTCTCTTCGACCTTTTAAATACCAAATCTAAACCATGTTTAATAAGTTTTTCAAAAAACGTTGGAGTAATAACCTTTTAAAAAGATTTTTTAACGTTAAAAAAACGTGTCGTGTTTGCTGGGAAGTCAAGACTCAAGTCCATTTAATAAAACGGCAGTACAGTATACAGTCTATTATATATAGTTTGAGGGGGGGGATTTTTTAAATTTATATTATTAGTTACTATTTTATTTCTATTTTAAAGCTTATCCTCATATTGACTTTTTTATTCATGGTATGGTGAAACCATGAAAAAAAGGTATTTAAATGAGGGAAGCCCCACTAAAGTAAACATTACAAAGGGGCACTCTCTGTAGGCACCCCCACTCCCTCAGTTATCTGATGATCTACGTTATATACAGTACCCCTTGTCTTTGACAGTAAAAACTAGTTTTTTGGTCATGTTTTACTTAGCGGGCCGGCATGCAGTAAACACTATCATCATGTATTCCGAATGGGCCTCGCTGCAGCATGAGATCCAGCTGGACACAAGTAATACCAGCGTACTACACAGCTTCCCAGATACAGTGGGACGGGAAGTAGCATGTGTGGTCGTCAAAAACCTTTCTCAGACTCTCAGTCTTTCTGCTACAAATGGGGAACCAAGCAACCTTACCACTGACAAACAAGTGCGATGGACAATGGAGGTAAGCTACCATAATAATACCCCACCTATAAGACGCACGAGCATAAAAGGCACACCCAAACTTTGTGGGCATAATAGACAAATAAAAAATGACATGACTTCTGTGTACTGAACACACATGGCACTAAGACCATTTACATTCCCATACCTGGTTCTTTTAGAACTGATTCAGTATATCTTTTTCCTTTCTGACATATTCATTTACCACTTTGCAGGTATTGTGCTATGGACTGAGTCTGCCCCTCTCTGAACATGAGGCTATTCGGGACTGTGTCAACGTCTACTGTGAGTGGTTCTCAGCCATGACCACGGCCAAAGTTTGCGTGCCGCGGCCAGTCGCTGACAACCCTAACCCATACATGTGTGACATGCTGCACCACCTGTACAACCTGTTTGTGCCACGTCCAGACGCAGGTAACGCCTCTGCCAGTACCAAGGCAGGTGAGCACCATGGCCTACAGCCGCCTCTAGCAGACACCCTATCACAACACACACAAAGCACCGAGACAATCACAAAAATACCAAACATTCAAACGTATTAGGTTGCCATTGAGACATCACAAATTATCCACCTCAATCAAGATCATTTAGATGCTAACCATAGTGCTTAAGATGCTTGTAGAGCTTTTACAACGATCCAGGAACTGATCCCTAGGTTGCAATAAATTGATTTGATTAGTCAGATTTGATTGATTAGTCAGTGTTTATGAAGTATGGCTGGTGTTTTTATATGAATATGTAGAATAAAGTGATTTCTAGTACACCACTTTGATTCAAGCATACACATAAAGACCATGATTTTCCTGGCATCTCCAAATACGAATTTTATCATTGTGTCCCCTCTACACATCTTGTGCATGAACAACGTCCTATTACACTTGAAACCAGCCCATATATCTGTAGCACTCTATTTACTTAGCATCAGACAATGTCCTTTGAAGATTATGAATTAGAAATGACTCAGAAACAATTATGGCCATCATTATGTTACTGCTTTGATATTTAGAAATGTTTGCTAGATGCCTGTGGCGTATTTGGTGCTTGCCTGGTCTATTTTTGATAAGGGACTAGTGTGCATTAAGAGTTGCTGCCTGGGCAGAAGCAGTCTGTCTCTGCATGGTGAGCCACACGACTCAATACTCTGGTCTTGTATGGGTTATTAAATCAAAGGCATTATTACTGGTAAGTAACCCATGATTTTACACCCTCACCACAGCCTCTAGGTCATCACTCTGGCAACCATTCCTTCATTACCATGATAATCTATCTATGCACCACCAATGATCTCATGTATCTGTGTTTCTGGTACTTGGTGGATTTTCACTCTACCACCTGCACAATATATGTAGCTCATACACATCTACATGCATTTGTGAATTCAGCAGTCATTCTCATGTACTTGTAACAGTTAAGGCTATTGAGTATTGCTAATTGGAAGTTGGAATAAGTACTGTGTTATAGGGGTGAATTGTATAATGGAGATAAACCATGTTCCACAGGTCTTCCTCTTACACCATCTTTTAAACACAACCTTTCATTATCCTCTAGTCATCCTACATTTGTATTACTGAGCCGTGGCCTTTGCTGTAGTCGTGTAAGATGTGATAAGAATAGACATATTTCACACCACTGCCTATCTGCTATCTTACCTGATAAGGATCCTACACACCACGAGGGCTCCCATACACCGCCTCATAGACTATTTCTTCTTTTGTTTATTGTATATTCAGTATCAAACTGCTAGTATTTGATCGGAAAGATTCAAAGTCAGAGTAAGCAGACAGCCACTTCCCGTTTTACGTGGAAAGTGACGTCAAACGCTTCTAAACATTAAAACGAAACTTGAGTTATATAATCTAAATATCAAATCACTTTATATTAATCTATAAAGTATATTGCAATTAAAGTTAGACGTATCTTCAAGAGGCATTTGTATATTTACCAAAACCGTACCGTATTAACACCCATTGTTGTATATTATAGACATGTATACATTAAGTAAATAGAAAGGTAATCCATTATTCTGCCTTAATAGAAATGTAAGATCAACTACCAGACCACATACTTGATTGCAATCAAATATATTACCCCTTACAGTATAATCTGTTACTATGTTGCTTGTATTTTCTTTCATTTTGGAGTATCATAGGACAAAACTGCTTTTGAACATTTCCTTTTTGGCCATGTGATTTGTGTTACCAAAAGTTTTACTATGTTTTGTTGTAGGCGTGGATCTCGTCAAGCGACAGGGTTTATTGTGCCATCGTGTTCTGCGCACAGTGCAAGCAGCAGCCACAGAATCCATGATCATGGACCGCTCGACATGGGAATGTGTCCTGTGCTTCCTCCTTGCCACCAATGATACACTTCTAGCTACACCTGCAATAAGAGGTACCTAGTATACATCGTCCTATAATTATATCTAGGTCTAGCCATGGGACAGCAATCAATAGAATTTCGTTTCCAAGAACCGTTTTGTGAGATTAGGAGTTCTTCTTTATGCATACATATAATTCATATTGATACCTTATATTTGTAACAGACAATATTGGTGATCAGCTGTGTGAACGTGTGTTGAGCGTCTTGTTCGATCTGTGGCTTGTGGCATCGTCTCGCTGTTTCCCATCACCTCCTTTATGGAAGACATTCCGTGACATGTGTGCCACCTGGCGCCACCATGAAGCGCTAGTTTTACAGTGGCACCGTGTTAATGTGGTTCTCACCTCAAGACTGCTCAAGTTCACCTTTGGACCTGATTTCCCAGAGCTATCAGTCCGTAAGTATAGTAGAACCATTATCATGCCAGAGTTCTTGTAATGTCAGTGAATAGGTGTTGTTCCAGAGTCAAGCCCTCATAGACTCAAGGCTCTTTTAAGCCTCCCTTAGAGTATATAAACAAGACGGTGTTCAAACTGAACGTGTAACTAACTTACCACTCTTCATGTGACAATTAAACCTAACCTCCACCACCATTATAGGTGATTGCTGTGTGTATATAGCGCCAATACTCCGACTGGTTTAACTCTCACTGTGTGTTGCAGCCCCAGAAGACCAGTTACTAATCCCTGAGGGTATGACAGAGGATTGTGTGGCCCAGTGCTGGTTCCGCTTTCTGCACATTTTGTCCAACCCTGTGGATCTGTCCCGCCCAGAGGTTATCAGCAGTACACCAAAGTTTCTGCACATGGCGCTAACCAGCGAGTCGGTTATTGACCCTCACCAGCACGCCTGTCTGCGCATCCTGCCTGCCATCTTCTTCAAGGCCATGCGTGGTATCTCCATCCTAGTGGATGCCTTCCTTGGTCAGTTCATACATAATTTATTTAGATTCTGGTATTTACCGGGTAAATTCAAAATACATCTGAAATAACAAAATAAAAAAAAAAAAAAAAAATACCAACAACAATCTAACAAAAAAGCAACAAAAATTAAACTACAATTTATTGAGATCAATTTGAGTTGCTGAATACAATTCATTAGAAGAGTTCTATCTTTTTGATGGTGCAGGAATTAGTCAGAGTTACGAGATGGACGCCTCCATGCTCTCCATAGCCGGGTCTAGTGCCAGGTCTAGTACATCGTCCCTACCTCAGAGTGGGTCCACACCACCAGCACAGCGCAAGAGCAAGACCTTCAGTCTCTCTGGAACATCACAAGTATCCAAAGGTTTGTCATCGTTTTTGAATACATTTCCTCATATTTCTTTTTCAATTTTGGTACACTCGCTGAACATGAATACCTCTAACTATGTTTCTCACAAAGTTATGGATCCCCTTTCAGGTTCTAGCAAGACAAGCCTCCTGGGCTCTAAGCTGTCCAATGCCAGCCCAGCATCAACACCATCTGTTGGACTGCTGCAGATGTCGCTTGGGTCACGGCCCGCTCTGGCCGCTGCTCGACCTCAGGTGAATGGCATCTTGCACCTTTTTGGCGCGTGGCTGTTTGAGGCAGCGATCGCTGGGGTCAAAGTTTACGGCAGTGAAGCCGTAGGTGAGTAGTTGATGTGACCAGTGAGCAATCATGGTCAATTACCATACTTTTTCTCTGTATCAATATCATGAGGTAGATTTGCATTAAGATATTTAGACTTATTATTTATGCATCAATGAATTCCTTAAACTGTGAACCTGTCATGGGTGAAGTGTAATGTATCTATACCGCTATTCCAACCTTCAGTTATTGTGACTGTAGTAGTAGCAAGCCTTATATGGTAACAACTTCCTTTGGTATATTTAAATTATGTAGAACATTTGAGTCTATATTGTTCCCTTCAAGGAAAAAAACTGTGTAGTTCATTCCTTAGTCTATTATTTCCAGTTCGTTGTCTAAGAAACAGCATGTTACCTACATACTTTTTATATCATTGTCGGCTATACTTGTTAGTTGACTACATGCTGTCTGTCTACCAGCCAATTATTTTGTAATGTGGAGATCTAGCGTGAACCAACGTACAGTACCGTATATATGGGTTGTAAATGCGATTTAACCTGTTTCTATGATACGAGTGATACTGCAGGCCATATATATTGTTTATAACTTATAAGGTACTTAGAAAGACCCAAATTAGTTTCTTGATTTGGACTGATACTTTCTGGGTGTGTGTGGCCTTCAGTATAGCCTATT
Source organism: Acholoe squamosa (assembly GCA_949317995.1). NCBI lineage: Eukaryota > Metazoa > Annelida > Polychaeta > Phyllodocida > Polynoidae > Acholoe > Acholoe squamosa. Next base: position 63,515,809 of record OX439035.1, read on the forward strand.
GTTAGAGAGAAAAATCGAAGTAAGTATCGACAACAAAATCAGACCACTTAGTAATCCCGGCAGTTGCGGTAGAGACCCATACATATTAATTCAGTTTCTGTCATCCAATATACTAATCGTAATTCCTTTCTGAGGCACCAGAATAGGTGTTAGGTAAATGTACTATGTCATGAGTTAGTTTTTCCAGTGAAATCAACTTCGTTTACAAACCCATATCAAAGAGAGTAAGTGTATGGCATAGATAGTGTGGTAGTATCTCCATGAGTCAGGTGAAGTTAGAAGTAGCAAGGTGTGATTGACAGCCACCCCTGATGGTTGGTCAAACTCACAGCAGTAAGTATCTACATATTGGTTTTAGTTTTGTTACTGCATGCACCAGCTCTTGTCCTGCTTGTATTTTGTACATCAAGAATTAAGTCCAGTTAAATAGGAGGGGAATAAAAGTCAGACACGGTGTAAGCCTAAAGGCAACCTTTTTTTCTATATGTGAGTCTGCCTTATCTAAGAGTTGAGTTCCCAGACATTTCTCTTCCTTCTAGACTGTTCACTATTCCTAACATTGAAGTAACCTCTCACATCCCAAAGAAAATTAACCATAAGTCTAATTTGCATATAATGGTCCCGGGTCTTAGTACCTAGGCTAGGATTTTAGGTTAAGTTTTCTATTGGGATGAATGAATGTGTGGTTATTTATCATTATGCTTGTTTTAACAATTACGCAGATGGAGTTTGAGTGTGGTGATATGTGAAAGGATATGTTAGTAATAAAGGGTCCACTAATATTGTAGCACAAACGCAATACATTTCTATAACACTGGGTAGTAACAGTCAAATAAATATTGAATATCATAATTACTCAAAATTTCGAAAATGTTTTTGGCATGTCCTACTGAAGCTGTTTATCATTGGTATCGCCTGCGATGATTTTGGTAGATGTATTGACGTCAACAATTGAACATTGACTGTTACTTACTAAAGCTCACGCCACGATTAGCACAGTCCGCCACTGCTTATTATTCCCTGATCGGTAAGATATATAAGCTATTATATCAGCTATAAGAACAACCAGCTACTTACACTAGCTTCAGACACGTGCTGCTTAACCTGCAAGATGCTTGACTCCTTCCTCATTAAGTGAATTGTAGAAACCACACATTATTTACGCTCATATTTGAAAAGTGTAGTACAAGTAGATGTAATACCCAGTATCCTATGTGTGACATTTACAAAGGAATCCATTTAGGGCCGTATTCCACTACCTCGGTCGTGGGTAGTACGACTGACCAACTGCATACATATATACATTTACTACTCTGTATATTAACAAGAAAAATGTGGCAAGGACCACGGATAGGAGTTGCCACTCCTCTCCCCGACCTAGCCACTCACGTTACCTTGGAGAATCGCTACTTTACATAGTTACCGTCTGCACGAATTTGCCGGAGAAGCGGGCAGCACAATGGCTCGTGTTGTTGCGTAGCAACATCACTAGCCACTGTGGGTGACGTCACTGAGGCAGCATGACATCACCAATGATGTCATAGCTGACAGGGAGAAAACCGAAAAAATCATCAGAACAGCATCGGTTGGTTGGAAACTAAACCAGTGGAATATCCCTTGAACAATGGCGTAGGAGAAGGGGGGGGGTCTTGCCCCATAATGGGAATGTCCCATATAAAAGCCTATATACAAGTAAAGCAGGCACCCGAGCGAGATCCCTGCCCCCCACCCCCAACCCAATAAAATATGGCTTCCTATGCCTCTGTTGAATTCGACTAAAATAGGAATGTTGATTTAATAGACAATACATACATTTGCGTCGAATATGGACAGTGTGTGTTCAAATCTAGGGTTAAAGGCTAACATGCTAGTAGAGGACTGAGATGAATGTACCAAGACTCCTTTGACATGTTATTAGAGAATGCTTGATAACAAAGAACAGTCCTTAATATGTTCTGTGAAGGGCTCTTATTAACCAACTCACCACTAATCTCAGATCAAGGGCAGACTAGTTTATACTTCGAAATATCAGAATCAAAAATCATACATGGATCTGCACTTTCATTAGAGAGAAATTGGAAATATATTTCTTTTGTCTAAGCTCTTTTTTTTTGTTTATCTATCACTGTTTGTCTTAAATGTAGCTTATATACATTAGAACAATATATTAGGCCCATGTGTAAATGCTTATAGATCTATTTTAACAAATTCCAAATTACTGATTGTATATTTGTCATTTGCATTTCTGTTGTGATAGAATATGTGTCAACTGATTTGGAGTCAACCCTTTAGCTATACACATTCATTTTGAAGCCTGTACGTAAATGGTATGGTGCAGTCACCAAATTGTCTCCTTCCTTCATTGATTGTAAATTAAGTACACAAAACCAAATCTTCAAGCTTTGCTAAATGCTTACTGGTACATATTATATAATCACCTGGTACTTTGGCACCTATAGATAACAATTCCCATTAACAATAAAGCCTATGAACTTTCAAACTAGTGAGGAGAAAGAAGAGAATATATGACCATTAGTTTGCCCTTTTTCTTGTATTTAATGTTCCATAACCTCTGCACCCAGCACACACCCTCTTGTTGGCATGGTCTGACCCTTACCCATTGCAGTTCGTTCACGGAGCCGGACGGCCTCCTTTCTGGATGCTGAAACGGCTCGTGGTCATTCCTCGATAGATTCAGTTTCGGAGGATGGAGAGGAGCGTGCCATGGACTATGAGGCTGGACGTGCAGAGGCGTGCGGCACACTGTGCAGGATTTTTTGTTCCCACAAGACTGGCGAGGAAATACTACCGGTCTACCTATCAAGATTCTATATTGCTTTGTATTACGGGCTGCAAGTGAATGAGGCAAGTGTGTCTTTTTTCAAGATTACACTCTTTGTATCCATGTGAAGCTAGTTTATCTAACACCTGCTCAAGAATAAAGATTCGGTATTAAAACATCAAGAATAACAGTAGTATGCTATTTGTGATTGCAGCCGTACACATCAGGGCAGGTTCTTGCGAACATCATCTTCAACTCATGCAATCTTTTGCGCATCGATCTGGATGGTGTCATGGTACTTGTACCTCAGGCACTCAGAGCACTGGAGCTTATTCTGCCCGACCTATCGCCCAGATTCAAGTAAGTCGTCTTTATTGAAGTGTATTTTAATGAAGCATAACGTTAGACTGAATACCCCACCAATTAGTTCAAAATCAGATAGAGCTATTTTTCTTTACACGTCAGTAAACACCATACCCTCTCCAATAAAAAGGGCTTAGGGATGCCCTTCTCAATTTTTTTTTTATATTTCTCAGATTTATCCCAAAGGTTAACTGGAGATACAACTTATTTCAGCTCGATATATCAATAATTTTACAAATAAGCTTTCGGTATGTAGATCACATGAGCAGATTGCCCAGGTAGAACTGCGTAAAGCGTCCATCCATCTGCTGCTGTCCATGCTATGTCTACCACTCCACTATAAGTCACTCCCCATCAAACGTAAGTACTCTGAAGCCAACATAATATGTACACATGATATAGCACTGACCTGCTAAACCAACTAAAAATCGTTTGTCAAGAATGAGAATTTATGTAAAAATATAAATAAAAAAATACGAGTTCGCTATTACCGTAATCTCCCGCGTATAAGGCGCGTCTTATACGCGAATCAGATCGTGGATGGGTCTTATACGCGGGAGGCAGGCTGCCTTGAGCTGGGGGTGCGCCTTATACGCGGGTTTTTTCCGATATCTCAATTGAGATGGTTGCTTTGAATTTAAACCTCACCTATGTGCCTCAAGGACACGTCGAGGGTGAGAGGTCCCGTGAGATGGTTGGGTATGATGCTGACCATATATTTTTTTTAATGCCACAAATGAGGTGTAACCAGAAGTAGAACTTATCTCTAACATTGAAGCATCAGTTCTTTTGGTTTCTTTTCATACATTCATATAGTCTATCAATGTTGAAGCATGTGAGGGAATGAATTTAAATCACAACATTATCTAAACATAGTTTGAACATCTGTTTTCAAGTCAACCATATAGCAAATGTATATAAATGGTATAGTGGCTCCATCTGGTGGCACTTCTAGGAACCATTCGTATTGCATATATAATCATAAATGATCATGATTAAGGTACAGTTTGAGGTAAATTTCAATTGTATACTGTCTTCTGACAGTTTTGACAAATTAACTACATCATGACCTACTGACATGATAACATGAAATTATCATGTAAAACAGTGATCTAGGCATGGATAACCTAAAATCCATTTACAACTACAGTAGTGGGAATACAATCTAACACATAATAATAATGCAAACTGTATCTTAATCTGATCATTTATAATCCTGTATTTAATAGGAATGGTTCCTAGAAGTGCCACCAGATGGAGCCAGTTTACCATTTATATACACTTCATATATGTTTGACTTAAGAACAGATGTTCTAACTATGTTTAGATAATGTTGTGATTTAAATTCATTCTCTCACATGCTTCAACATTGATAGACTATATGAATATAGGAAAAGAAACCTAAAAAACTGATGCTACAATGTTAGAGATAAGTTCTACTTCTGCTTACACCTCATTTGTGACATTCAAAAAATATATATGGTCAGTATCATACCCAAACTAATCAAAGCAAGAAGAAGCAAACTAATCTTAACTCTAACTAAGGGTATCCCCAGCTAAAAGGAAACTCAGACTAGTCCCCTTGAGTTTAGGGTGCGCCTTCTGCGCGGGGGTTTTACTACATACTATTTCAGAGAAGGTAGGTGCGCCTTCTAGGCGAACCAGCCTTCTCTGAGTTGGGGGTGCGCCTTCTACGCGGGCTGCGCCTTCTACGCGGGAGATTACGGTACCTATGGCACTCATTCAGCCTTATAAAGGGGGCAGTAAGATATGATACCTTGTGTATGTACATCATTGTTTCGATTGAAGTTAGCAATTGAGGAATGAGCGTAATTCACATTCTTGACTGTTCATGTGACTTTAATTTTGTCTATAAAGACATTAACCGCATTTGTTGGTCGTGTTTATTTTGTGAACAGACATATTTGATGACCCCAAGGAGCCGACAGTAACCTTCTTGAAGCTGAAGATGAGAATGATTGAGCTGCTTCTACGGGCGCTAACTGTGGAGTCAGATTCGTCCAACACCCAGATGCTGTTAGGTGAGTAGCCCACACCTGACACAGTCTCTTATTATGGAAAGGTAGACTTTGTTACAATAGAAATATGTAATTTATCTCTCCCAAAGGCTGTAAAGTGATGGATTAATCATCAATGATTGCCCCCTCAGAGCCGGCAAGAGGAGATTGCAAATTCTCCGTGTAGATCCTAGCCTTGTGTGTCTAACCGACATGAAACAGATACATGTACATGTGGTGTGTTTTACAGGGGGCTTGCTGCTGTCTGTGCAGGACCTGGCCATGTGTGAGGAGGCTGAACAAACCACGGTACAAGAAGTAACATCAGCTGACGAGGGGCCACCCTCACCAACCACTCATGAATCAGGCATAGGTAGGAGCATGTTTCTAACTGAACTCTGTTGTATCATAACCACTCACATTGTTTATCGGAGACCAGTGCCTTTTTTGTCTACTCAGTGAAGATTACTTTCAATCATCAGCAAAGTAAATAAATAAATAAGGGATTTCTGTCTGTCGCAGAATTTCCCTCTGGAAAGATTATTGGCTTACTGGCGGTTATGGACCAGGGGGTGCCGAGTGCAATTTTTGCAAATACATTTTTTGGGTTGGATTTTGTTTTAAAAGGAAGATATTGAAATGAAATGAACAAGGCACTAGTCTCCCTCAGCTTTAATGATCCTCGACATGTGTTCTAGACTTCTTAAGTTTCTCCTACGTGATTCTCACATCTGTACTGATGTGGTTTATTTCTATTTTGGCAGTTTACACTTGTTTTGAGATTGTTTGATTTTACTCCTATTATCCACACAAAGTCTTCAACAAACATGTACCCAATATGAGACTGTGAATTAACCTATCATTCTATTAAGATTTAGGACTGAATGAATAGTGAACCGAAATAGATTATGTCGCAAGTGTACTGACAAATAAATGCATGTTGACCTTATCTAAGAAGTACAGCATGCCTACATAATTAACATATTGACCTTATCTAAGAAGTACAGCATGCCTACATAATTAACATACGGTAATCGAAATATCATACCTAGACAACTTGTGTCTCAATGAAAATCGAAAATTAGAAAAAAGAGCCCCAAAACACGTTACATTAATCGAGTCAATGGAGATAAAACAAAAGTAAAAGAATACTTTAGGGTCCATTACTAATATGTGAATACCCATTTATCAGAAAAAAAGCATTCAGACACACTGAATGAATGCAATGATATTCATCATAGATATTAAAGTCATTAGCAATGAGACACCAGGAAAGATTATACGAGCCAATTTGGACCAAGAGGTTAGCTATTACTGGTAAACAGACTTTGTGTACATGGTTTGGATGAGCCACCAGGGTTTCTGTGTTTTAATATGGCCACTACTTTAGTGATTCCAACTGTTTGTGTTGTTTGTGTTTTACGTTGTGTTGTGCTTGTTGGTTTGTGCCACTGTATGAGTTATTGTCACTATCAGCAGAACGGGATGGATCCCGCACCAAGAGCCCGTCCACCAGTTCTGCCGGCAGTGACTATGTTCCCTACGGTGACACCAGCTTTCCTAGGGCCACAAGCCAACTTAGATACCATGGTATTTTGGTCTTACCTTTTACATCTACTTCACAGATTGTGTGTCTAACGTTGTACTTTAACGAACTCACATACTGACTGACTGTCTGTCCACAAATGTTTTTTTTTGTTTTTGTTTTTATTTGGAAGGGTACATAAGTAACTGTTTTAGTTCATCACAAGATGTAAAAAATCATAATGATTGAGATGTACTCTTTATCTCTTAAAGCAATGTGTTTGCATTTATACAGATGGGTTGACGTTGATGACACCTTACGTGTATTTATATTCTTAACATACTAAATTCCCATGAGGGTGCTTGAGCATGTGCCTATATATATCTCATTACTATTAATAAAAATAAATTCTGAGCATATTTTCATGTTAACCCTTTGAGCATATCTCAATCATCAGATTTCTAAATGATCAGTTATCAGATTTCTAAATTCGCTTATGATAATTGTTGGGTAATTTCCCACAGGCCTATCGGTATCATATTCATTACCGTAATACCTTGCATATAAAGCACACTTTCAGTATAAGGCGTGATAAAAGAATTGCCATATGGCGCACCTGAGGCTTGGTTTTGAGTAGCTTATTACTAATCTAATGTAATTTTACCCTGCCTATACGGTGCACCCCCTCTTTTGTGCGGTTCTACACGCACAGTAAGCCTCAGATTAGTGATCAAAGCCATGGCTTATACACAAGGTACTACAGAATATCTGATCTGCTTTGAGATAAATGCCTATTTCTGTGCTCAGTTTAAACATCACCCACAATACTCTTTTGTAATATTGCTAGGTGAACTGAGTCTTATAGCTTATTGATTTGTAGTACATATTTTCATGGTTTCAAACGATAAACACCTTCTAATCAGTCTATATCCCCATATTGCTACTAGACTCTGCACATGGCCTGTTTGGCCATGCCGCGTCACTGGTCTGCAATCGTCTGATGGCTTCATGGAAGATGGACCTGAACATTGCACTAGCTGCCATAGAAGTGTTGTCAGGTCTGGCCAAGGTACGTCAGGTATTTTCTTTTTCACATGCTTTGTGTATTTATCATTTTGATTTAGATGATATCAATAAGACTATAATGGTAAAATTTAACATATACAAACTTATATTGAGTTACCCTGTGGCGTGTTAATCTCCGGTTGTACATCGTTGTCACTGTATGAAAAACTGCCATGTACATGTATGATTCTTATCCATGTACTCCAGGTGAGGCTCAACAACAGGAACATGTTGATGTGTAAGAGGACCGTGAACTGGATATGTGAGTTTATTGTGTACCAGTGTTCGCGGCCAGCCCCCGCCCACTCTAAGGACCTTCACTCGATGATTGTGGCAGCGTTTCACTGCCTTACGCTGTGGTTGGTGGACCATGACTACCTCATGATGGACAAGGAGTGTCTGCAGGGAGTCCTGGAGGTGGTGGAACTGGGCATCTCAGGCTCCAAGTCACAGGTATCTTCACTCTCTATATCATGTAATAGAGGTACTCATAGATAAGTACACTTCTACAAAGTCACAATATCAAATGTACAGTCATCATGTCGAGATATATTAGACTACACTGGCAGTTAGTTAAAGACAGAATTGTGACACTGAAATACGATTTCAAATTAGCCATATTCACTGTAGCCTAACTTGGTATTCATATCATATGTATATGAGGGCCAGCTATAATTGTGTTAGTTTGAGTAGAAAATGAAATGCTGTATTCTAGTTGGACGACTGGGTCAAGTTGTATTTACAATACCACTAAGCATGCTTGAAGTAATATGGAGTCGTTATGTTACGATTGTAAGATTGAAAGCAAAAAGGCTCAACATACCTGATGAGGTAGTCAGAGATTATGATAAGCAAATGTCTCTCAAAACAGCTTTGTATAAGAAATTATTTGATTAAAGTGAGTGAGATCTAAATTACAGTACATACCCCTATAACTTTCAGCCAAAGGTATGCATATCGCGTATTCCCACTGTTTTAGCCACAGCGCGCACTCCTGCGTTGTGCACAGTGTCCATTCACCGTAGTTTTGTCTGAGGCGTGCTGAGCACTGGTTGCCGTTGATGATTAACACAATTATGTACTGTTGTTAGACGTACAGAGGACCATTTAACCCCACCCAGCCACTCTCTGGTGGTTAGTGCTACTAGTATATGACGTAGCACGATAGTCTCTACGCTAATGTAACCACGTCACCTCTTTTGGTTACTTCTTTTTGATTGTGGTTTTGGTTCATTATATTTTTTTAGTATGAAATTTAGTTAAGAATCCTCAAAAAAAATCATTTTGGTGACCAAGCTTGAAAATTTGAGCTGGCCTTCATACAGTTTTGTTAAAGCGCATTCAACAACTACCCATTTTGTTATATATGAAATTGTTGTTTAACTGAAATCTTTCCCACGGGAAGAGTGTAGCGTATCCATCCTTGTTAGCGTTAATGTCAAACGTCTTGTTACACTAACGTCATGTCAAGTTATGTAAGAAATAGGGTCAAACTGTGTTGTGACACCCCTGGTGTGCCCAACTTTGTCGGATGTAGAGAGAATGACAAACTACACCTGCTGGTGTGCGCCTTTGTATTTATGTGTTTTCAAGGAAAAATTGGGCTTCAGACTCAGAAAATAATACAGCAGGTACTACGGACCCCTATACGATGCAGTTTTCCCCATATTCAAGTATAGAGACTGCTGTCAGTAAGGGGTGGTTCCACAGGCGAATTAAAGCTTATCTGATGATGATTTTTTTTTTACGTAGCAAATGTATAGGAAAAAGTTGTCGGATAAGCCAAAATTCTTCCAACTGAGGACAGTAGACTATGTATAGTATGTTAGATGATATAATTGTCAGATCAGGGTTGATTGGTCAGAAATCAAACAACATGTATTATAGCACTGAGTTATAACCTGAGTTGAAAAAAAATCCTATATGGCGCAGTTAGGGCTTGATTTTTAACTCGAAAAGCGAGTTATAAGGAGACACCCTGGGGCAGCGCACTTTCAGTCATTTTGGTAGTGGGAATAAGTTTTAAAAAAAATGGAAATTTTGTATATAAGAGGCAGAATTACTTAATGAATTTATAGTGCCATTAAAGGAGGAGATGTAGGGGTCTTGCAGGAAAAGGTATTTCATTACCAAGTTTTGTAAATTTTGAGAAATTGTCAATATTCTACAGACTCAGTTGGTTGGCAGCCATAAGATGCTTTTTACCTCCAATGGTGAAGGTATATGATGTTGATCCATGTATCAACTTTCACACATTTTTTGGCAATGTGGTGCGAATAGCGCAGTTTTGGCGGGAGTTATGCGAATAGTGGCTTGGTGGTGCAAATAACCTGGGTGAGGGAGTGCTGATGCATCAGGATGAGTGCACAACTCATGGGGGGGGGGCATCCACAAATGACGTCATGCTGAAGGGGGGGAGGGGGTTCAGGCCCGGCAAGACGAAAAAAAATTTCCATATATCTTCAGCATTGCAAAATTGGCAAAAGAAAAACATGACGAGGGGGTCAAAAGTTTTGCATGATGTCTTTTATGGATGGCCCCTGGGAGCCAATCACAGGCTTTTCATTTTTCGAGTTATCAGCAATTTACATTGCTGCATTATATTTGAAGATTTAGTGCTGTTCTATAATAAATGTACCCCACCTATAAGACTCACCCTGATTCTATAAGGCGCTGGAGGCCTAAGTTTCGTGTAAAAGCCACAGCTTATAAACGAGGCACTGCAATAATGGCATCCCTACTTTATAGTGTAGTTATGAGCTGCACCAACTGACACTACAATATGAAACAGACGCATGTAGTAGGGAATGCAGTCAAATATGTTAAGTACTCAAGTCGCCCTTTAACAGGAAATTATCTAATGCCTAAGTAACAATAGCATGTAATGATTGAGACAAGATTCATGTCAACTGAGAATGCAGTATAACAAGTCATAGAAAAGACAGCTCAGTCCACCAGTGATAAGATTATGGACATGACTGTTCCAATAACATGAGCATGTAGTAGAGTTTAGGAAGCAGGAACCCAGCCTACAGTGTCATTCAACATGTGAAACAGTAAATTTTCCATACCCTTAGCCCCTTTCACCTTCAACTTTAAAGTGGAACCTTACACTTACACAATAGAATACAATTTTCTCTAATGTGAGTTGATTTATCGGATACACCATACTGCCTTGTTTAAGCGCCCGACACTTATTATATAAACATTTGAATCTTCAAATCACTGCATACGTGTAAAATGTGTTAAGGCTTTTTTTTCAAATGCACATCAACTGTTACCATTTAGTACGGTATTATGAGGCTATCATAGTATGGTAGCCAGGCTATTTAAGTACATGGGTGTATTACCTATTCTATAGTACAAGACATGAAGGGTAAAGGTGACGGGGCTAAAGGTAAAGATTACTGGAATTGGAACAGCACTTGATGGTTATTGAGTATGTTCACTTTGTGTTAACTTAGGTTGAACTTTGACCTTTCAGCCCCCTGCCCCGCCAGAAGAAGTGTTTCCGCAGGAGTCACATAAGTCAAAACACGACAAAGACACCAAAAATATAGTGCAGGTTAACGAGGAGGTAGAGACTGTCTTCATGAAAACCCTTTGTATCGGACAACCTCCGCCTCCTTAGCAACCATTATGTGCTAAGTCGTCCCCATGGCAATGTGCCTAACTCTCCCAGGCTCACCCGACAATTTGCACCTGAATATCAAAATCTATTTGGTCGCACTGTCTGTCGATGTCTTCCTCAGTTAACATACTGCTCTTTAATTTAGGATGGTTGTACTGTTAAGTTGTGGGCTTTCAAAAAATATATATCTGCTTTCCATGAGCTTATTCCTGCAAAATTTGATCAGTATGTATTTGAAGGAGGTCGGTTTGTATTGTGCTTGATGGCGTACATCAACAGTGCTGTGCGCCACGTTGTAGGTCATTTCAGTTATTCTTTAGTTGGCCCTTGGTTCTTGTTATAAAATTATGTAGTTGATCCTGGTTGCAGGATTGTTAGTATTTAAGGATTCATTGACCGAAACAAAACCGTCTACTGAAATGGCCTTACTTTCTAAGTAATCTATAGTGAGCCTGGAAGGTTGGGATATGCGACGCTAACACTTCCTATCCTTAACATCCACGGACTGCCGGAACTTTAATTCAAACTTGAACATTTCCGAAACAAGAAATTGCTCAAAATGATGATACTTCATGTAATGGTATAGATAGAACTGAATAGTGGCATTTTATCATGTTACTGATTTTGCGTCGCTATAGCTAGACAATATTTCTTTTTAACTTATTGAAGGCAGTTTTCATGATCAGGCAAACCATAGATGTTATGGCATGGAGATATTTGCCCTTCTCTGAAAGGAAAGATGAAACAAAGGCCTGTTTAGTCCCTCCATGGCACCAATAGGTCACTGTCTCACATACCCTTACAGAGAGAATCTAGCCCAGACTCCATGAGGTCAGGGCCCAGGGTCTGTGCTGCTTCCTGCTCGGTGCAGTACGCTGCCGCCCGGGCTGCCGCCACGAGGGAGAGGTCATTACTTAGCAACAGGATGGGATTGTTTGGGGAGAGGGTAAATATTGACCCCTTTGAAAAAAGATAGGCGGGGGGGGGGTAGGGAAAATGCATCTTATCACAAACGCCTGTGTCTCAATATAGATCATGGGGCTGTCAAGCTTAATGGCTTCATTCAGGGGTAGGGGTGGGGTCAAGACGAAAATTCCCACTATCAGCCCTATTGTTAAATGATGACCACTCCCTGACTTGTTGTCACGGCTCACCTAACATTCCACTGACTGCCCGTGCTGATTGGACAGAGTGTAGGCTTTGTTGCTAACCTGACTCGTGCATAGTTACTCTTTGTTCAACATTCCCGGAATGTGTTTAATCCACATAACCCAAGTGATAAGGCTGGGAACTAATCCGAATTGAAAAAAGTGCCTCCACACCCTCTTATATCTTACAGTAAATAGGAATAATCTTTAATGAAGATTGGAAATTACCAAAGAAAAAAGAAAAGGGAAAAAAGAGTTAACAAAAGAAAACATATTTAATCCCAGATCAATGTACCGTATGTTTTCCACATTGATTAAGTCTATCGAACAGTTACAGTCAACATGATCTGTAGATATTGGAAGAGGTTGTGGAGTGTAATATTACCCTTTCAGCCATAGCAGTAACCGTTCACGTTATAATCTGGTACTGGTCTTGCAAATCATGATAAATCTACCCATCTTTACGTACATCGATGACTCTTTCATTAACATAGATCATTTGTACTAAACTTGGGAAAAAAAACAAAAAAAAAACTTGGAAAATGTAATAATGACCATAGTATGTCCAGTGTAAAGTTAGATTCATATGTATGTACATCCTGACACGAGTAAATGTTAAACATTTTCGCCGTGACTTAATTTTGGAAGGAAAAATAACAGTTGGAGTCTATACACCTAAAAGCTACCCTTGACACAACCATGCTGAATACTACACATGTTGCATATATTGATTTACCCCATGCTTTGTGTTTAGTGACGAGTAAATAAGTAAAGGCATGTACATAAAGCATGTCACCCTAACACTGGGGGACTGGTTCACCACACATACAAATAATTCCCTTTCTCCCCTCCACCCTCTCTACGGTTATGTTTTATAGATCAACACAAATGCTTTGTAGATACTAGGATCGTTTATGGATGATGCTTCCTAGCCACCTGGTATTAAACGGTTTGTGGTATCTGCAAATCAGTAGCAGAAATCCTTGGGTTCACAAAACATTTAGGGAGGACAACCTTGATATAAAATATTGATATTTGTGGTGAAACTGCCCCCTGGTCAATAACCACAATTTGTAGCAAAGTGACCACCGCTCCATCACCTAAAGGCCACGACTGTTGTATCGTCTTAATAACCTTGAAAGTTAGATTCCAATGTAACTAACTGTTATGGCTACCTCCATTGATACTTTAAGTGTTTAGAATGAGATATAATGCATTAGATATTTTATCCATCTCTACTTAGTCTTACAAAGACGCGTCATGCCGTTTTATGCTGACAAGCCTTAATGCTTCTAGAATGTTTTTTTGGGTGTTTCATACTGATAGCCTGCTGCTATGAAAGTAGATTGATCTTTTATGTTCAATGACTTTTAGAATCGTGCAAGTGATGTGCCCAAGCTGAAGGGTGAAAAGGAGCTGAAGCCGGTGTCGCTGCGAGTGAAGGACGCAGCTGAGGCCCTTCTCACCTCCATCATGGAACATGTGGTGAGTTAATGTTTAGCAATATATGAACTAACATTTTACTCTGTCCAAGCACCATATTCTTGTAAGGGTTTGTGGCCTTACGGACCTGGGGGGTTCGGGTCTTACGATTCGGAAAGAAAGAGTAAGACAGTATTCCAAGTGTATGCCAACGGTTAGGTTTATTACTTAATGCACACTCACGGCTGCCGAATGATATCAAAGAGGCAGCTAATATTAAAAGACAGTGGTTTACATAGTGTGGAGGCCAGAAGGGCCTCTGACGTAGCGGCTGAGCCCTGGGCTTTATATACGGACCCAGGTGTTCGTCGTCAGATGTCCCCACAGACCCGGATCGGTGCTGCCACCTATCCGGAACCTGAGGAACGTCCGACGACTCGACTCACCCGCCACGTCAGACGGTACCCAACTCCTATGGTTTAGTAAAGTGTACCTCTACACCACTCCCCCAGACATTTAGGAGGGTGTTATACGTATAATATTACTAGGATAACATTTCTACATGTCTAAACCTTTAGTAATAGAGGTACAACCATAGGTATAACATTAGCACTAAATAAATTGTGAACCAGATGTCATATATATATATTCGATAGTGAATTTTAGTTACATATAACGATTAGGATGTTGAAATATTATACGAATTACTTGAAGAAGAGACAGTTATGTGAAACGGAACTGTCTATTTAATTATTATACCACATAATATTGTATTATATTTCAGGTATAATTAATAAGACAAGTAATATGAATCGTATACATGTGATGATGACAGCTATATGTAACGGAACTGTCGATAATAAAACATATCACAAAATAACATCCGTATGTGTGTTTGTAGTCATTGACAACACATTTGAATATGTAGTCTTAAAGAAGACTGTTATAGTAACATCACTATCTAATGACATGTCGTATATTAATATTATACGAATCCGTTAAGGATTCCGTGAGTAGTACGAATATGATTATTTATAACATACACTTGAAAAAAAAAAACATCACGGTGTGGTAATGAATATAATAATATATTATCACCGTGTACCTAATAACCTTTATAGCACCAGATCATTATACTTATTATATATTTTGTCTCGCAGGACAATAATATGTGTTATCTGGTGGAGTTTAACGGATCTTATAATATAAATACTAATAGTGATTAGAGATCCGTATCAGGAAATGTCTATGTACCCGTATTATAATATGTATCTAGTGGATATGTACATACATATAATATTATAGAAAAATAGAAATATGACATTATATACAATATACAGGAATTATAAATGCTGCTGGAGTCTTCTGCTGTATCCTCCGGGTACTAGTAGGTAGGTGTGGTCAGCTAACCACGGGATGGACGTGCTAAAGTTTATAGTTTCCTTATATTGAGTGAACACGGTAGTTGATTTGGGGCAGCTACCCACAATCCTCTAGTAGTGCTAAAGTTTATAGTATATCCGAATGGTGTAGATTTGTAGAATATTAGTCCGGATGTGTCAACTGTGTAGAGAACGTAATCCTTTTTAAGTTTTAGTTGACATAAGTAAAATAATAGTCCGATATAGGTTGATCCGGAAGTAATAGTAGTAGAGATATAAGTCCATTCGGGAGTACAGATGAGTTGTAGAGGTAAATCGTAAAGTCCATCCTAGTAATTGGTTAGCACGGGTAACAGCAGGAGTCTGGAACTGGCATCCGGATACGTCTCACAGCAGCAAGTCTACTATCGGATTGTTCATGGATGAAATTATAAATCCGAATAGGCTATTCAGGGTGTAATAAATGTTATACAACCTGAATAATAGACTGGTCAAAGGAACCCGGAACACATAGCATAGGTGTTCATGCACTAGTAAAAGCATTCGCAGACCTTTAGGGTTCCGCAAAGACTATATCTGGTCATTTGGTGTTGGAAAAAAAAATTATGGAAGAAATAACCCTAGCATGCTTTAAACGGATTTCTTAGCATGCTTCTTCTTCAGAAGAGCTAAAGCCGACTCGGGAGTGCCGTCCCACTCGTCCAAGTCGACTCCGAACACCCTCATGAACTTAGTGTTCAGGTTGGTGTTCCGAGTGATCTCCTCCTTTACACGCTTTTCCAACACGTGTACATCCATAGCTGCTTTTTCTTGAGCAGCTGAGGCAGCCTCCTCCTGGGCCTTTACATCGTCCCGGATGAGAGTCTCGAGACGTTGCTTTTCAGCGTCGCCCACCTGTTTCATACACAACAGAGTTTCGTTTAGGAGACCCTGATGAAACTCGATCGCTTTCTCCCGAACGGTCTTCTCCCAATGGGTGTAGATGGCCTTCTGGACATCTGCCTCCCCTTGGCGAGACTTCTCAAACCAAACTTCCGCATTACCAGTTTTAATGGTAATGGCGTCCTTCGGTTTCTCAGGTGCCGCGACAGCCTTGGGAGGAGTCGAGGCGGCCTGTGGACCACTTCCGGGTTTAGGACTCCCGGACACACCTGTCGTTGGTACACAGAAGGCAGGTGGTACATTCTGTTTCAGTCCCATTTGCAGGTACATGTTTAACTGCTCCTGGGTAAAGGTAACTGGTGGGGCGGCTGGAGCGGATGCAGATCCGGCGGCAGCAGATGCGGTGGTCTTCTTTGGCATAAGGCGACCATCCTTTCCTACCACCAAGGTCTGGCTCTCAGGTCCAGGTCCCTGGTTTAAGGACGGAAAGTTTCGAGAACTCACTTTCCCAGGTTTAGATACGGCTCCAGCGTATCCGGCAGGTTCAGGCTTCTTGAACACCGGAGTGCCCTGAGCCTGTTCTGCGGGGTGCCTTGTCAGAGGGGACCTGGAACGGTCCTCTGCTCTGACCTTTGGTTTTGTCGTGCTCTGACCATTACCGTTGCCGCCACGGTTCTGGTCTCTCCTGCTCCTTTCACGAGCTCTCTTTGCATCCTTTCCGGATTCCTCGCATTTCT
Source organism: Acholoe squamosa (assembly GCA_949317995.1). Classification (NCBI taxonomy): domain Eukaryota; kingdom Metazoa; phylum Annelida; class Polychaeta; order Phyllodocida; family Polynoidae; genus Acholoe; species Acholoe squamosa. The sequence continues at coordinate 63,532,764 of OX439035.1, forward strand.
GCCAGAGAGACTCGTGCATGTCCAATTTACCCTTTCCAGGAGTCAGGACTATCTTTGCTCGGAGTTTCGAATCCTTGGTCTTCGGAACTTCGCAGAGGACTTGGTCCCCTGGTCGGATCTTAGACCAAGCATCCTCGCTCAGGCTATCGAACTCCTTCATGAGTTCCTGATGAAGCTCCATGATGCGCTTCCGGGCCCCGTCCAAACCTTCTGCGTGGCATTTCTTCTGGTGTCTAGCCAGATCACTACGTCGGTTGTATTGCACCTTCGTAGTACACTTCTTGCCCTTCTTACCATAACTCGGATCACAAATGTAAACCGGGTGATGGTGGAAGTGGGCCTCTACCAGATGCCTTTGGAACCGGGCTGGAGTACTCCAGGTCCGGATCGAGACATCACTCGCATCCTGGCAGATAGAGAAGGGACAGGACTTTTGATCGTCACCGTACCACTTCTCTAAAGCCCAACGCAGCTTCCTCCTCTGGGTATAAGTGTAATACCCTTCGGTGTGGTTTAGCATAAGCCACATCTTTCGATAGGCTTTGCTCGGATTGGGGTCCTCGTCCGAAAGGCGCATCCAATCTTCATCATCCGACTCATCGTTCTTATTGATTGAGTCTGGACAGGCATAGAGGGTAGAGCCGTCCTTCTTAACTCCGTACGCACAGTCGGAGAAACACGTCGGGATCCGGGTTTTGAATCCGGATTTGGCGTTAGCCCAACGTTCGGCCTCGGTTTGAGTTGATGGAGTGGCCTTCTCATCATACTCAACCGAGGATTCGTGCACCGACTCCTCGTCAGACGACTCAACCTCCATGGCAGTACTACCAGTGGTTGAGGTGCTGGGTTTCGGCTCGGCTCTCGCAGAATCCGGGAGATTCTTGAGCTTCCGAGCAGCGGATCGTCGGTTCTTACTGACCTTCCAGTCTTCCTCCGGTTCCTGGGTTCCGGATGTGCTGGAGGTCGTGGCTTCTACTGGAGTAGTAGTGCTGCCGGTAGCTGATGTAGCACTGGCGGAGCTTCTGGTGGCAAGCTTCAGGTCGGGGATAGGAGGTGCGGGTGCTTCCGCGGCCCTCTTAGCCTCTTCCTGTGCCTCCTGTTCGGCAGTCATGCGGCGGACAATAACCGTCCGAAGGGCTGCAGCTCGGTCCAATCCGATTAGTGAATTGTTCTGGACATCCACCAATTCCTGTTCGGTTATGTAGTAACCGTCGTCCCACTGCTCGAAGTTAGCAGCGGCCTCCCGGAATTCCTTAGTGGTCCGGCACGGCGTCCGGATAGCACTAGGGCGTGGGTAGGTCTGGCCATCGGTATCCCAGACACAGCCTACCCAGTTAATGTTCGTAGCCTTGACGTTCCACAGGGACTTGTCAGGCTTCGGATACGCTCCGAGCTCGAAGGCTCGGTTAGCTGCGTACACGGTTTCACGGAAACCGGCGTCCACCATAAGTCCCCGTTGGAACCACGGCCAGTCTCGAAGCCACTCGGGAGGCATCCTGGTCAGCTGTTCGGGAGCCATGACGCCCTCGATAGCTATCCTGACTTTCGGGTCCATCCTGACTGGTGTCCCGTCCGCGTAGGTCACTTGTGCCTGCAGTTCCGGGTGGACATACAGGTAGCGACCATCATAACTAGCTGGAAAAGGCTCCGCCACTGCTGGCTTCCACTCATCCTTCTGTCCGTCAACTTGGGTAGTTTCGGACTCTGTCGCTGCGGGTTCAGCACTCGCAGTCGCTCCGGATCCCTCTGCTGGGAGTGGAGATAGCAGTTTCTCTGGCTCATTGAGTGAGAATGAAGCCAGCTTCTCCTCGAACGAGCGATCCGTGGGTTCCTCCACGTCCATCATCTCGCTCTCTTCCTGTGTAACAGGCGACAAAGCTTCCGGAAAAGCTTCTGCGGACGGAGTCAGCTTATCCGGGTCACCGGATAGCTTGGCTGCAGCTACGGATTCCTCAGCCATGACTGGGGAATCGACCACGGGAGTAAACTACTCCTTTTTCCGGCTTTTACGGCGCCGGGGCCGGCACAAACGGAGTCTGTCTACCAGGAGACAGACTCTGGAGGAGCAGCGGGGGGTTTGCTTAGCCGGTAAAATCCAAGAAGGGAGCGAGCTCGACCGTCTTGGACGTTACCGAAAACAAATATGGCGACAGGCCAGCTTTCGTGACGTCATTTCCCCGCGGTCCGCGAGGTCACGAGAGGTCAGCCGAGACTGGACACGGTGACGTCATGCGGAAACGCACGTGCTACAGGCGGTACATCAACAAACTGATTGTTTTTAGGTAATTATCGCTCACCCCGATGACTCGACTGGGGATTTAAGTGGAGATTATGGAAAGCTTAAGCAAATCCACCGGATTATCCGTCCACTACCCATTGGTACATCATGCGGGGGCGACAAATAAGCCTTTAGGGTCAGTTGTCATCCGTTCCTCTAAATGTAAACATTACACTCGTTGTGTATACAGGTTAGGTCACTGCAGTCCTCTGGGCAATTCGGGGGCTGCGGCGAACGTATCTCCCCTTCTCGGATAGTTCTTTATCGGACCTGACAGTCTGAAGAGCTTTCTCTAGGTGCTTCTTAGCCTTAGAAACACCTTTCCTCTTCTTTTTGTCTTCACCTGCCGAGACTTTTTTAACTCCCCCACGCTTAATCGGTGTTGGCGTGGGTGTTACTGATTCGGAACACTTTTTGGGTCTACCCTGACCACGCTTCACTGTAGTGTTCTTTACCTGGTCTATTATGCGATTCTGATTCAGGATCCTTTCGGAACCTTCACCATACATTTCTGTGGAGGTCTCCCTCCCAGACCATCTCCTTAATCTAGCCACATTTGACTTATAGAGTCGACCAAGGTCAGATTTAATAATTACGGTACAATCACTGATAATTTGTGTTATAGTAAAGGGACCGTCCCAATTAGACGCTAATTTTATGTGTCTAAGTGGTTCATGTAATCTAAGGACTCTGTCTCCGGATTGGAATTTCCGATGTTTTAGATCGGTATCGTATCCTACTTTCTGCCATTTGGCACTTTTCTCCAAATCAATTCGGACAGACTCATATGCTTTTCTAAATCTGTCTCTTAAACATTCCACAAAAACTACATGGCAAGGTAGTTCAGGGTCCATTCCTACGACTCCAAAAACTAGGTCAGCAGGCATTATCAAATCTTCTCCGAATACTAAAAGGTTCGGAGAACAATTTGTACTTGAATGTACTGTACTATTATAAGCATGTGTCACAAAATGACATTGCTCATCCCAGTCATCCATATGTTCATTAACGAGTGACTTTAGGACTTGGATGAGGGTTCTATTGAACCTTTCCACCAATCCGTCGCTTTGTGGTCTATACGGATTGGTTCTAGTCTTGCAAATAGCCAAGTACTCGCACATACCCTGCCAGAGATTTGATTCGAATTCTCTGCCTTGGTCACTGTGTAACATTAATGGTACACCGAAGCTTAGTACCCAACCTTTTACAAAAGCTTCGGCACAAGTAATTGCTTTGTGGTCCGGTAGTGGAAATACTTTAGTGTATTTCGTATAATAATCACACACTACCATCATACAGGTATTATCATTAGCGGTTGTATTAAATCCACTAATAATATCTACCCCGATTCTTGCGAATCTAACTCCGAAAAGTTCTTGGGATAGGGGAAGTTTGCCCATCCCGGGTCCGGGTTTGTTTTTACAACAATCCGGACAGGTGGTTACCCATCTTTGCAAGTCCCGTGTCATGCCAGGCCAATAGTATTTCTTGGAAAGTCGTGCTAGCGAGCGTTTCCTTCCGAAATGACCACTGCTCCGATGTCCATGACAGAAGTACATAATGTCATGTCTCATGGCATGTGGTATCACCACTTGCATGATTCTACCACCATTATTACATGGCTTCCAACGGTATAACACGCCTTTCCGGACTTCAAGCTCGGTCCATTGAGCAAGAAACCTTCTCATTTCTCGATTTTCCAGAGAGACCTCTGGTCTAACTGGACGTATACCCTTTGGTACTAATTGCAGTAGCTGTGCAGTTATCGAGTCAGCTTCCTGGAAATGTCGTATGTGATCCATAGACCAATCCAGTATACTGGCAACTAGGGGTACGAATGGTCTTCGAATCCCTGCTAACACTGCCTTATGAGCTCCACAATCAGTACAATCCGGATTATCACATTTCCGGATTGGTATTCGAGACAAAGCATCAGCATTTAAATGCTTAACTCCGGGTCTATGCTGAATCTGTTGATGTTCAAGCCCATATTCGGATAAATGGGCTAGCCATCGGCCTAACATGCCTTCAGCATCTCGGAAGTTCAGTAGCCACCTTAAAGAGGAATGATCCGTACGCAAAGTAAAGTTCGTTCCCCATAGAAAATGTTTGAACTTCTTGGTATATACGACTACTGCTAACAACTCTCTTTTGGTTGTGCAGTAATTGCGCTGGGTCTTGCTCAGTGTATTGCTGGCAAAGGCAATTGGCACTTCTCTCCCATTTTGGACTTGCGAGAGAGCTGCACCAATGCTATCATTACTAGCATCAGTATCCAGTATGAAATGATCCGTCTCATTCGGATATTGCAATACGGGAGTACTCGTGAACAGGTCTTTTAGCTTTTGGAAAGCGGTTTCCTGTTCATGCGTCCAAGGAAATTTTTCCTTGGTACTTCCTGGAGTCCAGTTAGCTATTGCTTGTAATGGGTAACTGACTCTAGAATAATTCGGAATAAATTCCCTGTAATAGGAACAGAATCCTAAAAAGGACCTCACTTCTTTGGGTGTTTTAGGTCTATTCCAATTCGTAACTGATTCGATTTTTTCCGGATCAGCCTTTATTCCTTCATCACTGATGATGCGGCCCAAATAATTTATGGACTTTCTAAACATGTGGCATTTCTTAGGTTTCAATTTGAGACCATTTGAAATAATACGTTCTAGTACCATTTTTAGGTTATTAGAACATTCTTCGAATGTTTTTCCGAAGACAATGACATCGTCTAGATATACAAGACATCTTTTCCACAATAAATCACTTAGAATTGTTTCCATCATTGCTTCAAATGTTGCAGGTGCATTGCACAATCCAAACGGCATTACATTATATTGGAATAATCCAATATGACTTGAAAATGCAGTTTTCTCCATATCTGAAGGGTTCATTCCCACTTGCCAATAGCCTGATTGCAAGTCTAGGGTACAAAACCAACTGTTTCCTCCTAAGGAGTCAATGGTTTCATCTATTCTCGGTAATGGATACGAATTCTTTTTCGTTATTCCATTCAACTTCCTGTAGTCTATGCAGAAACGGATAGTACCGTCTTTTTTTGTTACCATACACACAGGACTACTCCATGGACTATTAGAAGGGACTATTACATCCTGTTCCAACATCTTATTTATTTCATCCTCAGCTACTCTCTTTTTTGCTAAGGGTAACCGTCTATACGGTATCTTAAAGGGTTCGGCATCCCCAGTATCTATTTTATGTAATACCTTATTTGTCGTACCTAGTTTTTCACCAGGTTTGGCAAAGGCAGTATGATACTGACAGAGCATATCATAGAACTCTTTCCGGTGTTCCGGATCTTCTAATGAAGTTTCTTCATACAACTTAAGTAAGTCTTCCGAAATTTCATCATCTCCTGTTACCTTCTGTAAGCTTAGCTTGCTATCCGTTACAGTTTCCGAAAGGGTCACGTTTCCAAAAACTTGTCCCTTTTTCAAGTAGATAGTAGTGTTTCCAGTATTGGAGACAGGTACTACCGACCAGGATGCATTCGCTACTATCGTGTCTACAGAATTTAATCCAATACCTGACAAAGTAACTACATCCGGTTCTATCACTGCAGGTTTGTTACGCATTGCAGGATCACTTCTTACAAGCACATCACAGGCTACTCCCGGAGGGATTCGCACAGTGTGTGCCACACTAGCCATACTGCTCACTTGTCTCAGTGCACATCTAACCTTCACGGGGTACGGGTATCTCACACTCAACACTCCTGTTTGGGGTTCCAATACAGCACCATACAGGGATGCGAAATCTAACCCGAGTATCCCCTCATCTGCTATATCCGCAACGGTGGCGCTCATGACATAGTCATGTATACCATCTAACTGTAGTCTCACACAAGTTCTACCATACGTTTGCAAGGTACTGCCGTCGGCCGTCTGAGCACTTCCTCCCGATTTGAGAGTATCATGTTCATCCGGTATAAGGTCGTAGAACCCCTTGGAGATACAAGAGTGGCTAGCTCCCGTATCCACAAGGAATTCGGCAGACCTTCCGTTAACAGTAAGGCAAACATACCACCGCCTTCCGTTTAGAACAGAGGGCATGTCCGTGACAATCGGAACGTCATTTTTCACACCAGGAGTCAATCCACATCCTTTTAAGAATTCCAGACAAGGATGACCCGGGGGCAGGTGGGCACCACAGACCTTGGCTAACGAATAGCCGCCTGCCTCGTTACTGATATTGGGTTTCCCCTGTGCTCCCATAGCACCTGTTATATCAGCTTCCCTAACCTTCCGGGTGTCTACAACCACCTCGGTGTTAGGCGATCTTGTTACTTCATGTGAACTATCATCACGGATGGTGATATCATGGCAAGATTTGTCACTGGGATCCCCTTCTTTGCCCCTCGGGAGACCCCTCCTTAGTTTTCCTCTGTACTTACTCCAGAGACACTCTCCTGTCTACGAGGGACAGGTTTTTCAGCCATACATTCTGGAGCATAATGCCCCAGTTTCTGGCATCTGAAACATCTCCTCTGGGATTTGTCAACTCTCGGTCTCTTTAGAGCTTCTGTTAATCCGGCTAATAATGTTTCCATCATGTTAGTCGGAGCAACAGTGGCTGCTACAGTTGGGTTCGCCGTAGAGGCTACACTGCCAGGTTGAGTTGATCCGGAAGCTGTTTTACCAGCAACTGATCCTCCTCTCCCTCTCGAATGTACTTTCCTATACCGCTTTTGTCGGTAATATTTTCCAGCTACATGCACTGAACCAATATAATCTCCGTTTTCATCGGAGACATATTCATCATTCTCATCAACTTCATTCGATTCAACCGGAGCTAATTGGGAAGTATCGTATACCGGAGCAGGTGTACCTCCGTATTGGAATGGAGCTGCTCTTATTGGATTAGGTCCGAGACCTACCAGACGTTTCTTCATGTCATGTCCATCGATTGCTATGAACAGATCACTGAAGGAAGTGTCATCTTTCCAAGAGTCCCAGACCACTTGCTTGTGATCCGGATCACGCAATCCACTGTAGAATTGTATAAACAATTCTTGTAGATAACAATCATCATCATGAGCCCAATTTGGACGTGCTTTCGAAAGCAAGTCCTGTAGCTCCAAACCAAAGACTTTGTGTGATTCTTTAGGTTTTTGTGTCCTCTTCTTAAAGCTTACCCACGGATCTTCTCTAACGATTGATCCGAAAAGGTATGCGGCACATTCGACCAATTGATCATAGGTACCATATATTCCGTAAGCTGCTCTCCATTGGTTGAGAGCTACTTTTCCGCCTTTATTTAACCAACAAATCAAATATGGCAGAGCTTCTTCTTTTGTCCAGCCACTACAATTGACTTCGTCAACAAAAGCTTGATACCTGTCCTTCCATGGATCATTAGAATCATATGGAGGGGGTATCCGTGCCTGCCTACGTGCCGGATTATTACATCCGCGTAGTCTATCTGCTTCTCGCATGCTCCAGTTCATGACTTCCATGCCGTCTGCTCCCTTTCGGTAGCAGTCAATGCCAAGGTTTTGTATACATTGGCTTCTATCAAAGATGGTTTGCATCCCTGCAGGCATAGAAGTTCTCCTGTTAGGTTTCCTGCCATCTCCTCCTGATCCTGATCCTCCGAATCCGGATCCTCCTGGGCCGCCTGGAGGGTTTCCTCCTGGTGGACCATTATTATTATAGCCTCCAGATGAACCACCAGGGTATCCACTATTGTGACCGGTGTTTCCAGAAGAAGCATATCTAGGGTAAGAATCATTTTGATTCCATCCCTGGTTATAGCTATTACCATTCTGATAATTGCCACTTCCCGATGGATTATAATTATTTCTATATCCATAGGAAGATGTTCTCGGTTGGTACGTACCGCCGTTGATATTGTTTTGTGGCGGATTTGGTCTCGGAAAACGTCCATCAGTAGGACCATTACCAGAACCTGGGGGTGGATTCGGTAATCTTGGTACTGCTGGTGTACTGTGGCCGGGTTGGGGGAAATATGAAGGTGGTGTCAACATATGTCTCATTGGTCCGGGTGCTCTTGGTTGTGCCACGGGTGAATTATTATTATTCCCTGTAGCACCATCGTGAGTCGCTTTGATTTTGTGACTCAAATCTGGTATGGGTGGTGCTGGTCCTATCGTATCCAGCATTGGAACTACTGGTTTAGATGCGGTTCCATTTACTGCAGCATTATCCGGTTTCTTATAGATTCCGGATACCACATTCTTGTCAGCCCCATCATCAACGAATGGGCTGTATCTAATTGGGGTTGCATCTTTAGATGTCTTTCCCAACATTGTAGATACCACAGCTGGGTCTATATTACCTATAGTTAACTGGGCTGCTTCTACATATTTATCTAGAGTTATTGCAGTGGCCTGCAATTCCTGAAGCTCATTCGTGAGTTTCTGTCTATCCTCCTCCAGTTGTTTGTTGTAAGCTATGATGCCTACCCGGATGGTTTCATTATCTTCAGCTTGTTTACTGCACTGAAGTTTCAATTTATCCAACTCCTCCTGATAATGGCGAATTTCGGATTCGAATTTTGTCTTATCAAGGTTTAGTTGGTCGTTCGTATCTATGTATGTTTGGATACGAATGTGCCTATTATCATATTCTTTATTGAATGAATCTCTCATAGATTGAAGTTTTAGTTCTTCACTCTCGAGTTCTTTCATGTACTCGCTCCTTCTGGCTTCGAATTCCTTTCGCATGCCAGTTAGGTCCTCTTCCATTTGAAGTTTTTCATGCAATACTTCATCCTTAGCTTTGACCAAGGTATTTAAATTCTCGTTCAAAGTTACATAAGTTTCATTCAACAACAGGACATCCGGTCGTTTTAATTCTTCACCTTCCGGTACCGCATAGGTTAAGTCGCCATCTATAGCGCTATAATCTAATATTGGTAATTCGGGCCTGGGTAACCTATAAGGTAGTTCTCCGAATGTTACCCTTTTTCGCATTGGTGCCGGATGTTCTGGGTTAGTACTACCACCGACTTCGAACATCGAATCACATAATTCGTCAACAATTGAATGCTGGCCTATTAAGTTACTATGTCTCTGTATGGACTGTTCGCGTCGTACAGAGTCTGGCAGATTCTCTTCACTATCATTATAGTGGGGTCCGGGATCTCTCCAGGATGCTGATTCTGCATCTTGTGAGTCCGAATGGGCTTGGAGCATTAGCGATCCATTTCCATTCTCTTGGGCAAGTGATTGCCCTGCTGGGTTAGCTTCCCTAAGGGTGTCTAACCCATGTACTAGCCGTTCGGACGTTATAACGTCCGGGCTATACACCAGAATTAACTGGTCACGGCACCAGTGTAAGGGTTTGTGGCCTTACGGACCTGGGGGGTTCGGGTCTTACGATTCGGAAAGAAAGAGTAAGACAGTATTCCAAGTGTATGCCAACGGTTAGGTTTATTACTTAATGCACACTCACGGCTGCCGAATGATATCAAAGAGGCAGCTAATATTAAAAGACAGTGGTTTACATAGTGTGGAGGCCAGAAGGGCCTCTGACGTAGCGGCTGAGCCCTGGGCTTTATATACGGACCCAGGTGTTCGTCGTCAGATGTCCCCACAGACCCGGATCGGTGCTGCCACCTATCCGGAACCTGAGGAACGTCCGACGACTCGACTCACCCGCCACGTCAGACGGTACCCAACTCCTATGGTTTAGTAAAGTGTACCTCTACACCCTTCTGCTTTTACAAGAGAGAACATGATGAAAACAAATCGTCGTCTCAGTGCAACAAGAGTAACTGCATGTGGGTCAACAAGTTAAAAATTCCCCCCATGTGGGACTTGAAAGAGGGCGCTGTTACCTTTGACCTAGATGCACATATTCTACTAGATAGGTCTTGCATAAACACACTGCAGGTCCTAAAATCGCCCTGACTATGTAATCTCGTATAGAATTAACAGTAGGTAAAATCGTTAGGGTTAAAAATGAGAAACGATTTGTTATAATGATACATACAATAGCATTGTCATAAGGGTAATAGCAAGCATCAGTCGAGCATTAGAGCAGTGAGTGTGAAACTGGTATTTGTCTGTTCACTGCTATTCAGGGTTCCTTCCCCCCGCCGTGTGGACCCGAGTCAGTCTGTTCACTGCTGGACGAGGACTCCCTACTGAAGTACTGTAAAGATGGTGGGTTGCCTGAACATGGCACGCCTTTCAGATACTTTGTCCTTGAGGGATCCACTATCGTTGGACTACTAGAGCAGCCTCTTGGTAATGATGAAGGTAGGCCTTACTCTACTCTTAGGAGTATAATCTATCTATCCACCTGGAGTAATTCCTACCTAGATTATAATTATCGGTATAGAATGAAGCAGCTTCATCCCAAATAGATCTAGCGTCAGTACCACCCTGTATTATGTTATACTATGTATCGATATGGTTTATGGGGGAAAAGAAAAAAATATTTTTGCAGTGTTAGAAAAGAAAATTATTTGTGCATTTACAGATCCACTACCTACTGTCACCTCTCTTATCCGCGGTCCATTCGGTCGTCACGCGTGGACAATGAGGCTCAGACACTTACCTAGACACAAAAAGGTGAGAGGCTGCTGCCTACTGTATAACCTCAGTACCTCGCCTTAATAGCAAACCTGCATATAAGGCGCACTTTGACTCTGGTAGACACATAAAAGACGTATGAAGGGCTTAATTTTGTTAATTACTATTTAGAAGTAAATATACATCACCTTTCATGCGCTTGCTGACTTTGCAAACACATGTATTCCATAAGGTACAGCTGAGTCGATCCTCTCGTTCAAACACTAGTTGGTAGCAGTTATACCCTAAATGTAAATGTGTTCAATACAGAATTAACACAATATTATTGTACTATACTGTAAGATCAGTTACGGGTTTGGTATGAAAAAGGAGGGAAACCATCAATTTATCATAGTTTTTTCCATAGTTATGCCGGTAAGACAGTAATATATGTTTCATCCCACACTAGGTTGCCTCAAAGACGTATCTCTCCATGCCAAAGCGGCCTCAGCCTAATAATGATGTTGGGACAAATCACAATGTTAAACACCGGATCTTCCCAGAGATCGTCGATATAATTCCTCTCGTTGAAGCGTAAGTGTATTATTGTTGTAAACGGTGAACATTATAAGATATTCGAATTTTTACTGTAAACAACTTTTTGATTTAACAAATATTGACTTATTAAATACATTTGTACATGAAGTACCCAGGGGATGATACCAAACCGAAAAACAAGAGCCGTTTGCCTCTATAAATGGCAATGAAATGTCGCATCGTTATGTCTGTGATATGATCTGTTCTTTATCAACATTGAAAGTACTAACCTAATGACATCCTACTACAGAGACAAGAGTATCCCGCGCCTGGAAACAGTGATGAGTGACCAGGCTGCTGACCTAGATAAGCTGGAGCAGCTCATCCGTGACCAAATGGCATTTGAGAACAAGGTCAGAGACAAGCACAAGCAGGAACAGGCCAAACTGCCCTACCCTGACCCGGCCTCAGAGTGCCGACCACCTGAAGTGTCGCACGACTTCCAGACAGCACGCCTATTCCTTTCACATTATGGAATGCTGTCCTTGGATGCTCTCAAGGTTTGTACCCTACAGTAGAATGAAGCCAAATTTTGGCTATGAATGCACATTAGAAATAATGATAAAGGTGATGAAAGCTAGTTGATATTGCATGTATGATGACAAACCATCTCACAGTAAGGGAGTGGTCATTATTTATCAACGGGGGGGGGGGGGGGGGTTTCGGGTGGACGCATGAAAATTTTTTACGCCCCCCTCGGCGACAGTCAAAATTTTTTGCGCCCCCCCCCTGCACCAGAGGCACAGAGAATTTTCGCGCCCCTCTTTGTTCTATAGTAGCGCGCAGGCTTTTTTGGCTAAAAAGAGGGTACTTTTTTTTTTAGCCCCCCTCAAGAGGGGTCCAAATTTTTTTTGCCCCCCCCACTCGAGAGGGGTCTGAATTTTTATGCCCCCCCTCAAACCCACCACCCCCCCTGTTGATAAATAATGACCACTCCCTAAGATAGCCCTAAAGTCTCATGTGATGAAAACTAGCTTTTATGGGTCCTCCATAACCATAGGTATCGTGGAGGTGTACCTTTTATGTAACACCAGGACAATCTTCTCCCACTTTGGACAATTGATCTTCACAACTATTAGAAGTCTAATCTGAGTCAAATCCACTTGTACTCAGGACCCCACAGGCAGCAGCCTCCCACCATCGCTCGTCATGTTGGACACTACAAAAACAGGTTTCCAGGCAGACCTCCAGATGCTTGACTCTATCCCATGCAGAACCAGCGACACGGTATTTGTCTTCTATGTGAAGGCAGGGCAGAAGATGCCACAAGACATTCTCAACAATGTGGTGAGTGCTTATAAAACGATTCAGTGTTATGCTACCTAGTGTCAAACGTGGCAAGGTAACGAGTAGTGGCTGATATAAACTTTTCTGGTGTCATGAGCTCAACTTATGAATGGATAGGTTTTAAATGGTATCGTACTTTACTTTAGACATCCAAGGTGCATGTGCAGGCTGCCTTCCTGGAGTTCATGCGGTCCCTTGGCTGGCCTGTTGATGTGAAGAAACATGCGGGCTGGACGGGTCATACCACCACCAGCTGGAAGGTGCTGCCCACCGAGGAATCAGGTCAGTAATGTCACCTCTCTGTGAGTTACTCACGCAAGGTTCCCACAGGTCAGGGAAAGTCAGGGAAAATAATGTGGTCAGAGAAAGTCAGGGAATTTACAAAATTCTGCTGTGAGTCAAGGAAAGTCAGGGAAAATCTGGCAAAATGTATCACTTGCATTTGATTCTCGACAAGTCTACCCAAATGACATTCAAGTGTTATTTCCAAAGACGCCAATACTTTTTCCGAGAGTGAAGTTTTGATTTTAATATCATTGATAAGTTGCACCAGCATTTTTGCTGTCTGTGTCTGCTCATAGTAAAATATGTTTTGTTGCTGTGGTTGTAGATGAGTTCTATCCGGGTGACACTGGCGGCAGTTTGTATGACGGTAACAAGCAGGTGTTGTACTGGGCTGACGTGTGTTCTGAAGTAGCATTCATTGTACCATCCCCCGAGTCGTTCCAACCACCTGCACGCAGAACCAGCTTTGACTCTCAGACCTCTCAAGGTAAGACCACAGGAAACTTCTCTCATAGCAACTCAGATAAAAAGTTATTGTTATACACAAAATGAAACCATCAATGATAGCAAAGCTATCAGGTAAAAATCATTGTAAATAAAATATCAAATTTCATTTTAATTAAAATATTAAAACAATCGTTGATGTGATTTGGGTATAGGTAGTACGGCTCTTTTATCATGTGATTTTATATTTTGTGAGGTCAAATGCTGATCAGCTTACCAATCATGTTTTGATGTATGAAAGACATTGTATTACAATTGAGTGAATATTTGTACTGCAAGTGGGTGAATATATATGAAGCATAATATTTGTGACATAATTGTATTAATCTTAATACTTAGATTTCATCTGCTATCTGGGCCTCTTTGATATGGAATATGTTCCCCAGTGAGAGTCATGATTCTTGTTTAATGTCCAATATATTAACAGTAAAAGGGCAATGAATTCAGTTTTGACTGGATTTTCTCCATACCAAAGAGAAATGTGGATAGGTCCACATGCCGGTTTTGACTACACGACTACTCATGCCATCTTGAATCATTACAACTGCGAAGCTAAATGCATGAGCTTTACGGTTTTGTTCATTTTCTTCTTTTGCATGACTGAAGAAGTTGAAGATTTTTTTTTTGATTTTTTTTTTTTACCTTAATTTTCGTTTTAACATTTTGTGCCTTTTCACCCAACTTATTGCTCATCAGTTACATTGTTAAAATAAGACTAGTTCTATTCATTCCTTTGTTGTCTGATTTTAAACTCCTCCTATATGCACTCTGGTGGGCTCTGAATGCAGATGGAGTCTTTCACATGGACCCCACATGGCCGTTGCGCATGGGTAGTGACACCATGCCATCCGCTGAGCGTGACAATACACAGCCTCAACAGAAACGGCTGTCATTACGACATCTCTCACCGCCATCTGAGGGCAGGAGTCGCCGTGTTAGCGGGCCCCCGGCATACATGGCCCAAGAGGCAGGCAGTAGGCACAGTGTACCAGCCTTCTCTCAGCGTTGGTCCACCTCTCGTGCCCCAGCGGGGATCACCCTCTCATTGGGAGCATACGGGGCCACGCCCCGCCCTCTCCCACCTGGTGCGTAGTACCCACCGCCATGGGATCCAACTTGGTCTCCACTTACCATACAACTGTGCTAATGCTCATGTGTACGCTTTGGAGGGGCTCACTTTAACTTAAATATTAAGTGGTTTCTCTCTCATTAACAAATTAAAGGGGTCAAGAAAGGTAGAAAATAAACTCATAGAAAATTATTCGAAAACCAATTACTCTGTAAGTCTAGGTATGAAACATTTCTGTGCTTCGGATGACTTCAGTGCTAATATTTTGCTAATTGATCTTGACTGATCATGTACATAAATATTTAAACTAGTCTGGTAATTGATCTTATGGGAACTTATGGGAACTTTAAAGATATCTTAGACAAGCACAAATCTCCTCATTCCTCTGTTCGTAGCAATATGCGAAAACATGTCACGTGAAGCTCAATATACAGGGGGCCGGGTGAATCAGGGACGGTCCCTGCGTGTGTTTGGTAACTATCGGCACCTTCTTTGACCAAAGACCATATGATGGAATTTCGGGTGCCTCATTGACTTGACTCAACTGTCTTTTCTTTTTTAGGCATGGCCTGTGAGAACTAACATTTCCTTTTTACTTGTAGGAACACGAGAGCTGTGTGCAATAATACATAGAGTCTGACACCTTACATAGTTTGAGTCCTTAGTGTCAGTCTCTTAATACTACACATACCCGACTATAAAACACATTCCTATATCGCGATAGAATTAATATCATTGACCAGGAGCTAAAAAGAATAGGAATGTGCTTCATAGTGGGATAGACTGATGTAATTTGATGGAAACTGGTTATATTAAATGAACTTATATGACTTAATGGAGTATGATTTATACAAAGTTATGAAGCTTACGTTAATTAGTATATTTTGTGAGGATCCAAAACAGAGTACCTGTAAGTGGAACTACATACCTTATGACATGTATGTTGCAAAAGGCGTTCAAGAATTCATATCTCGGCCCATATCTCTAGTTCAACGCTCAGTTTCATTCTGCAACCTATGTATAAGTTACCGTCTGAATATCTAAAAGCTCGGTGTGCCCTAACCTTGCCTAAAGAGGCACTGCTGCATAGAGTGAACAAGATAATGGTCAATCTGGATTTGAGCTGCCTGTGCATTATCTTTCGACTAGCTGCACTACATATCTAGAGATATTCATGTGGTGATATGTGAGACTAACGTAGCTGTAGTTTGATACTTCTAGGATAGTGATGTGTACAAAGGTAGTCTCTTTATCTTTCTTGAAAGTCTGACTGTAGCGATGTCAGGTTTGTTCAATGTACAAATTTTCTGTACATATACATAATCTAAAGAGGAAAATGAAGGAAAAACTGGTCGTTGTGTTCAATAGTATTAGAAAGTAAATCTATCATTGTCATTATTTTCTTTCAGACTAAAACTCACTTGGATATTCAATATAGGTCTCAGCAATCTAACTTTATTCTATTATCATAAAATATACGGTAACCCATTTAGGACATGACATGTAGAGTGGAATAGAAATCTGCTCCTGAAATAGGCCAAACCTAACAACCTATGCTTTATAAATCATTGTAGACAAGTCGACGGTGCAGTCTGCTGCAGCTGATTCGGCACCCAAAGGATCACGACCTGTGGACATGGCAGCCATGAAACCCAAGAGTCTGTCATTGGACCTGGAGAGGCCACCAGTTGACCGGGCGCGCCAAACCGACTCGCCAGGAACACCCACCGATTCTCGGCCCTTACGCCGCTCCAGCCGCCTGTCCACCAGTGCCAGTGTTATCAGTGATACCAAAATCTTCATTGTCTGGCTTGAAGCTTATGAGGATCAGGAGAATTTCCCATCAGGTAGGCTATGAACAGTGATTTCCGCTCTGATGTGCATTCAAAAGAATATCGATTTTTTTTTCTTATGATCGCATGGCTTTATATGGGTATTGAGTATATACAGAGATAAATTTATCACTTTTCTAGCCATTATAGGTGTTGGTACATTTTCTATGCGAATTCTGGTCAGATTTATTATTTCCACCTTCTAAAACAAAGATATCTGGCATTCCAGCAACCAGGACATGGCATATCTTTTAACTCGATAGGTGTTAAACCGGTTATTTTGTTATACTGGTATTTGGAATCTCATGTGAAACCCTGCGACTACTTTTACTACAGGGGACCTCCTACATGCCGCACACACTGGACTAGAGATGCCACCAGGTTCCCTTGGAGCCCGGCAGGGAGAGCCACTCTACATCATCTTTATTCACGCTCTGGCCTCAGGACTCTATAGAATACACATGCAGGGTCAACCCGGCCGGTAAGTTAGCACTACCATATTCACTCATCTACACATTAGATTAAGATAGGTATACCATGTTGAATCAGAAATGGTATTTCACAAATGGTTGCAACGATTATAAGATTCAAGTGGTATATTTGTAATATGTGAAGCATACTGGATAAATGTAACAATATAAGGAGCAGTATTACTCTGTTTTATTAAAGAATCAGTCTGGCAGTACCCCTAGTGGACGGTATGGTGGTCAGCCAGAGAACGCTGGGCTCCCTGGTTCGTCAGACGGCTATCAATATCTGTCGGAGACGGCGACTTGAGAATGAAGCGTGAGTCAAAATCTTATCCAATTCACCCTTGTACCTTGTGTAATTTTTCTTCCGAATTTTAAGGCTAAAAGGGTGACTCCTATGGTTTGTAAAAATCCACTGTCTGCCCTATGCCTGCTTTTGCCTTGTAAGAGATTTTCTATGTTGTGTTTCGTTGGATCAGACAATTGTCAGTCACAGAGACTCGAGAGAGCTAGTAAAGTACTCTCCATTCATAATTCTTTCCCAAAGATATTATTCTCCCCTGCTTTTGTTAAGGAAGGAAAGTTGATAAAATCAGATTTAGAAAATGGCAATGACAATCAGAGTTGTTTTTCTCCACTTATATTTCAACGCTCTGTAACTTTCAGGTCACAGCTCCCGCATGTGAGAAGAAAGCTCAAGATCAAAGAGATTGTCGATAAATATCGGAATAAGCTGATCGAACCCGAGTTCTATACTGAGTTGTTTCAGGACGTGCCCAAGTAATTGGAAGTTCTAATGGATCTGTCACCCACCCTGCCATAATTAAGGCATTAGCAAACTTTTAGTGGCTCTGAGATTCCAAGTCACTCGTTGACTCATCCCAAATATAAAAAGGATGTATTTCTTTGGCTTCAATGTGATTATTTCCAACTTGAATATTGAACGTTTGGTGATTTCTTAATAAGTGCAATAGTAATGGTAAATGCCGACTTTGGTAACCAGTATGTGTATTTGTGTCTCGACTTAATTTCCTTATCGATTTCTAGTATGATAAAGATTGGACTATGGTTATTGAATAATTATATTTTCATTGATGGTTACTACTTGCGTATGCTGGTAATCGTCTTCATATGACCAGTCTTTTAAGGGCCTTTTTAACTGTATAAAATTAGAATAAAGTGTTCACATCCAGAGAATTGTGTGCCACTGACTTAGTGGAACATGTATTAGATGAGTAAAAAATTCGAGCACATCATATAACCAGAATACTCAAGTACGGCGATTATTTAGGCATGGTTATGCTTGATGAAGTTAGGGAAAGCAGGATCAAAGTTATACTTATCATTATGTTGAGTGTCACTATCATTGTATCAAATACATTCAGCATGTTGATCATTTGATTACTAGTATAGGTGCGTCAGAATTTATCAAATCAAGCTGGAACTGTATCCGTTATTTAGCTGGACTCATACAAAATATTCAAGTTGTTAATTGTGAAAATTGGTGCTGCCGGTAGATAGTGTTAAGACGCGTAATGCAAACAGTTGCTCTACAATAGAATTTTATCAACCAAGATGCCCCACTCTGTTCTCATCATCTGATATAGATTTCTTAAAGTACGTTCTTGTTCTTGTTGCAGTTACAACCTTGATTTATAAGGCTGGAAAATGTGTGAATATATAGCATGCAAGGCATTTCTATTTCTAAGTTTGAAACGTCTTTTATTGCTGTAATGTTAACAATATCTATTAAATGAAAGTTACTTTCATTGTTATAAAGGCATATACATGTAGTTGTGTATATATGGAAGTTAGTTCAAGAAACATCAGTGTTGATCGCTGTATCTAATGTATCGAAATGTAGTAACTTAATGGTAAGTGTAAAAACATACAATGTACTTTAACAAGCGTCAAGCAGCACTTTGTTGGTTTAGCTAACTGGTAATAATACCCTGTAATGAATAAAATATGTGGAAAGGAACACAATATATTTTATTGGTGCTCGTATGATTCATTACTTTCCCTCACACTTATGGAAACAATAGCTTTATAACTCCCGGGTATTGCCCTTTATAAACATCCGCTTGTGGCCGTAAAAAGACACATACAAGTGCTACATGTAATCAATACAACATGATATTTTACTTTTATTACATTTCATATAAATACGTAATACCAATTAACAGCAGTATGATGTTTAAAGTAGATTAGGCCAAACCAAAGAAGCTGGTCAATCTGGCAGATAATGAAAACCATAAGTTCCATTCACGACATGATTGAATTCGGGCATTTCTCCTACGGTAATACACCTTTCGCCGAGAAATGCCTTTGGCAGTATAAAATTCCTTATAGCCCTTCTGACACCATTCTTTGAATTAGGATACCCTACCCTATCGTCGTTAAAGTAGATCCTTCCTAATGTAGTGCAATGGAATGATGACAAAGTACTATGACCAGAGCAGACCACCACTACTGCCCTCACATTTATGATAATGACAATATTAATAGCATCCATCTTACACGCTTCTATACACGCTTCAGATACATTCAGATCATTTATTAAGAAAATCACATTCATTTATTTTGGATACCCAAACATTGATGGGTACAATATATTCTGTGCATATTTATAAGAAAATTAGATACTCCGATTCCCTCATGGTGATAAGACTGCTGCTAACTGGTATTTTGATTTGAATTGTATATGTAGTATAAGCCGTAGAGAATGAGCATCAATATAACAGACATCACCATTGTTTTAAAGTTCTCAAACCGTAGTGAACGAAGTTGTGTGTCTGAAAAATATAAATACAGAACTGTATTATTGAGATATATATAGTTTTCCACTAGAAATAAATTTATTCAAATCAATATAGCATCCAACATATTATATTACAAGTGCACACACATCTCTCCAGGTACCAAATACCATCTCTTAATAATACTTAAAGTGTAAAACTACTTACAGTTCTTTTCTAGGGAGCTTTTCAATTTGAGTTCCTCATCTTCAAGAGCGGCTCTGGGAAGAAACGTTCATTCTATTTGACACTCTAATCATATAGGTATGGGTAATTATAATGCGAATGTTGTAGTCTAGAATGTTCTGCTTTACCTTTAGTTTTCATTGCGAATTCTGTAGAGAAATTTATAGCTTTAAAATTTCTAGATGGGATATCCAATATCTGTATCAAAACTGACACATTTATGCCTACCGTTACAAGGCCTAAAAAAAATTGTGTTGAGGTAATGCTAACTACTCTAAATTTTTTGCCCTACCCGTTTTTATGGGAGACGGTTTGTTATGAATAACCTTTCTTAATTACTGAATTAGGTCTTTAGTAGTCATAACATAGGCCGGCTCCCATTATAGTTTACACTCAAATACAGCTCATTTGCATAATATTGGGGTGTTCCACACTGAATTATTGCTGTGCTGTGATTGGTTGAAAAGATTTTTCTCTCTTTAATCCAATGTGTTGATTTTAGTTGACTGTTTTTGCAATAGGTAGCATGCAGATGGGGCCTGGGTGTGACTTAATTCTTTCAATACTCACTAGATGGTACCACCTCACTGTCCTCACTGCATGTGCCTATTCTCATGGCAAACTGGGTCCTATTCTGATGGGAAACTGGCTTGTTTATGGGTATGGACCAATAAATTCGACATGGTGACATGGCCATTTCTTAAAATCGACATGTGACATGGGCCTTAGTGACATGAGGCAAAACAATTAGTGAAATGACATAGGTGCTTTCTTAAATTTGACATGGGACATAATAGGCTCTTAGAGGTGACATGGGACATGGGAATTTAAGTGACAAGTGCCATGACCATTTTTAAAATCGACATGTGACATGGGGGACCCCCCATCCACACCCCCTTGTTTCATGAGGCTACATATATTATATAAGTAACACAGCTGGGGGTATGTTTGTAATTTCTATTGTCTCCCCCAATTGTTTACAATTGGACAGACCTCGACCCTCCTCATAGATTCGGTCATTCATCTCATAGATTCGGTCATTCATAGATTCGGTCACTGCTGTGTCGGGCAAGCAGCATATAAATACCTGTCCAAAAAGAAAAGAAAGGACTTAATGTCCGAGAAACCTTGAATGTCTGAGTTCCTCGATGGCCCCCGGACGTAAAACTAAACAAACAAACAAACCTCTAATGTCTTACTTGTTATGGGTATTTTTGGGGGAAATCTGATATTTTGGCACTTATCAAGACATGGGAGATTTTTTCCACGATCTCACACATCAAATTCGCGTCGCGTTGCCGCGAAAATTTACAGCCGCCCTAAAAAAAATTCTCCAAAATAAAAAAGAATTGCTACCTACCTACCCCTAATTTTTTCGACCCTGTTACTTAACACAACAAATTTTTCTTAGGCCTAAGGCCTTGTACACCTATATTCTGTGCATGATATTGAATGCCAACAATATATTCTGCACTATATGTTTATTAGCCATAAGGAAAATATTCCGGCCTCATTGTATGTCTACATGAACACATAAATAGGAATGTGTCTGGTGTCTGAATTTCCGCCAAACCAATATATCCCAATGCCTTTACCTTTCCTTCTCACCAAGAGCGCACAGCCTCAACCTTCGTTCAATGGTGTCAAGTCTTTTCTTGGAACGCTGGACTTCTTCCTCAACGCCCTCTATCTGTACATAGTGCAAAATACAGATTAAGTAGAATGACGTTAATTACCACATGGATACAAAATTTGACTCGTAAAACATGGCACGTAATTTGCTCCAGTCGCTAGATTATCTGAGCACTTGCCTTTATATTTTACCTTCTAAAATGCTTTCCTTTTTTCTGACCTTCCGAAATTGAAAAAGTGTTCTTGTGCGCCACATGAAAATCTATGACGCTAACAATGGCCACACATTTTCTAATTCAAATAACTGCAGGTTCCATATGAACGCTGAGTAGTTCTGATACTTAAATGTATTAGTTCAGGCCACTGCAGTAACAGTAGTGAAAACAAAAAAAAAGACAAATAGGGCCCTGATCAGAATGATCAATACAACTTGATGGGAACTGCGGTTGTGCCCCCCCCCCCTTACCGAATTTCCCAGGCTGCCTCCCTCTTATCTCTTCTGGAAATGCCCCTACCGGGCTACTATGACTAAGTCTAAAGGCTACTGCAGACGAGCTCAAGTCAGACAAGTGGTTCGGCCGATCATGACGTCAGGGCGTGTGCTGGAGTGGAGATGTCCACTCCAGTCGGTCAATATCAAACATGTTTGATGTTCCTGATCGGATTGGTACTACCCCTAAGCTGCAGCTTAGCCTAAGGGGGCCTCAAGCAGACCCAACTAGATCGGCTGATCCTGACGATTGCGAGCGACTGTGTGTATGTCTGATCGGGTCTGACAATCAATCTTTGCGAAAACTTTTTCACCATGCAGGACATTCGGTCCTGCAGATTTCTAATTCTTCAGGCCCTGTTTAACTTTTGCAGGACCGAACCATATTGAGTATCTGAGGACATTTTCTGTGAATAAAGAAATATCATAAAGAAAGAATATACATTCTATTTTTCTCATGTAATCCATTTGGATTCATGAAATTCTGAGAAAAAGATAATTATATGTTAAAGCTTTTTGTTTTACACTGTAAAATCCTTAATAATGGTCCGATTTGAAAGCCGTAAAAAATAGCATGTAGCCCAAAGTCTGGTGATGACAGCCAGACGGCTATAGACGGTGTCCGACGTGTTTTGGCAAAGACTGACAATATCAAACATGTTAGATCTTCCTGACTGGAACGGCCACCCTTTCCCTAAATATCAACCGAATCTGGCACGTCTGCGGTCACCTTAGTAACTAAGGTGACTAAGTTAGTTACTGATTTAGTCGGGCCCATCTGCGGTCCCCTTAACTTATGGCTAGACTAAGAGTGTTGTGTCAGCCTGTGTAAGGGAGCAGTCATTTTTAACAACGGGGAGGCGTGGTGGCAGGAGTTTCAGGCAGGTGCATCAAAATTATCTTGGACTTGGCCCTCCCCCTCGGAGGGGTCAGAAATTTTTCGCCTCCCACCTGTGTTCAATAGTTATGCACAGGCTATTTCACTAAGAAGAGGTGAAATTTGTTTCCCCCAAGAGAAGTCTGAATTTTCTTGACCCTACCCCCAACCACCACCCCTCCCGTTAAAAAATGACCACTCCCTAAGGCTCTATTCGACAGCTGTGTACTTCCTATTCTAACTTATGGTAGTGAGGTATGAAGGTACTCAAACACACCACAGATAGAGGTCTGCATGCAAAAATACCCTACATGTATATAAGAACACAAGTAATAGCAGGGTGAACTAGGGAGAATGCCATTACAACATTAAATAAATCAGCGGATGCTAAATTACTGGGCAAGAGTAGTTAGAGGAAGTGAAACTAAAATAATCTACAGGGTTTATTCCCTAATGAAAAACTTTTATATGAGTGGAACATACAAATCTAAGTGGCTCGGGAAAAAATGCGGGAAACCGAATAACCTCGGCCTATCATACCTTTGGCTTCAGAACCAGTTCGAACCAAAATGGTTTAAGGGTAGAATACGGCTGGTCAGCGAAGACCAGCAACGACAAAGCTGGTGTGAGTCATTAACAAACTCAAGCATATGCCGGAGCTATAGGTTATTTCAGTCTGAACTCAAGATAGAACCATATCTACCTTTATAAATGTCCTGCTTTTGATCAAGAATGTTGTAACTTTCTAACACCCCCCACGATGAGACAGGGGGCCTACACGACTATCTCTAAATTGTTCAATAGTGCAGACTAGAAAAAACTACAAAAACTGTCACAGTTTGTCCAGTGCATAATGGTCAAACTTGCCTCATGAATGTAACGTCAGCATTACAAAGCAAATACCAACATCTACCTCTGTAACTCTCAAAATCCTCACGCATTTATTACAGAATCTCACATGTATTATCCTTGTCAATGATAACTCTCCATACTAGTCTGGCTAACGAAAGCTAGCAAAAAGGTGCTACACTGGTATCCCTAACCAAAGATCTAAGTCACAGGTATAAAAAGAAAGAAGTCTTCAATACATCTCATGTATTTTTTAAGCACTAGTACATGTAGCTGCATTAGATATTGTTTAATAACTTGTATATATGTTTACATCTCGTGTACCTCTATGAGGTTTTGAGAAATACAATCATTGTCATTGAGACTGACACTGAGTGTGACTAGTCTAGGTGGTGTGGGCGATAATAGACCCATATGGTGACTAGCTGAACAGTATAATACCATTGGGTTAGCAAATCATGGATATTTCTAGTCCATATCTTACATTTACAAAACTCGCTTACCTGTTTGACTATAGTAGGCATATCGACTTAATATATGCCAAAAAAGCAAATTAACTTCCCAGGCAGGGCTCAGGCCAGGCAAGCAGTTGCCGGATACACGTGAAATAAAGGTGAAAGTTGTTGCAGCCAACCGTTGCAACGGTAGACTGACACATGGGCACTTTCGCGCGACCCAACCTGGCCTTGATTTGCGAGAGTTTATACTGCAGCTTGAAGCTCCAATTGGTGCTTCCAGTGTAAGTTACAGTTGTAGTTGGCTTTACGAAAACATAATTTTGCCTGAGTGGAGCTTAGCCTTTTTGTGCCCAGAATTATTTGAAGATTTTACAATATTTTACATTATTTCACGATTTCATTTTTTGTTTTATAAGACCATGTGTAATTTTGATCCTCTTCCTTGATAAGGGCTTGGCATATTACATTTTCTTAATTCTCATAACTCATTGAAGACTTTCAGTTAAGGATGTGATACTACTGGTCAGGTCTAGTAACGATAGTTACCAAAACATTCCATTTGTTGTCATTTAGTGGTATTTGTTCTCTATATATATCCATAATCCCTCCAATCCTGAGACTGTTCAAAGCTGATGCCTGCATGCATCTACATGTACTGGCACACAGGAAACATGATATGTTGTACTAGAAACAGTGCATGGCTTATCTTTTAGGGATAGGAGCACTTGCTGTAAAATATAATTGTAATATTGGAACCTATGTGTGTATGATCCATCATCATTTTGTTACCATATCAGATTTTAGCTGGAGGGTTTCCTGTTAATGAATCACATAAAATGACAACTCATTTTTCAAGTTTGGACTCACTGTGCCTGATATAAAGTAGATGAAGCCAAATGAATGGTTGTATCATAATCCGGAGGTCATAAGCATTCCATAGAGGGTCTAACTTTGCAGATTGGACCAGTAGAAGTGTCTAGATGAAAATTTCTTTCAATATACATGGATTTAAGCACAAAACCGCGCTTAAATGCGTGCTTGGGCACCTAAGGGTTAAAGCTCCAGATGATCTTTGAGGTCATCTTGGGGCCTCCTTGAACTTCAAGATCGAGAGATCCTTCCCATAGATTCACAGTAGAAAGGGTGGAATATGTACTGAGAATGAAGTGTGGATATTTTCAGGGTTGTGGATAATACAGTTAGAGGTCCTGTATCTGTAAAACTGCTAGAAGGCCACAAAACATGTAGTTTCAGATATAAATCATAAGCCTACTGCTCTCCGATGCTTTTGATACCAACATCATGACCTTGAAAATGTCAATAGTTTCAGTTTTTTTTTTCTTCAGCTCAGGGTAATGTTACAAATTGATATATCAGTCATGAGAAATTTCTGACCATGCACCTTAGGAACTGCAATTGCAACTTTACAAGAATTCCTTTAAAGAAAATGCATTTGGCTTGTGCAAGGAGCATCATTTCTGCTGCTTGTCATACCTGACTCATTGAATCTTCCACTCCCTATAATGGGTCTGAGATTTTTACCCCTCCTACAAATCCACCACTCCTCTTCACTCCCCATTGTTTAAAAAATTATCACTATCATGATAAATGTTGGATAATTTCCGTCATGGGACTATTAAAAAATTACGTAAAACCATAGGGAGGGAGGGGGGGTCATGAAGTTTGTTACACTTTGTTACAGAGGAAGGGGGGGTCTGCCCAAGTGTTACATAAAAAAAAAAAAAAAAAATGAAGAATACATACCATGGATAATTTTGACAATTTACAAGCATTTTAAGGTAATTTTAGATATCTTCTTGTGATTCTTGTCAAATTGAGTGGAGTCAAATAAATTTAGGAATATTGATCAGAAAAACCTGCACATTGTCGCTTGGAATCCAAAGATATCTGCTGAGAAGAAAAAGAGAAAGGTCTACACACTTGGTGCAGAATTCCACCTCACCAAATAACCTTACCCCTCACTGAGTGGCTGAGGAGGAGTTAAAATGGGTTATAAAATGAGGAAACCCTAACTTTGTCCTCCAGTATGAGTGAATATTTTTAGTTGACTTTCTATTTACGGCTGTAGAGATAATAATTTAAATCCACGGATCTGGATGGGTCTATATCATAATTGTACACATGTGTTGGGGTAGGGAGTAGCTACAAGATAGCCCTGTAATTGTCAATTCAGTACTGCATTTAATGTGATAATAATGCATCATGTTCAGTTGACTGTAGACTAGCCATCACTTCCATGAAGTATTATGCCCAGGGTATCATGTCAACCCTCTGAGAGTGTATCAATCCCATATTTTTGGCATGATGTATGGATGCAGGATAGTGGAGTCTGTAGTGTATAACGTAAACCCTACAGGCGACCACAGATGGGCCAGATTTGATCGGTATCTAAGGAAGTCACTCCCGATCGGATCGGGCACATCAAACATGTTTGATATTGTCAGACTCGATCAGACGTCCACGCAGACGCTCCCAATCGTCAGGATAGGCCGACCCAGTCGGGCCCCTCTGCAGTCAGCTTACAGTAGTGTATCAAGCTTCAACAGGAGCTTGAATAAGATCAAGCTCCACATGTTCTTGGAAACCGCACTGCAGCTTTCAAGCTTCATGATCTTACCAAAGCTCCAGATTACATCTGAAGCTTTGAAGACCTAGTTCCAGTCTCGTAAATCAAGGCCTGGTTAACCGGGTGACTTGATCTGGTACATCCGGGGTGTAGCTGTGGTGTATGCCTGATGGGTACAACCAGTCGACCGGGTTAACCGGATCGGGGCATGCGAAAATGCCCCTCTGTGGCCAGTCTCGTCCGGTCGGGATTCAGGGAACTCCCTCTCTCTGTTTGGGGATTGTGGGGCAAAAGGGTCACTTCTTGCAGATTTGACCTGGCCCTCTGTTTCCCACTCCTTCCTCTAGATGTCGCCTTTAGTTCATTCTTCATCCTCCAGGTGGCTCTTTCCACCCCTTCTGTGTCTCATCAAATAATTATGGTTCACCTCTCTGTTTCTTTCTTGCCAAAATGGGGGTTTGGGGGCAGAGCCCCCGATCAAGGATATATGCCAGATCTCATCTGAATTTGAATTACATTCAGATGAGATCATCTGAAACTTATGGAAACTTACATGGAAGATTATTATTCAGATGAGATCTCATCTGAAAGGGGGGGTTATCCGGGGGATGTGGCCGGATGGGTCTCTCAGGGAATGAAATGTTTATGGGGCGGTATGACGTCAGTCCACTTTCGGCCAGGTTAAAATCCCAAGAAGTGACCCAGATGCGATTGTGGGTCCCCATATTCTGGGGAATATTACTACGCACTATACCTGCTTAACCACTACAGCTACCAGCGCCCAGAACTACTTTTACCCAGCAGTGGCGGATCCAGGATTTGGAGAAAGGGGGGGGCGCACACATTTTGGCCATGGAATCTGCAGGGGTGGATCCAGGAGTTTGTAAAGGGGGGGGGGGCAAGATATGATGGTGAGGCTTAATGTAGGGGGATGGCACAGCGCAGATTGTCACAAGCGCAGTGCAGCGATACACCTAGGGGGGTTTGGAGGCATGCCCCCCCCAAGAAAATTTTGAAATCTAGACCTTACTCAATAGGCTAGTTTAGTCTTATAGATTAAGATATTTTGAAAGAAATATAAGAATAATTATCATGAAAAATGTCTGCCTCACCAAATAGGCCATCCTATATATCACTGGATGGTAGCTGCCTCATCCCCAATCCCCTCATTCCTCCACACTTGGTCTCATCCAAGTCATCTCCAGTCCAAGGCCAAAAAAAAAAAAGAAGTTTGTTTCCGGTCACCCGACCTACCTCAGCCAAACAGGGCCGACCTCAGATTTTTTTTGTTTAATTTTTGTTAAATTTTTAGCATTTTTTCAAAAATTTTGATTAATTTTAAAATTTTTTATCAGTTTAAGTGATCAAAGATATATGCCCTTATTTACTGTTTGTTATGGTATTTCCGAAGAAATCCTTTATTTACCATGATAACAGGAAAAAACTTACTTATTATATCCTCTATTCAATACAAATGTATACCTTGATAAGGTCTGAGGTAAAAAAAAAAAAAATTAAAAAAAATCCGACCTACCTACCTCAACTTTTTTAGTTATGTTACCGGAAACATACAATTTTTTTTTTTTGGCCCAATCATTAATTCCTCCTCTCTCAGCCTTATCTGTCCTGATCTCACCCCAATCCAACCATTCATCCAACCTCAGTCTTATCCTGACCTCATCCAAGTCCAAACATTGCTCCTACCTGAGTCCTATCCTGCTTTTACCCCAGATACCATAATATTCTGAATATATATATATATATATATATATATATATATATATATATATATATGCCCTTAGGGGATTATAGCCTAAAGGGTAGAGCTATGCAAAGGGGCCAACCCCGGAAGGTAAACCTAAATGCCCCCCCCTTCCACCTGGGCTCATCAATATTTTAGATCCAATACCATTAGAATTCCTCAGGAAAGTAACCCTAAATGGACCCGTCCCCCTCCCCTTGGGCCCCTGTCAGTGCTATCAGCAACCTGCACACATGCTACATATGTAATTCTTTCCCTCTTTCTTTTCTCTTTTTTCTTCTCTGCTCTACTTTTTATTGGGAAGGGTAAGGGGGTCATTTTGGACCTGTCACTCTACACTGTCTAGCACAGTGCCACCAGTAACTGCCACAAAGGTATCTCAAAATGGACCCCCTCCCTGCACAGTCTAGTGCAGTGCCATCAGGAACTCCCTGGAAGGTATACATGTACTAAAGAGGAAAATTTAGGAAGCTAGGAGACTGGCAGTAGGACAAAGGTAGCAGGGAGTAATAGGCAGGATGAAACATATTCAGCATAGTAGGGGATCCCCCTGTGGAGTGGTGACCTTCATGAGAGGGCATGATGGAGCAGAATAGCATCATTCAGAAAGTTCTGAATTCCAGAAAAATGGCATCTCTGCATGTTTGACTGGGCCAAAAACTTCTACCCATCTTTCACCTATCCTTCCTGTCTCTTCACCT
This sequence comes from Acholoe squamosa, assembly GCA_949317995.1. NCBI lineage: Eukaryota > Metazoa > Annelida > Polychaeta > Phyllodocida > Polynoidae > Acholoe > Acholoe squamosa. The sequence continues at coordinate 63,561,920 of OX439035.1, forward strand.
GTCTATCCCTCTCAAAACCTCTCCTTCCAACTCTACCTTTCGTGCTTATTCTCTACCTGTCCATCCATCTAACTATCCCTCTCAATGCCACTCCATTTGCTGCCAATGCCTCTGCCAAGCACGGCCCTGCCTACCTCACCCCTCTTCTTCTACCTACCCCCTGCCAATCTTTCTCCTATCTTCTCCCTACAGATCCCTTTCCCTGGGCTACCTATCCCTCATCTACATGTCCCTTGTAGCTACCCATCCCACCCATTCCTATCCCCTGCAAAGTGGGATGGCACAGTGGGGAGAGAGAGGCACAGGCAGTTCAGTGTTCTGAAAATATTTTGAAATTTTCAATGTGCATTCTGCTGACTTGTGGGGATAACTTCATAACTTTGGTTCTAGTAGGAATATTTGAAAAATTCTTTTGCCATTGGAAAGCTTAGGAAGTGGGCATTTTGACCAACCTATTTGGCAGAAAAAAAGGGGGGGCAGGCGCCCCCGGCGCCCTCCCCCTAGATCCGCCAGTGCACTGTATCAAACCTCTATTTTAATATCGAGATCCTGTTATACTGCCCTCAAGTGAGTTATACAACGTTTATTGTGACTTAACGGATCACCTCAAATACGGGGTGTGACTTATAGGTGGGTATTTACCAAAACAGGGCAGTACTAAACTAGTATTCTTCAAGCGGCACACTGAAAACCTATGACTGCAGAAACTAATCAGTAGTGATCATTTTAGGGTGCTCAATTTGAAGCAGACCAGGGAGAGTACCCCTTTCATCATATGTGATTATAGTTCAGGTCATTAATACGATTACTTCAGGTCATCAATACTGATTAGTGTTTCACATGCTGAGATAATAATGACCTGGATAAGCAATTTGATTGAAGTACAATGTTGCTCAAAATAAGAAATAAAAGAATAGTTCCCCCGACCCCACCCTATCAACCAAACCCCCATTCATTTATAAAAGTAGGTCTTCTCCTTAAAGATATGGGATTCATAGTTATATAAGTTGGAGCAGTTGATGCCTATCTTCATACTTTTTGATAGGACCATTGACAAAGAATAGGTGTTTATGCTGTGAATAAGCCTATTTTACTTTCATTCTCATTTTACAACATGTCCCCTTTTCAACACAATTTTACATAACTTCCCCACTTTAAACATGCATGTTGATACATTTATGGCAATTACTTATATCAATTTTACCACAACAATGATCTGGATTGTATGAGACATGTCACATCATCATAAAGTAGGGCCCCCTGGTGGGAGAAATGGTATGATCAAAATGATTACTTTCTGAGGAATGATGACCTAATGATGACCTAAAGTCATCTGCATTGATTACTTTTCAACAAGCCTAGATTTTCTGTGCATATATATCTCCCTATGAAATCGGGGATGCGGCTATTATTTGTGCTAATATAAACCATAACAATAGAGTGTCCCATAACACAAGAGTGCCGATCTGCATACCCTCCCCCTCCCCCCCCCCACCCCCTTGGAATAACATGTTTCCTGTGATGACTTCTTTATATGATCAATTCAGTGAATTTATAGTGGAATTTGAAGGCCCCATAGGTTAACCTTGGAGCTCCATGTCTAACACTCCCATGAGATAACCCTGAGTAACCGCACCCCAAATGGTCATAAAACATGTAAATGATCATCTGATTCTGCAAGTCTTATAGTTCTTTTGCACATTTCTGACATTGTTGACATAATAAACTCATGCGATAACCCTAAGACAGACCAAGTGCTCGTGAACAACCTTTGTCCATACCCGCTTCCAGTTTATACGGGGGAGTTTAAGGTTCAATACAATATTGCTGATGTAATTGGACAATACAGGTGTCCTTTGTGGACCAACGCTGTTAGACTAATTTCCTCTAAAACGTGGGTAAACGAAACTAATCTTCAACATATATAGTTCGTTCTTCATACAAACCTTTCCACCTTTAAAGAATTCTATAAAAGGCCTTACTAAAATCGAACTACAAAAAGTATATATAACCTTGATATCGAAAGAACAAAGCAGAATTACTGGGAACACTTTCTGCAGTATGTCATGGGAGGCGATGGTATTTAATCTCTCCCTTGTCTCACTCTCTATTCAGACCGCTCCCATGTGTCAGGTAATCCAATTACGCCCTCTCATGCCCAGTCATGTCTATCCCTACTCCAGCTTCCCTAATTGTCTCTTCTCCCCTGCATCAGTGCATGTGTTCTCCCTCTATCAGGGCTGAGTGGGACACTTCCGTTTATTCCCAATTGGAAGGGCAATTCATCAGTGAATATTGTACAGAATTACACCTTCAGCTTCGGACTGACAAGGGCTACAATACACTGTTTTCCCTAGGCTTTAAACAAGACATCCACTAAGAGGATTCAACATAAATCAAGTGTTAATTAGACCATAAGCAACACTTTGCTGCCGTAGGAAAAACATATCTGCAAATCATAATGATTATGTGCCCTAAAAGACAAAATATGAAAGACCATTCATCTGCTAGAGTTTATATTACATGTATATATATATATATATATATATATATATATATATATATATATATATATATATGTATGTATATGTATGTATATATATATGTAATATAAACTCCAGCAGATGAATGGTCTTTCATATTTTGAAGTATACATACACACACACACACACACACACATATACATATAAGCTAGGGATCTACTGCCGCGAATTTCTTGCGAATTGCACTTGTGCGTGTCTTGTCGCAGAGCAGTCGCAAATATCAAATTATTTAGATTTCTGCGAATCTAGTCGCAGGCCGCACCAACGTCGCATGTATGTAGTTGCAGCAGCAGATCCACTGGTGGAAGGTTTTCTGCTAGTAGGCACGCACGACTACAATTCGCAAGTAACTCGCGGCAGTGGATCTGTACCTATATATACACTGTAAATAATGTGTGTTGCGGGAACACACAAGATTGTAACACACATGGATATTCAACCCACTTTGAGCAGTTTACTCACTTTGAGGGCATAAACACACTTTTTCTAACACACTTACACACTTTTTTCTCAAAAGTGTTTAGGTACTGAAATGTGTGTTAAATCAACACACATTTTATTAATCCTTCAGTCTTATCAGTGGTATTATGTAACCCATTAATTGCCCCTCACCTAACCAAAGGTCAGTTATAACAGTTACACACAGTCAGTTTGAATCTGCACCTGCTGGAGAGAGGAGTGTCTTCACTTCTCTGCTTATTTCTGGTAAGTATTCTTATATATCATCCTCAACACTAGTAATATACAAGCTGTAAAAGAGTGTAGTAAGTTGGTTTATCATAGATTTACACTCACATAAAGAAATTATCTAAAAGCTGTATCAATATGCTGCCCAACATATTATCCAGTGTAGCATAGAGTGTTCTTCATTCACCAATTCTTCTGTTTCAGAAAACTGCAATCTGCTTGCTCCAGTCACTGACAAGTTCTCATGCTGATTTGTGATTTACAAAATACCAGGAATAGGTAAGTGTGACTATTCTGAATTTTGAATATAATTCTTTATCATTATAATGTACCTACATAACAACTTTTTTACATATGGGAGCCTAGAATCAGTCACCATTCTAAATTCTAGACAGAGAAGATATGTTATTGATGTATTAGTATATTTTAATGTAGAAGTTTAAGTGATATTAGGACAATTTATGCACTACATCAACATATCATAATTATGGTCTTACAAAAAAATATTGTTATTCCTTTCCAGATTAAGTATGTGTGCCTCATGGTTACCTTCCTCACGTCATCTCAGGACAATAACAAGTACACCAAAATGAAAATATGAAGAAATAAAGGCTAAATGCCCCCCATCCATCCCCTTCATTGTAGAAATATTAACTCACTTTCATATCTAAACACTTTATGAAGCAACACACTTTCTATGAACACACTATATGCATGAACACACCTTTTGCAACACACTTTTGTTGTAACACCCTTTTGACATGAACACACTTCTTAACACACTTTTGGCAAAAGCGTGTTGTGTGTTAAAAAAATAAGTGAGTAAAAATATGCTGCAAAGAAGTGTGTTACAAAGCGTGTAAATGCAACACACATTTCTTACAGTGTATATATATATATATATATATATATATATATATATATATATATATATATATATATATACATACATGGGCTTAACACTTGCCATACTGTCTGGTCATTTCTTGAAATACCATGTATGTGAGTGGCAAGTTATGTTGTATGCCATTCTTCATGACGTCTTTACTATATCAGGCCACTAAGGAAAAGTAGAATACCCCCACCCCCCCCAAAAAAAAAAGAAAAAAGATTCATGCTATGGGAATTATCAGTTGGTAAAATTCATTTGTTATCATCCCAATAGCGTAGAAACATTGAGCGCGAGCTGCATTTATGAGACCATTTATAAAGTTTAATTTGACACCTGATCCTACTCGTATGTTTTATACTGCATGAAATGATTCAAAATGTAAGAAATCTTTACCTTTTTAAAGAGGCCTAAAATCAGTTTTTACTTAATTCAGTCAGAAGTGAAATATCATTGATAACACTGAAAACATCTGCATATCAGGAATCTATAATCGCTCCCTCTAAGATAATAACCCTCGGTATTACATGTCAATAACTACCACCCCGGGGGCGGCAAACAGGTCACAACCCAATGCCAGGTACACCAACACTGGCCCGAACAAATGTCACACTCCTTTGAGGTGGAACCCAGGGTAAACCAGCACCCAACATTTCCCAAAGCCCATTCTCCCTCCTGACTGGCGTCTACCCGCCTCCTTTGTCTCCCGCGTTATGGTTTCCCAGGATAATCGATAAAACGTCGACGAGTCGGTAGGTTGACGAAATGTGGTGGTGTGGTTGGACTGCACAATTTATGGCAGACTGATATTGTTAATCAAAACTAGTCTTCACGCACCATTTATTTGGCATTTATTCATGATTGTATTGCTTAACGTATTTCAGCATTTGATTGCATTTTGTGACCTACAGGTGCCACTCTGTGCGCCAGTAGGGAGATAAGCTACGGACAACAGCTTGACTTGACATGTCTCACCGTTACAGATACTGAGGACGTTAAAATGGAGGCACATGATAACTCAAGAACAGATACAGGCATTCTCATTATATGAACACATCCGGGAGTCCACATCTATAGTCGGAGATGCAACTGTATCAGTCTGCACATTGAGCAATGACCAACGCCACCTGATGAAAATTTAATTATGGCGCCAATCACGTGACATGCCGGGGTGACACGTCCACTGGAGGAGCGGAAAGCATTTCATTACAGGGGTACGCAGCCGTCTGGAGGCTGCAGAACACTATATTATTTTTCCACTGTTGGCCTATATAGCTTTTGGGCGAAAAAAAATACTTGTGCTAGTATCTGGGCTTAGCCACTATTATTTTCTTGTAGATATACATTTTTTCCCAATAATTTAGGGCCATGGCATGTGGTACAATGTGATTAACCTTTGTGCTATAGGCCTTAGAGTGTGGACATACCCAGATTTGAGGGTTTTGCAGTGAATGATTTAAATAAATTCTCTAATTAAATAGAGTGCACCTCCCTCACCTTACCATCAAATATCAGCCTAAATAACACTCAAATCGATTAATATGCACACTAAGGATTAATTTAATAGCTGGTTTGCCTACCCACTGTCAGATTTTAGACCAATAATCATCGTACAACACCCTTCATTGCGGACCTTCAAAGTGTCTCCTGCTGCCACCTATATTATAGCGTCAATTGGTGTCCTGCAACCTGCAGGAAACCGTCAAGCAGGCTGCGGGTGAATTGGCACCACTACTACCACCACCAGCAGAAGCAGCAGCAGCAGCAGATACAGCCGTGGGAAGGCCGCAGCTTGTACTGGAGAGTCTACCGACAGACTACGGGAGTAGAGAAGGCTCAAGGTGCTAGCTAGCTCAGCAGCAGCAGGAGACTTGAGGATAGCAGGCGGGAAACCCTAGTTCAAGTACCTATGGCAAGCTATATGCTCGCCTCGATTTGGGAGTTATGTGGATATGTTTTCATTTTTCTTATCCAAATCTGTATTTCAATTTACAGCAGCAATAAGAGAGGTATTTTAAACTAGCGTCTGATTTCTCATGAACTTCCCACTTGGCATAAAAACGTGTTTTTTTTACGTTAAAAAAACCCACGTTTTTATTGGTTTCCCTTTTGGTTATTTGGTTGAAAATAAAACGTTTAAAAACGTTTTTTGCCAAGTGGGTTTATTATGATCTTGAACTCCCTACGCTATGTATTGAATATGTCCCAATATCGAGAGTTACAATTATCAAATTCATTCCAGAAATTCCAATATAAAATATTTGCCTTCGTCGGTAAGATGGACTGAAGGAGTCCTTGGAGCTACCCATTGGGATAGCATCAGATCATCCTATAGATGGAAGATTTAGGATTGTATCAGATAATTATTTGCTTGAAGAAAATTTTGGACGCCGTACCCTAGGCGTTATCTTCTCCCTTTCTTGTTGGAAATGTTCTCCACAGTGAGAACAAAAGCTGAATTCAATTTGTCTGGTTTTTATATTATATGTGGATATATATTAAATTTCAGTGTGTACGAACCCATGGGGCCCGCAGCATAATAGGGTGTGCCATGTAAACGATAGTTGATAATAGAGTCAAAGTAAACCGATGATCCATTTTTTAAAAATGAGTTGTCGCTCACCTAGAAGGATCCCCCATAATTCTGTATGTCTTGGGGAGGCCAGGGTGCATTTTCTTAGACATGTATGGTGGACAAACACATGTACAAGATCCAAGCATAGAGACGTGGAGGGTTTGGCACCGCGTTGGCTGGTATTGGTGATTGGCATGATGATTTCCTCGCCAGACAGGCACCGACTTTCGTGCGCTACGTGACCCGATTCGTCTCTGGGCAGTCTAGAGCAGGCCCGGGGACACGGCCAAGTGCCCTATTCCAGTTATATTCCAGTTATAACATATCGTATTATTTAAAAATTAATTCAAAATACCTTCAGCTTTATTCTAATTTTGAAATATTAGGCCTGTCTGTGCAGACGACTTCGACTCAAGTGTACAATCAAAACAACATGAAATCTACCACTACCAATCAGACATGGTTGAGTACCCAATCAAAAGCAGACATCACCCAATCTATGTCAGCAGACAGGGTGTCTGTCCCTCTTAATTACCTGTGCTTCTTCCAATCTATTGTAATTAAGGAATAATGCACGAGGCATGGCTGTGGGAGTGCTCTAGACTGTATTGAGACATCGAGGGGCCTTATAAACATGAATAGATACAGAGATCCTACCATGCTATATCCTTCTATTGAGATGCACGACAATCAACCAAACAAATACAGCATTTGGGATAAAGCGCTGTGTACGGACATTGATATAGAATGTGACTATAAAGTTTACGACATCAAATATTGATGACCTCAGATATGAGCGGTGGTCATTTGGCTTGCCACAGACACCATCAGCGCCACTACCTGCTGCAGCATCACCGCCATCCCGGCAGCAGCAGCAGCAGCAGAAGCAGCAGGCGGTTGACAACACAAGCAGCATTCCCGTCGTCAGCAGAAAAGGGTAGCGGTGGACAGCGATGGTAGCTGACCGTGGATGACTACAGTACAGACTGGTGGCCACCTCCAACCATGGATGTACTAACAACTTGGTCCGTGTGTAGACTGCCCTGGGCACTGCTTCTTCTCACTGGTAGGTACTACTGTAGTATATCCATCCTATCCTATCCTCTTTGCCACCACTACGCACGTCACTATACAGCACGGCTAAATGCCTCCATAGACATCCATAGTCTTAGCGCCTTATCTAGAGCTGTATGCTGGTGAAGGCTGATCCTCATCATATCATCGCTTAACGGTCCTACCAGGTTGTGCTGATAACACACCTCCGTACTGCACACTGTCTCTCTCCGGTGATACAACAGCTACCGCCCACACAGGTTGAACAAAGGGATTCATTTTCCTGTCTATATCAATAATGTTATTGGTATCATTTACCTGCGGAAGAAGTATAACCCAACTAGAGACCTTCTTGGCGTGGGGACGGGTTCGTTGTAGGGAGGGGGGGGGGGGGTGGGTAACGCCCCAATCTGTATCAGACATACTGTGGCTGGTTATGATGTGTATAAGCGATCATTTCATCGTGATGTGCATAATATTTCCATCGACTTGTGAAATTGTATAGGGCCTACCTTTAGTCAAACAGCGAAAAGGCACGTGGAGGAATGACAGCCTTATCATTGTTCTATAATGTGCACGCTAATCGATTTGTGTCTACGCTGACAAACCTGCGATAGGGCCATGATCTGGTACACTTAATAAATATAGGGATTCACAGAGTAAAGACCACTTTCGTTTTTGTATGACTGACCACCTTCATAGGATATCGGATAATCTGTATTACACAATTAGGTTTATATTGAATACATTATTTCTGGAAGTACTAGCTTTAAGTCCTGATCACACGTCATTGCCACTTAATCTGGAATACACGTTCAAAACCTCTGGCCAGTAATTTGGAACAACACTCCCACTGACATTCATGAACATACACCCAGACTGGTTCTATGATCTGAAGACCAAGGTCTCAGGCAGTGTCTGTCTTACCCCAGAACAGCGTGATAAAGTCCCGCACATAAAGAGCCTACAAAGAGTAAATCTGGCTTATTGCTGCTACTAGTATCATTATCTCCCGCAAAGTTAATAGTCTTAGATTATAGATTTAATCTGAAGTGGGTGTTATAGCTCAGCCAGCAGCGTTACTGTGGGTATAGGTTGGAAGGTTGTGTTGAAAGGGGGATCAGTTGACACAGATCAGCTAGGTATTTCTCAAACACTGCGATCTTAGTGTCCCCACTACGTATTGAACACCCCCTACGATCCAGTCAGATCGTAGTAAGGGGAAGTGGGTGACCCTGTATTAGCTATGGTTGCCTATACTGGTGCATGCCTTCCTGCTCTATATCTGCACCACTCGAGGCGTTCGGAGTACGGCCGAGGGATCAATGCTGGTTTGTAAGGCCACCCCCTATTGGTCTACCCCATGTGGGTCAATGTTGATCCCTGAGTCAACTTACTACCCTCCCAAGCATAGTAAGGGACTGGTACCTAGCCAGACCTGGCTGGGTGGGAAGGGGGTGGAGGGAACAAGCTAAGGTAGTGTAGTTAGCGTTCGAGGTCACCCCATCCCAGCATGCACTGCATATTGATCGAAAACCGCTGCCCGAACGCCTCGACTCGTAGTCATTGACCCTGTAAACCCTAGAATCCCCTTCAATTCCAGGTCAGGGTGGTACGATCTGGGGCTGCCCAAAACTTAGCATTTGAGAAATGACTTCCTTATCAAGTATCAAGTCGCAGCTAGGGCAACGTATTTAGTATACGCACAATATCCCCATGTATGAAGGCAATGCAGCCTATAGGACGTACCCTGAGCTGAAACCAGCGCCATATTATTAGAGGTACAGCAGGGCTGGGCAACTGTCGCCATGTAGCCAAAAGGTGGCGACAATGGCCTTGAATTTGACAGGTACCTTGAGTGTTATCTGCAGATTCTTGACTTTTCAACAGTGAAAGAATTTTTCAAATATTCTTACTAGAACCCAAGTTATAAAGTTATTCCCAAAAGTCATCAGAATGCATATTTAGACATTGACATTATCAAAATTTTTCTCAAACTATTAACACATTCCCCAAGTCCTACCAGTGTTCCTATTCCGAGAGCAGGTTGTCCCATGGGCACTGCCATCGCTGAAACTTGTTACCAGCGAGTTCTACAAGTTGGCCCCGGAGAGGATTATCTCATTGGCTAATAATTAATCCTGCTAAGTCTGTATACTCCTGACTCCTCCTTCACATTTCTCCCTGCCCATTGCTTATAGCCTACTGCCCTTCCCCCACCCCATCCCTCCCACCCCCCTGTGTGTGTCTCCCTTCTCTCTAATTGGTTGTCTCCCCACTTTGCTTTACTATTACATACCTATTATGTACATTAACTGTGGTACCCTTTCTTGTTTTCTCTGAAATTTCATCATGTTACTTTAAATTCCTGTCTGACCTTAAATATGGCATCACATGTACATGTGTATACATATTACCTGGCGGCCTACTTGTGGTTGACTACTTGATATCTATACATAAGAAAAAGTCAATGGTTAAATATTCTAGTTGTAGGGTCTTGTGTTGCATGATGGGGGAGGAGCATAGAGAGGGTAGGGTAGTAATGCCTCTGATGGGAAAAGATGTGCTGATTTTTTTTTTGTTTAGGGTGCCCATGCACTCGATAGTATCCATTGCTTACCCTTATTTTCTCTTCTCACTGCCCTCCGTCCCTGACTCAATATCCATTCTAGGCTAGATGGTAGTGAAAATGGTAGGAAAAAGCTTAAAATGATAGGTAAAATACCGTACTTTGAGGAATTTTTTTCACCCATAACGAAATATGGAACACCTTAGTGACTACATTCAAATTAAAGCTGAAGATATGGTCTTTCAGGAAAAAAATATTGCGGGTCAATAACTTTGAGGTCACATGACTTTAATGGCTGCTGAATATAGGTCATTTCTCTAAATTGGCTGACTTTGGCCACCAGCAGCGCCACCTGTATGGTGTTTTGAGGCAAAATTCAATACAAGCCCCATATCTAACTCAATATGTTTCCCAAAGATAAAGATGCTGGAGATAAAATTCTAATTTTGACAGATTTTTGATTATTTAAAATTCTTGAGAGTCCATTGTTTTTTTCCTGTTTTCCGAGCCTCAGTGCATCAACACACAGCACAAGGGGTATGTTTCTATGCTTGTTTGCTGGTCTCTACAAGTATATTATGTCTAATTAAACTTGGACCTGTAACAATAGCGGTTTTCTTATGACAGGCTTCTCGAAATGGCCCAGAAATACGGTTTGCTCCCGAGGGCTGACCCCCCTCCCACTATATGGGCCAAAACTCAGAGACTATTTGGAATTTTGAGGAAATATTTGGGGAGAGTACTTCAGATGCATGGACCAATCATGTATATGAGTAAGAAGAAAATCTGAGATGGTCATCTGGGAAGGTTGGTTGAACTGACATGGAATAGGCCATATACTATCGAGAAATATGGAGAAAAAACTAAAAAGCTCTCTCAATACATATTTTCCTCTTGATCCCCAAACAGAAAGAGCTCTGCTTTGGCATTATTTGAGAACTGGTACCCATTTGATAACTCTTATCACCGATAACTCGCTGGTAGCCGACTCATGTAATGGCTGTGCTCAAGGACTGTTCCACAACTTTGGTATAGGGCACTGCCACAGAGTAGTGGATATTAGTTATTATAATTGAAAAAGATAAAAATGTTTATTTTGAGAACAATATAGACGAATCAGGGGATACATGTACATTGAATGTTGATATTACAGTTTTTGGATTTTAATTGTTCGAATGGGAGTGATATGAAATTAATACAACAATGCGTTAAAAAAAAGAAACAAACAAAACAACATGATGATCTCAGTTTGTGCTGTGAAAATATCAAAAGGTTTCTTTAACTGCGTTGCTCTGATGGAGAATTGAGTGGGATATTTCTTCACTCGGTGATGACTCAGATCTCCATTACTGTTTGTGATTAAAAGAGACTCCGACGGTTTAAAGCAGATAGATCAGAAGCTGTGTTGAACAAATTACATGAGAATCAGACTGTAGGAGATCGTGAAAAGATAATCACACAATAAAGATAATCACTTTCTGCTATACCGTGTTCAAACTAATGAGTGCACATGCTCTAATACACACAACCTTATTTTGGCTAATTCTTAGACCAGAAAAAAAAAAATTAAAATACAATTTTGAAGACCAATTAAACTATTAAAGGCGCTCCGAATAGAAGAGCCATCTCCGCCGACCTTTGCATTGCGGCGACGTCGCCAATTCTGAGCTCCCTTAAGAAGTAGACAATAGACATATTTTAGCCCCATTATTTCCTCCTACCCATATGCGCTAATTAGTACCGGTAGGTAGATTGGTAAACGGTATTCCGTAGTCTATATTATAACTCCTTGCCACAAAAGGGAACATCATTGAGCCATATAAACCACATATATAGTGGCCCTTATACATAGGAAAGCCTAGCTAAGTACAGAATATTCACCACCGGAACCAGGGACACACTTCCGATCATACCGTTTCTCCCTGAAAGGGTTCACGAACATACCTGAATGTAAGTGGTGACATCTAGTAATACAATTGGGAACTGCTACTGCCCATTTATCACCACTTATATGCACGCATATAAGTAGCTTATAAATCCAATGACCCGAAGTGGATCCTCCTGTAGCTACAACAGGGGTATTTATAGCCCATTTACAATTGCGGCTGAGAGTGTTGGTAACACTCCTTTAAGGTCCGCCTTCTAATTCCTTTATTATAATAAAGGAGTGTGGGCCCATACCCAATCCGCTGATTGAGTTAAAATCTAATGATGAGACATGCTGAGTTAACGACCTCTGGAAAATACCTAGCTACCCTCCTCCTCCCCGTGGCAACCTGGTAGCCATCGTAACAGAACGAGCTCCATTCCCGCTAGAAGCATATGCCCCGGCCTATATGTAGCAGACAGTCCACCCAGTGGAGACAGTGGATTTCACTATCCGATCAACTTTAGCCTTTGGCAAAGGTAACCTTCCACTATTAGAATTCCTATGTCAAACAGCGGCTTCTCGTATAATCACACATCAGGCAGTATTCTATGGTTAATATATAATATACTGAGTGCTGTTTTCTGAATTCCGACTCTGCATGGTGGCCCACCCACCCCCCACCCCTATTTATAACACGGTTAGCGAGTTTTCAGTGCCGAAAATGGATAATATGAGTTCCTATATCTCGCGATAAAAGCACCCAAAATTGACGGCGGATGGACAGCGGGGCGGACATATTGAATCCTACCTTGACACGAAAGTAAATCCTCCATTTTTGAAGCTTATAGACCAAATCTGACGAAAAAATTTCAGCAGTATATCCTTTACATGTTATTCTAACTCCCTGTCGGGTAGATTACTTGATATTAAGGCTGAATTTAACATAAAAAATTATTAAACTTTCGAATCGAGTGACTTGCTGTGCGTCTTCGCCATTCTGTCAACACTACAGGTGCCGCCACAGACAGTCCACCCAGTGGAGACAGTGGATTTCACTATCCGATCAACTTTAGCCTTTGGCAAAGGTAACCTTCCGCTATTAGAATTCCTATGTCAAACAGCGGCTTCTCGTATAATCACACATCAGGCAGTATTCTATGGTTAATATATAATATACTGAGTGCTGTTTTCTGAATTCCGACTCTGCATGGTGGCCCACCCACCCCCCACCCCTATTTATAACACGGTTAGCGAGTTTTCAGTGCCGAAAATGGATAATATGAGTTCCTATATCTCGCGATAAAAGCACCCAAAATGTCTTCGCCATTCTGTCAACACTACAGGTGCCGCCGCCTGGTGTGTACAGAATGGATTATATTTTAGACTGGCGCAGCTCTGTCTCGACGTGTTCGCAGTAGTAGGCCTATGAGAGTGGGACTTGCAGCCAGCTTACCCATACGTCAACATGAAACCAAGATGGCGGAGGGCCGTCTTGTCGACTCGCAAAAGAAATAAATGGATTCTATACAATATAAAGGTAAATACTAAGAATTAATGGAGGAAACCGTGTTATAAGCACAATATATAATGAATAGACTTACACTCGTTGGCTTCATGGGTTTGATAGAAGCATTCGCCTCTGGCTCATGCTTCTATCACGGAAAGGGGCAGCCGTCCGCGATCCAAGAGCAGCTTTCGATAATCACATAGTGAGGATCAGCCTTTTATGATCATCACTCCCATGTCAAAGGGCAGCCTTCCATTATTAGGCCTACATTCCATATGTGAACGGACAGATGTGTGTTAAAGCAACGGCAAGGTTCTCCCCAGAAGTTCAACGGGCACACCTTTCAAATCTCTGAGACATCCATTTCCCTTCGTATCAAAATCTTTTTTTTTTTCAAAACGCATCTTTTAAGATAAACTTAGCGATCTAAATAATGGAAATCTACGTACTGTTGGTAATCTTAGGAAAGTCGTGATGTAAATCAAAGTCTTAATTATAATCTATGAACTTTTTATTTGTCAATTTCCTCTTGATAAATGTAGCAGTTCATGAACAAAGGAGAGTCCTTTAAGACTTAGAATGCCTGACACGGACGCTGCAGCTGCAGTGTTAGCTGAGGCCAGATTCCAGACTTGGGTGTCATGCAATTTGCCAGATTAATAATTCAGCGGCCAGAAACGCCTAATACTGTCGTGTTTATAGATCACATAGAGGCGTAGGTGGAAAACTGTGGCAAGATGCCATGAAGCTGAGATAGAGCAAATATGTCCAGTGGAACCAAAGTCAGTGTTAACATGTGTTATTCCTATGGTTGCGCATCATAAATATAAATGTGATAGTTCTGGGGGTGCACGCTATAACTCCGCCAACACGAGATACACATTGTAAAAGACATGTACATTTGGACTGGCACACCGGAGCCCGTTTCTGAGCTTGCTTGACCTATGGACAACACTTTATATCCAACCAACCCCTAAACGTGATGTTTGTGGAGTTAAAATAGAAAATTTGAGAAATTCGGACTGTTCCGCTTAAGGTGGGTCGCTATCATTGAACCAAAGATCCTAGATTTTCTCCATTTTTCTCCCAAAGGTACAAAAAATCATCTAGAATAAGAATATGAAAAGAAAAGTAGGGGTCCCATGCTACTTTTTTTTCTACAGATTTTTGAAAAATAAAAGTATCTTAATCTTCACCTAGAAGTTAGAGAAAATATGTATCAGATTTGACAATTTTTTTTTCTGTCATAACTATTCAATACAGAGATATGAAACCTCACATGGTAAATGGTCTGATATCCTTATTTATTAAGAATTTTCGATTTTAACTCCATAACATGGCATTCTGGGTAAATTTCTCTTTTTTTCAGAAAGGAGAGGGTTAAATTTTATATTAATTCATAAAAAAACAAATAAAATTCATATTTTCAACCACTAGATTTTTCTTAAACTTTTTAAAAATATTTTTCAGATAATTTGCCTTTAGATAAAAGTACATTTCATATGGGGTCCCATGCATAATTTTGGAGTTTTGGCCATTTGAAATAAAAAAGTATTGGAAAAACTGACAAAAATCCATATTCAAAGCACTGCATGATGGGTAAAATGTACACATACTTGGCATAAAATTTCTCCAATATATGCCCTCGGTCACTGTGAATAGCCTACCACTTCATTGGTATTGTAAGTGCTATTATTCTAAGGTGCAAAAGAATTCGAGAGAATGGTGAGAAAAATCTGGATGTAAATATGCCAAAATTTAAAATGGTCATAAAATGGTCAATTTTGGTCAGAATCCCTCCAAACTTTTTGTGGACACTAAGGATATATGTAGGTATGTGCCAACCAAAAAGGTTCTCATTCTGATAAAGTTAACCTATATGCGCAGGGACCTGCGCAGTAGGCTCAAATCCAATAGTAGCGACCAACTTAACGACTTCAGAGAGTCGGGTGGGTAGGTGAATTTGATCAAAACCTAAGATGCCTCTCGCTAGGAGAAAAGTCTATCTCACTTGTGGACTAAATTGAATTCAACATTTTCAGTATAGATGCACTAGAATCCTGCAGAGACACGGGGTTCATATATATATATATATATATATATATATATATATATATATATATATATATATATATATATATAGTCTCAGTCTGATAGATCTAGAGTAGTTTATGTTAATCACCACTACCCCTAAACGAGAGCCGTGAGAAAGTGGAATCATCACCAGAAGGCAGAATGATCGTTTATAGGCAGGGAGATGGCGATAATAGAGGCTGGTGTTAGGGCAGGTCGATATGCGGCTGTCAGACTGTCGACGCCTGTTATATGGCCTTAGCGTGTTCCTTGGTGGGCCCACCCCTGCTGAAGCTGATACCTTGCGAGATAAGGACTGATAACAGCGAGCTGATGGGTACCAGGTGTTACGTAATGCACCCTGAAAAGTCGGCACTGAATGAAAGGAATTTTCTCATTGGTCAATACTGTATCCCACTCACACACATGTATTGGTATTAACGTGTCTTTGAAGATAACATGCCCGGGCTGGCATATACTCAACCTGGCTTAAAATGGCAATATCAATTATATATGGTTTACGTCACCACCTACTCCGATACTACTACTAGGCGCATACTTAGAGCGGTTTGCTTCAGCCCATTAACTGATTGTAAGAATATAACTAAATTGCCAAGTGCAACAATCAGTTTCCGGTAACCTGGCGACGATAAAACTGTACCTTTATAGACACTTTGTACAGGCAAAGAAAGGATTCTAGCTCAGTGCTCGCAGCAACTATAATCCACTTAAGTCTGCATATTAATGCAGAGTTGACTCACCAAACGAATTAAATGATCACCCTAACACCAACGTCAAAGATAAATGAGTTTGCGCTTTGAACGAAATGTAGGTTCAAAACTAATACCACCAAGGTGCAAAGTGGAAATTCAGTTTGGTTGATTGACCAGGCCCTACACATAGATTAGGGAGCGTTCATTATTTATGGCAGGGGGGGTGAGCAAATGAGGGGGGGGTCAAAATTTTTAGAGGTATTCAGAGGGGGGGTAATTTTTTTCAACCTATTGTTAGAGGGGGGGGTCATTTTTTTTCAACCTATTCCTGAGGGGCGAGGCAATTCCTTTTTTGGGGGTATTCGCGACACAATGCAAAATTTCACAACACAACGCGATTTTTCTTTTTGCGACATGTCGCGAAGTTCACAATTCTCCACTATCTTATGTGTGGGGTTTATGCAAATATCATTTGATACATAAAATGATTTACCCTGAAAAACATGTAAATAGCCCCCCACCTCCATCACACCTATGGGTAAAGCTAATGCTGTAAAGGTGTTAGGGCGATATCAGCTCCCCTCCCACCTTACCAGTACCACTCCATCCCATGCTGCCCTAACACCCTCCAATGTTACATTAACACCTTAGCAAGGCTTTCCCCACAACTTTGGCCTATTCAATGTACATGTAGGTTGGCTTTTACAAAAGTTGGGGAGGCTATGTCTTACAGCATATATGTCAAAAGGTTGGGGTGCACCTTATACAAGGGTTTTCAAAATATCAATCCAGAAGCAGTAGGAGTGCCTTATATGCAAAACACACATCACTGAGTTAGGGGTGCACCTTATACGTGAGCTGCGCCTTATATACGCGGGAGATTACGGTAATTATGGATCATTATTTAGGGAATATCTAAATTTCAAACTTAGAAGTGAATCTCCTTACCAAGGCATGACATGAGCGCTTTATATGATTGGGACTCTCACTGTATTCAGTGTTAAAAAATAGATGACAAAGATGAAAATCACTAAGGTTTTCAGCTTTCCTTGTAAGAAAAGCTTGAAAAAGACAAGCAGATATCATTTTCAATAATCTTGGTGGCCAAAAGAGATCACAAAGCATTTTTTCTGTAATTCCAATTAACATTTTCTTATTCTATGTACCGGGTAATTAGTTCAGGGTGGCAGGAGCAGTGAACCATTATCAAATCACCTTATCATCTTATATCTGACACAAGGTTCTTCTGTCAAGAAAGAGAGAATGGTAAACATTCTCCAATCTTTTGTGGACCATCAGAAAAGATGACAGCAGTGGCTTTCTAGAAGTATACATAGAAAAGGGGTTGGCATGGGTATGACACAAACAGGACTGATGCATGTCCCTTGAGCTGAGAGGTGCCAGGAAAGTTCTCGGTGGTAAAAAGGTCACCTACTATAATCACAGCAACTACTGATCAGAAACTCCAGTTTCTAACCCTTAGTTTCACTTTTGAAATTGATGCTGTTGCGATTGATATCCATCACACATACTAAATCAATGTTAAAAAATGAGATCAGAATGAAATTAAAACACTAGAAAAATCTCAAAAAGTGTCTTTGTATGCGCAAATTTTGAAAAAGACAGCTGCAAGTGCCTCAATCACTACAGTTAGTCAGGAATAGGTCGCATGATATAGCTGGTTAAGACATCCCATATTTCCCTGTGTATAAGCCCGTACGGGCTTGTAAACACACTAAGTGGCAAATTTACCAGGGTTATAAACAGGCAGGCTTATACACAGGGCAGGCTTACATTTCTCTACATGAAATAATGAGGGAGTGGCAAACCGTTTGCTCAAGACTTATCTATGGTTTATACATCATTCTTTAGACTTTTTCTATAATCCTTTATCTTTCTTTGCAACAAATATAGGGGTAGGGGAAATTTATATAGCTGAAAAAATATATAAATACCATATGTTGAAGTATGGTAATGGTCCAAAATGCTTTATCATTGAGCACAGAGGCCATACATGGGGAACTATAGTACCCACTTAAACTGCATCAGTAGTGGCCCATGCTAGCGCCCCTTATGGAGGAGCCTTCAAAATAGGTACTATTACAGATGTCAATCAATCAATGGCAGGGTATTCACATTTCAATTTTTCAAAAGATTGGAACCATTTTGAAATAGGCTTTGCATTTATGCGAAATGAAAGCTGGCCAACGGCTGATAGCTTTTACGACATTCTACAACGGCCACCCCATTTTTAACATATAATTGGAATGGTTTAAATTCAGGTAGAATACACTTTAGCTAGCGCACATCTTGCTGCACGTTAGGGTCAGCATTAGGGTAGCTAAAAGGGACCGCAGACGTGCCCCGACTGTGTCGCCTGATCATGACGTCCGGGACATCTGCGGGAGACGTCTGATCCAGTCGGTCAATATCAAACATGTTTGATGTGACCGATTGGATCAGATCGGTACTCCCTAGTAACCAATCGAGTCTGGCCTGTCTGCAGCCACCTTAAAAGGTTCACTTCAGCACCTGCTAAAGTGCATTAGTCCCTCAAATTCTCCTAATATGACAGGAATGAAGAGACCTGATGTAAATAGACTTTGTTGAACATGGTTAAATGTATAAGGTAATGTGATGGGAATCATTTTCTATCAATCAGTTCTAAGGGGGGGTCATTTTTTTTCAACCCATTCCTAAGGGGGGGGGTCATTTTTTCAACCTATTCCCGAGGGGGGGGCATTTTTTTTTTAGGTATTCGTTCTGCCAGATTGACACCCCCCCTGCCATAAATAATTAACGCTCCCTTAGACATAGATTTGTTTCCTGTTGCAGTGGTATATACCTCACATAGACCTTTTACAAGAACCAAAAGAGAACGAAAGGCAATGATTACACAAACCTTTTAAAGTAATACTCGACCCTGTGACGTAAGAAAAACAGAGTCGAAATCAATAGTCAAATCTTTTGCAAGCAGCATGCACCTGGGACTGCACACTGAACCAAGAGCTTGGTGAGCATGTGATGGAATTAGCCTATTGCACCCTCGGCATACACTGGAGGGGGTGTCTCAGGCACCAGTCTCCCGTAGTATATTCTCTGACCTGGATCGGAAGTAAACATCTCTTCTTTTATAAGCATTTGATTAAAATTCTGAATCGACAGAAGTTTTTTAAATCCTATTCCACCCCTAAATCGTCATTCAGTAGGCCCTGTGCCTTTTACTTGTAACCCGAGTGGATTTAAAAAAAAAAACTCATGAAGCATTTTAGTCTACTGGTCTGTGTTAAGTAGGGCATGCTAGCATCCTGAGAGGGTGCTTACTTCCAGGTCCGCGCTCTGATCGTAGCCTATCCTAGGCCTATACACCAGTTTCATCAACCATGATACAGTAGGTGGCGCTAGTGTTGACCTGACCATCTTGGTCCTGCTACAGGGGCACCAGTGGAGGGGTGATTCCCAAGGAAAAGGGGGTGGTCGAAGCAGAGTTGCCACCTGGCATTACTGTGGTGGACACTGGAGGAGAGATAATAAACATCAGAGACAGGACCCCCAACCCAGGCCTGTGATAACCATTAACACACTCCTCCATGGTGAGATAATCTACGTTTAATTGGCTTAATGGCCCCAAGGGACCTGTCTTGTGGTGTGTTATGACCACCAACACCACCCCCATGCACCCCCTTCTGCCCCCTTTTCTCAGCTCTCAAAATTGTAAGTTCATTCATATTTATCTAAGTCTAAATAGATTTTGGCTTAAGATAATGCCCTAATATCGCAGAGATAGGTAGATGAACATTTGCTCTCTGTGTAGCTGTAATTTCTAAGGTGAGGGAACATTTCCTCTACCAGATTAAGGCTCATCTCTGAGAGGTGTCTCTTTCTTCATAGTGATCTGCATAGGGTTCTGGGGCTAGGTGAGTGCTATGCCCTCATTGCTGGCTACCCTACAGGGGCTCCCCCTTGTGATTGTGACTGGTGAAACTGGCGTATACACGTGTGCTGGGGTGCACGGTAGAACATTGCAGTTGGTGGAGGGTGTATGAATCAAATTATTTTATACCCCACCCTCAGAGGGTTTGTAATTTCCCCCACTATTAAAATAGGTGGAAAAAAATTGCCCTCCCCCCTCTAACCCACCACCTATAATACTTAGGCGCTAGAGGTGTGGGAAATGTTGCACCCCTGTTTGATCTACAGGAATACGCTGGCTTTTTTGCCAATAAGTGGCTAATTTGTTTAAACCCCTTCAGGAGGGTTAAAAGTTTTGCCCCCCCCCCTCAAAAACAACACCTGGGCACCACCCCCTGTTTATAATTTATAAACAGGGGGTGGTGAGGTCATTATCTATAATATAAATAATGAACACTACTTTATGTTTCGATCACAATCCCAGCACCGAAGGGGCTGGTCAAAGCTTTAAAATCCCATGCAAAAGGGTGAGATATTGTCACCTTACACAACACACACCCATATGCCAATGTAGCTCGTGCAGTGGCCTATATAGAACCAGTTTTTAAGCGTACTGTTTCATCTAGCTAAGTGTCAGAATACCGAAGTGAGATGTTGGATACCTAGGAATAATGCATATGCAAAGTACAAATGTGGATAAGGTGGATTGTGTTAACACAGGGGAGACTTGGAACTTTGGAAGTGTCTTACCCTGTCGTAGCCTATAGAGAACAGCACTAAGAATGTGTTGGATTCTAGTTTCTGGTCCAGGCAACTCATGCATTCTGTATACTACTCACAGAGCCAATGACAATGTACCAATTCCATATACTACTCACAGCAAACCAGCGCCAATGTACCTATTGCTTATACTACTCACAGAAAAGCAAACTAGAGCCAATATACCCATTGCATATACTACTCACATCAATTTACCTATTTCATATACATGTACTACTCACATCAAACCAGAGCCAACGTACCCAGTACACATACTACCGTAATCCTTCGCACTCCCCACGTAGAAGGCGCACCCTGCTTTGAAGGAGAAGGATGATCCATTTTAGCACTGTTCTATAGTATGACATCCCCATCTATAAGACACACCCTGAGTCAGAGATTCTATAAGGCGCAGCAAGGGCACATCCTCGTGTATACATCATACGGAATTCTTATAAATGTAGCTTTGAGGAGAAGTGCATATTATTTATAGCTCGAACCAATCTCACACATCTCCTTTTTATTAACACGGAAAGAGTTATAGGCACCACCATGAATTAAGACGTCTTTGGGAGTCCCCATAAAGAGACAGAAATGGGGAAACTTTTTGGAATTAAACCATAAAGGAAGTGGCATTTCATGAAAATACATTTATATATTGGTAGACTAACATTTATAGGTCATAAGTTATTGAATGAAAAAATGATGTTAGCATAAATCAGGGATTACAATATGATGTCTAAAATGTACAGATAGGCGACGCTCTAGCTGTTCAATGCTAAAGGATACACCAAAAAAGCCAAAGGGGGAAAAACCTTTCCGAGTTATCAGCAATTTCATTGCTTCCCTCTAGTTTCTAAACAACAAACATGTCACGTTTTTAAATGGCATGACCAATGCTGCCCACTCTGCTCAAGTGGCTGCCATTTCTTTGGGCAGCAGCTTGAGTAACGAAAGGAGTGAAAATGGCTTAGTGAATATCTGTGCAATATGGCAAACAACATTCGTCCTAAGCAGGGATATTATCTTACCATACCGGTACATCTCGGAGAAGTCTGATATCTTTATGACAACTAAAATGAGTTTCAAGCAATATTTTCTCTAATGTCATATCGATTTGATATAAAAACACTTTTTTCAAGGGGGCGCACAAACATCACCGAATCGATATTCCATTGTCTATTTGAATCTCAGTCATGTGAAGGGACACCAGTCTTTTGATGCCGAGTGGTATTTTATGTCCCAACTTCTCCGGCGACCTAGTTTGGTGGGCAAACTAAGCCTTCTCCCCTAGATTACCATTTTGACCAAAAATCGCCATATTCATACACTGTGTTGGACCTACTTTGACCCCAATACTGGGTGCTTATGGTGTCACGGTAGTAATCCGCCCTGGTAAGCCTAGGACAGCTAAATAGTCCCAACTAAAAACAGTGTTTTGCTTGGTATAATCAATGCCAGGGGCCTTATTTTTATCGCAGATTAATAATTTTGGTACCAGAAGAAAGGTAATGATTTGGGGGGAAAAAGTTGCAAAAGATTTTTGGTCACCATGGAAACCTATTTTGTCAGAGAGGGGTCCAAGGTCACATTTGTGACTTGTCAGGGGTGCCTGTATCATTTAATTTATTCAACATGATGATTTCCATGGCAACTGGTGCAAAAACGGATCTGACTCTGTTATGGTTGACCATGCTAAAAAAATCAAGAATGACTTCAGCTTTAATTTAAGCCTTTATTTATGAATGCCATCAAATTAGAACCCGATTGACGCCAGTTTTATGGTGGAAGATGGGGGGAATCAGAACATCCTTGGCCCTATTAGTACCGTGACACCTTATGGGAACCAGCATTTGCTGGTATCCATCTGCCAGCTTGACTCACCAGCAACAAGCTAAGAAAAATAGTACCTCCTAGCATGCCTGTTTACCAGTGACATAATCGTGAGACTACGAGATGGGGCCAGGGTGTTTATGTCCATTGCCACCGAGTGCCCAACGTAATTCATCAACAGGAATCTCTTTAGTCGTTTTGATACCAAAGCGACAACTGGAAGATACGGAATATAAATGAGTTATTCTACCAATACTTATCAACGGAGGGTTGCTCTGAGGCAGTAACTGTAATTAGCCTAGATGGTGTAGTTCTAAACTGACAATCTGATTGCCTATAGTATAAGCCTCACATTTTGCTCATTAACTTGAAAAGAGTTATAGGAGACGACTATGGGTCCCCTCATTTTCAGTCATTTTGGTGGTGCAAATAAGTTTGTTTTTTTTAAAGATGGAAATTTTATATATAAGAGGCAGAATTACTTAATGAATTTGTAGTGCCACTAAAAGTGGAGATGTACGTGGTCTTGCAGGAAAAGGTATTTCGGTACCAACTTTTGTAAATTTTGAGTAATTGTCTATATTCTACAGAGTGAGTTGGTTGGCGGGCATAAGATGCTCTTTGCCTGCAATGGCTAAGGTATATGATGTTGATCCATGTATCAACCTTCCCGCCTTTTTTGGCAGTGTGGTGTGAATAGGGCAGTTTTGGCAGGAGTTATGTGAATAGTGGCTTGGTGGTGCCAATAACCTGGGCGAGGGAGTGCTGATGTCAGACCACAAGCTAGACTTGCTCAAGGCTATTGATTTATTTCCTTTCAAGTTACGAGCAATGCACATTGCTGCCCTATATTTTTTTTTTATAATAAGCACGCTGATGACCAGTGTCCACAGAATCAGTCGTGGAATAGAAAATAAAACCAGCATTGATGGAAAATGTAAATTATATAGCTTCGAGATTTCACTTGAAGATCTTACACTTCGCAGGTATCACACCTTAATGCTGTCAAAAATTGCGTCTACATTAATAATTTGAAGAAAACCATTCCGAGTGGTTGGATAGATTTAGCTGCAGAAGGTGGGGGTGACCTGGGACCCCGGGACAGAGGCTCAGTGTAAAGCGGTCCTGGCGGTGCCATGTAGCCGGGGGCGGCAGCTGGTGAGAGGCTGCATATGCTGAGCTAGTGACCGTGGTAACGCGGCTTGATGGATCGCTCTAATGTGCCAAGGTAGGGGTAGTGGTGAGACAAGCTGTCGGCACAGCCATCACTTTGGAATAGTATATCGACTGATCATCATGGGGGTGTGGATGGGGGGTCCCCCATGTCACATGTCAATTTTAAGAAATGGTTATGTCACATGTCACTTAAATCCCCATGTCCCATGTCACCTCTAAGAACCTCTCATGTCACATGTCGATTTTAAGAAATGGTTATGTCACATGTCACTTAAATCCCCATGTCCCATGTTACCTCTAAGAACCTCTCATGTCACATGTCGATTTTAAAAAATTGCCATGTCACCATGTCAAATTTAGTGGTCCACACCCATCATCATACCACCCTTACTTTCGCCCCACCCCTTCCTACCACACCCACACCTGCAGTCTAGTTCTTCATAATATCACACATCTACACCTGGAACTTGACAGAAGTTCTCGACTTCCTATTATCAAATAATGTTGCATCATGATTCCTTATTCCCTGACAGATCTTGAAACCTCCGGCCGGACCTCCGGTAATGTCGGTGCTATGTTTAGAATACACAGGTCTAATGCCTTTTTTGGTACATTCACACGAGTTGTCCATGCATTCGTTGGATTACCACCCCATATTACCACGGGGGTTATAATTTAGTTTCTAAGTGATATGCTGCCGCCTTCAACACATTAATGGCAATCATGTGAACCTTTTATTAGCTCGGCACTGTGACACTTCTAGGGATACTGCTGTAATCTATTTGTCATATCACCATGCAAGCGATCAACAGTTAGGCCTAACTAAGCTTGTTCCACTCAACTATTTGTTCAGTTTAGGCATGTTCTGCGTGGTCAGCAAACTAAACATATCTAAAGGTTTTATATGAATCCTCTCAGGGACTCTCCAGGCGCAGCCCTGTACCTCACTCTGCCCCCTCCCACAACCACCTACAGCCCACACATTAGGGAGTGGTCATTATTTATCAACAGGGGGGGGGGAGGGTGGGTTTGAGGGGGGGGCGTAAAATTTTCAGACCCCTCCCGAGGGGGGGGGCTAAAAAAATTTTGACCCCTCTTGAGGGGGGGGCTAAAAAAATTCACCCTCTTTATAGCAAAAAAGCCCGCGCGCTACTATAGATCAAAGAGGGGCCCGAAAAAACTCTCCGGCGCAGGGGGGCACAAAAAATTTTGACTGCCGTCGAGGGGGGGGGTGTAAAAAATTTCCACGCGTCGGCGCGAAAACCCACCACCCCCCCCCCCCTGTTGATAAATAATGACCACTCCCTTAGTCCCCAGCAGCATCGACAAGCCTGGGAAGATGCTGGTGTGGGCAGCTGTTTCGCTGTCCGCCGGCGCTTGGTGGCGCCACTCCTTACGTACGTTTCACACTTCCGGAGGCTAGTCACATGACCACTCGAGTCAGCTAGGCGGGCAGCTACACGGAAAACACGCTAAATGATGTTCGATCGGTAGTCAGCGGCAGCACAGGCAGGGACATGCAGTGTCCAGTGACCTATTCACTCCTGTCTGCTCCGTGTATTCCATTTGGGTGATGTGGTCTCATAGACACAGTGACCAGAAGGAGTGGGAAATGGGATTTACTTGTTGCACCATATCTATCCATATAGTGAATAAAGAGACTGGTTTGCAACTGAGAAGGTATAGATTCATGTCTTTTAAATGGAGAATGAAATCCTTTATAGCTCACTGGGATGTTCAGACAAAGGATTTGGGGCCCACAGGAGTACGAGGAAAGCATTCAATCCTTGATTATATCTATATATTGCTATAGCAAGGTTCATGCTCTATACTATGAGAAAGATTCTCGACATAGGGCCTATCCCTTCAATAGAATTGGTCAAGAATCATGGGTAAAAACGTAACAAATTGTGATGGCTCACTTGATGCCTATACCAGAATAAATGGGATTGCATGCCTCCCCAGTAGGATTACTTAGGAGTGAGAGCTGATTCAGGTCGATGGAATCAGGGGAAGGATAATGGAAGGGCCACCTGAAAAAGAGCGATTCCTATTGAATAGGGCCAACCTTAAAAATATGTTCGTTTCCTGTCCAGAGGGTGGGATTTTTCAGACACATGCATGAGGGAGGGAGGGGGACATTTTTTTTTAGGAAAATATTTTTATTTGTCATGAACATCGTAAGTGGGGATTGCATGAAATTGCCATCACGTTCTAAGATTTAGTGATTGGAAGCCTAGATTCTTGAGCTGACGGATAAAAAAAAATCTTTTTCCGGAACTGAGGAAAAATTTTTCCCATTCTCACAAAAAAAATCCACCAGGCCTCTGGGCAGGAAACGAGCATATTTTTAAGGGTGGCCTAGGCGTAGGAGGTGTTTTTAAAACCATCAGTTATTTGAATTAAGCTTTTCTTGTCAACCTGTTTTATATGATGGAACAAAGGTCATTTTCCCCCGGCCTTTTTCTCGTCAGTCTTCATCTTCCCCTTGATGCTTCACTGCTGCTAAATATCACTGTGAGGATTTTGCGGGGGATTTTGGTATGGGAGGCAATCATTTGGTAGCCTGGGACCTATATTCAGGCTTTAAGAGTTGGTAACTTGTTGGTCCAATCAGGTAGTAAGTTCAATGTGAAAAACTGTCCAAATCGTAAGGAGAACCGAACCCGGGCCGCTGAAGCAGTAGTGTAAGGAGTCTGTGGATCAGTACATTGGATATGGTACTGTGTACATAACATACTCTATACTACTTACAGAATCGGTGTGAGTTGGGGGCACATCTTATAAATGGATGCGCCTTATACATGGGGTATCCCGGTAGCACGTCTTATAAATGGATGCGCCTTATACATGGGGTAACCCGGTAGTACGTCTTATAAATGGATGCGCCTTATACATGGGGTAACCCGGTAGCACGTCTTATAAATGGATGCGCCTTATACATGGGGTAACCCGGTAGTACGTCTTATAAATGGATGCGCCTTATACATGGGGTATCCCGGTAGCACGTCTTATAAATGGATGCGCCTTATACATGGGGTAACCCGGTAGCACGTCTTATAAATGGATGCGCCTTATACATGGGGTATCCCGGTAGAAGCCTACACAATCATAAACACATGTAGTGAACTCAACCACTAGGCACCCTTAGCAAACACCAAGTGCGGCATCCATAGCAGACATAGCAATGTTGTAGGTATATGTATGGGTGAAATCTGAGAAGTGCACCAATTGGGTGGGAAAAGGGCTCGAAAATAAAACTTGTAAATGTATGATTTTTACTCCAAAATACATTTATATATGTGGTAGACTACACTATTCCAAGAGGGGACAGTGCTAAAACCATTATTTGAAAAATGGCATAGGGAAAAAAGTGATCCCTATGCTAAGAGATAGGGGGGTGATACGTCCGTTACCACTATTTTGGACATCTGCAAAGGTATTTGGATGGGTGAGCATTGTATAAAAGCTATATAAGGTGGCATACTGAAATTCACAGGTCAAACAGAGTTATAATATGCCTACATTTTAGTATTCACATCTGACTATTCAGATATAGTTAAACCCCTTAACCATGGTCCATAGCTCTATTTTCATGGTAACAGACGTATCTTAAAAGTGGTATTATTTTTCCCAATTCACCTGTCTCAATTGACATTAGAATGTCCATAGTTTACTCGCATGATCCTTAATGAAGTTATCTATCAAGAGAAATTTATATCATCACTGGTCCCATGTACCTTCTATTTTTACTGAACATTAACTTTTATTTTCTTTAAAAAGACACAGGCATTTTGCCTAATTTCAACATTCTATTTGTCACAAATATTTGTTAGATGTCAATAAGCGCCACAGAATTATATCCATGTATAGGTATTGATGTCTACAACAAGTGGCATGAGGCCTTCTTATGGTGAATTCACTATGCTTCACATGGTAACTAATGTAAGGCACCGATTCCAATATTTTGCAATTGACACACAACTCAAAATTTTACCCATAATAGAGTACGTCTACGTCATGTTGGCTACATAGTGGTTGCTAGAGCCCCGTATTTAATGAGAAAGTGACATTAAAAGCAGCAAATAAAGTCTAGTTATTTTTATTTCCCTCTTTCCACGTTTGCCTCTTACGGAGTGTAGGGAGACAGGTCAGGTGCAGAAATGTGTTGAAAATCAGCAAAAATGTCTCGCCTTGTTCATTTGTGTACCGATGAAATTCTTGTACGGTGTCCAGCTAGTCATGTCTCAAAGGCACCGAGTGGAGACTAACCACAACATTACACACCCAATACATAACAGTCCATTCGTAGTGAGTGGTAGTTGGTCACCCACTATTACCTACCATCGCCTATACAAAAATAATCTTACATGAGAGGCCAGATCGGTACAATGGGGGAGGGCCATAATCTTTGTGCTTGATAAATTACTTGACATCGATTCCAAACTGACAATTGCCTGGATTATTCTTATAGATCACCTAGCGACGGTTTAAGGATGTTTGTGTTTCAAGTGCATTAGAGTCACCTGCTTGTGTAAAAAATGCAAACAGGGAATGGAGTGTGGGGTCAATATAGAACCTATTCTGTGTCGAACCAGGTGGTCCCAAAGCGTTTTCACCACTCTTAACATTGACTCGCTGTCTGCTTAGTATGCACACCAGGCTGAGCAAAGATAATTAGCATTTAGGTTCACTCAAACTATGTTTCGTAGGTACCAACTACTGCTAACTGCATATCAGTTACTAAAACAAGATTTGGCAACATCAAGAAGAGAAATAATTGTTTGGGTGGCCTTTTTCTTACTGACTATGCACTTTTTAGGCACTCTGCCTCTCCCAGATGGCAAAATCATGAATACCTTAAGCTACTCTGGCTAAAGTTGGAGAAGCGGAATACTTGACTTATCAATCTTTCACTGATGAGTGGTGTGTTGTAGGGTAAAACATTATCAGTACGCCTGTTACAAAGCCTGTTCTTACAAAGCCTGTTCATGTAATCTATTTGTAATTCAAAATTGAGTCCTCCCTTGGTCAGATGAAAGTAGGAGGTTAGGTATAAGGTTGTCTGGATAGCCTCAAGAATATTCGGTTTATGTTGTCGGTGTATGCTCCATATTACTCCTATCGCTGGCATGAACACTTCTGGTCTTGGATAGCAATTTTACCCGCAACCCATTTCTTCCTACTTGGAATAAAGGTAATTATAATAATCTGGAACGTTTGGAAATGGTTTGGGTACTACTAGATAATGTTTTTCTTACGTCAAAACACGTAAGGAAAGAAACCATTTTAAGAACGTTTTCATTCTTTGGGCAAAACATTTTACACTTTTGCAAAAAGTGTTTAAAAATAAATAGTTTTTAGATTGAAACATGCAAAGATAGTTTGCATAAAACTCATTCTAAACACTTTCTGAACCTTAACGCCCTATTCTCAAAAGCATTCAACCACTTCTAAACTAAATACGTTTTAAACATGCTTGATTTAAAACGCTTTTGACAAAAGTGTAAAATATTTTTCTCTAAAACGTGTTTTACAAAATGTTACAAGAAAGTGTTTAAAAACTAAACACATTTTTTTAGTTGTACATTTACCATTTTAATTAACATTTACATCTCCTTTTCCTCCAGCTCTTCTCATGAGTTTCGGCGACGCGTCAGATGGAGAGAAGGACACCCTTATCAAAAAGAGCAAATCGAATAATGTCACATCACACGTTCCTGTTACAAAGGGACCACAGTATGGGGTGTTGGCCGAAGGCGCCAAGACGAGCAAGACGACGACAGCTCTGCCGGACTCTACAACAGCAGGTATGTTCCTCGCCTCTTTAACACGTTTAGCTACCCTAATCGTTATAAGACAACCCTAGCTGAGTGAATTGGAATTATATTTTTATTTTGTCTGTGATTGTTCCAATGTGCCTCCAGATAATTGACAGATAACGGCACATGGCTATTGTATTATTGACCAATGGGAGGCATCCCTGGCATATACTGCAGAGTCGGGGGCTGAAGGTGTTAGTCATAGTGCCGTCGGGGTCTAATGGCGGCCCCCAGCTGATAATGGCTATGTGAGCTATAGGCACAGCTTATATACTTGTTGCTTGCAAGATGGGTCCGGCATCTAAAATTAGCATCAAAGGGCGAGCCCTTAAGTCCATCGCTCAAAGAGGGTAGGCCATTCACAGGACAGATAACTCGTGGACTGTAAGGGGTGCAACTATGTGATAAGGCTAGTGGGATAAAATGAGGGTTCTAGAAATTAGTTGGCCCACGTGGAAAAATAAAACTAACGGCTGCCTTGTATTTTTTCAGAGACAACCAGAGAGCCAAACGGCGATTTTGTGGTCAAGCAAGGAGATCGCGTCTGCATTCGAGCAAATTTTAAAGCTACCTTCACAGTAAAATATGCAGTTCAGAGGAGAAAAAGTGTAAGTGCATATTATAACGCACCATTCATCACTATCAAGATAAGTACGAGGAGGAGAATACCTTGAATAACTTCAACAGCTGCGTCTTCATCTAATTCACTACCTAGTCCGAGTTTAGATCCGTGAGTGAAGTGAGAGAGAATGATGTACCATCAGTGGACTTATCAGTTGGTATTATGAGAGTGGTAATGGCTAGCCTGAGCGATTTTGATAGTATCAGGAAATCAATAATAAATACCCTATTAACTGTAAACTGTATAAACTGTCTTCGTATTTCTCATTATAAATGAGAAATGCCAAGACAAATTTACCTTCTAACCTACACAGTCCTAACGTCCTTATTTGTCACTATGTAATTGGGATTTAGAATGGCCTTGATAAACACCTTCTAACTTACAATGATCTTATGTGTCTCTATGTAGTTGAGTATCAGGAAGGCAGTAATGGCCATGCCTGATCATGTGGCAGTAAGTGGCTCCTGTTCAGAAGAAGCTGCGTCCCTGACCTTGACCTGGGCCAATGGCACATACAGTACGACGTTAGCATTTAACCTCCAGGTAAGTATAGTACATGCCCGTCTGCATTACCATTACTCGATTTGCCCTTTCTAATTTTGCTCTATCCAGCCCAGATCTTGAAGGGGAGAAGTGCACTTGGAAGTTGGATGAAGCAAATAGACAATGTAAAATGTCAATTTTCATCTGTTCTATTGCTTGAAGCAGCTAGAGTTATTCATAAGACAAATGGAGGCGAATATCTGGATTTCCTTCAAATAGCATTTAGATTATTGATATCTTAAATTTCAGACAAAGGAACGGAGAGAACGCCGTAAGGAGTCTGAAACTAAGCTCTATGGTTGGGGAGTGTCGTCAGCCTCATTCTCCTTCGACACAAGAGACGAGGCTATCTTTTCACATCCATTGCATCGTAAGTTAGAATTAATGCAGGAAATAATTGTATGTACAATCCGAAATTGGTTGGTAGGGCTAAGCAGAGGAGTAGGAAGCAAATCTTCATGGGAGGGGGGGGGGAGGCAGCGTGGGCCCCAGGGTGACCACCTTGAATTGTTGGCTCAAGCGCGATGACAGATACATGTGATATAGACTTTGCATGGAACAGTAATTTTTGGTTATATTGGATCTGAATTTTATCTAATTTGAGATGCAAAGTTTTGGCTTCTTTTCCATTTTGTTATGAGTTCTTGGCATTTTTTTTTTTTTTTTTTTTGGGGGGGGGGGTGACGCCCCCTGCACCCCCTTTCCTACGCCCCTGAATAAGATTGCATACTAAGCAATACTGAAAAAAGACTTATTCGGTAATGCTAATGTTAATCTTTTCTCTGATTATTGCTGGTGAGAACTAAAAATAGTCGATTTTTTGAGGACGCTTCATCGCCTCTAGTTTTACTTAATACTTGTAACTCATAATATCGGT
This sequence comes from Acholoe squamosa, assembly GCA_949317995.1. NCBI lineage: Eukaryota > Metazoa > Annelida > Polychaeta > Phyllodocida > Polynoidae > Acholoe > Acholoe squamosa. The sequence continues at coordinate 63,593,943 of OX439035.1, forward strand.
ACACAACTCAACAAAAGAATCAATTCCTGGCAGATTTATTTTCTCATACCTTGGGCACGTTACGTGTCCATGTGCGCCTGTTATGAAAAGAAAACGCTTTCCTCCACAGCGGGGAAGCACACGATGACGACGCTGTCGTCAGACAACTACTTCTTCACACCCCGGAACCACTCCTTCTCCTGTACCAGCAAACAGCGTCTGGTTCTTAATGAATACAACCAGAACGGGTCCATCGTTAAGGATGACGTCATAGAGGTACTGATGGACATTGACACCATGCATGTACAAGCCTTTGATAGTCCACAGTCAGGCGAATTCACCGAGGGTAAGCTATTCCTTATGAACCAGAACTTTGAGTGGATCTCATATGTTTTGTATAATTTTATGCTGTGTCATTTTGTTAAAAATCGACGAGGGCATCAATGGTGGTTCTGCAGCTAATGCTAGGTCTGTGGGTTCCTAATTATTTCTAAAGCTGTTAAGGTTTATTCATAGGGTACGCTCTTGTATATGACTGTTTAAGCTAAACAAAAATTCAGACTGTCAGTCATAAGGTGAGGCTCCACTACGCGATTTTTTTGGTACATTCTCACCTAACTTTATCCCTATAGTGCCTAAGATATAGGGTGTTGACATTCCTATATTGTAAACATGAGATTCACAATTGTAAACATGAGATTTCAGGGTTATTTTATGGGTGATCTCTCTCATTGTGTGCCATATTTACCAACTAACCTGTACCTGCATATACTCTGTGATTGGGTGGGAGTTCAATATATAAACATCAACACAGCAAAATATAAATAACAACACAGCAGTCACACAGATCGCAGGGTCTTGTACTATAAAAATCAAACCTGTCTGATATTGAGTTGCAGATAGTCATCAGTGTGAAAGTCTGCAGTATTTACATTAGGTCAACTTGATTTAGTAAACAAAAACATCTTTTGGCAACAAAAATGTGCCTGAGATTGTATACAAAGCCTTCTCCACATAAACAGAAAGCTCTCTCAATCTTCTATTTACACCTTGAAATAATAACAAATACCACTCTATAATCTGTGTTTGTGTCTGCTTTTGTGAGAATAGCTCCGATTTTCAGCAAAAACCGCGAGGTGGAGCCTCACCTAAAGATATTTCAAATTACCTTTGTTTCTTTTGGCAGCCTCCTCGTGCGACACAGACATCTACAACAACCTACCACACCAAAACATTGTGCCCATCATCGTGGCTGCGTGCTTGGCCGGTATCATCATGATCATTATTGTAGCCTACTTTATTACCAAGCATTTGGGCCAGAATCCATACAAGGCCATGGATTAAGTGTCTACTATGTCGGCAATAGGCGAAATTAACGAAATAGAACAAAGACTTATTAAAATTAACAACCCTTAATTTTTCAACAGAAAATGGGTAAAAGCTAATGGATTGTCAATGGAGATTCGCACACAGCAATTGTCAAGCGATTAAAGAGGATGTGGGAAAACAGGACTATAGGGATGTTAGCGTGCCCCGGATAGCGTGCCATACTATACAAGTATGTAATCAAGGAAATCATCGTTCACTTAAGGTATCCGAGCTTCACTTGAGAAAAATGTATTAAAGAAAGGAAAAGTTAGATGTTGTTAATAACAACACAACACTGATATTTTGCCATGCATAGTGTATGGAAATTATTTTCATGAAGATCTACGCCGAGGTTGGTTTGCAAGGTTATTGCGGTGGTATTCTTTATCTGATATCTCTCACTAGGCAGAAAGGTAGCCTGTACTTTTAGAATTAGATAGGGTGATGTCACATATGCAATGACTTAGGAGCACGCAACACACAATGATAGCGGTATGCGCACACAGACAGAAGAGTAGAACTCTACCTTGAGAAACACTATTATTTTATTCAATGTTATATTACGTATAATTATTGTTCGTTAGTGTGTTAAGATCCATGGCCCCTTTGTTGCCACAACTATACGCACCATTTTGGGGACTCATTTTGTATTGGGTCCAATTATTTCCCTCCACTGTACTGGCTCAATATTATACATGTAGTACCTTTTTACCATTGAACTAGTGATTACATTAGGAGGGTGTATTCCTGGTCGCGCAATCAATGTCGGCTATAGCTAGCTGTTTCTGGTAAATTAGTGTTATTGGCCCAGGTCCACCTGGGTCATTGACGGCGGGGTTTCAGCATTTTTAGTCGATCAAAATGGCTGACTTAAAGTAGGAATTGCTTATACAAAGAAGGGGTCTAGAAATTAATGGAAAGTTGATGCATGTTCCTTAGATCCTTCGATTTCTGTCGATGGTAACAATTCCCGGAAAAAAATTTTTTATCTATGAAAAAAGCTGAAGAAAAAACCTGAGATGTTTGACTTACTTTCGCATGAAAATTAGGCTCCAAAGGATTGCATTGGGCGGTCAATTTCGGCGGTCGACAGGGGGTCAACATAACACATTGACTCCTATGGGAATTGGGCAATTTTTTTTTCAGCAGGTAAGGTGGGATTTTCTGTGTAGGACGGGTTAAGACCGTTGGTATATGAGTGTGTAAATCAGACTACCATAATTTTGTTATGTCAACCGCCTCACTTCCGGCAAGGAGACTTGACGCATGCGCACAGAGTGAATGGTCGTTAGATTTTATTTTTTTAACAGTAAATTGAGGGGATATATCCAATCAAATTCGATTTATATTACCAAAGATGTATGGATTATATTCAAAAAGCCATTAATTTCAAGGTAAATCGATAGAATCTACCATTGCTCCATCGAAAATGCTACTTCCGGCAAGGAGGGTCGCGCATGCGCACAGAACATCAAAATCCAAAATGGCGGACAGCGAGACGATCGTCTCACGGTACCAACGAAACTGCTGGATTATAAAAAAATGGAGGAGAAATACAATCTCTCTGGCAATTCTATTGAAAATATGGATGCTTATTCAAGACCTGCTGATATTGTGCATTGCTTAACTCGCCAGGAGAGGAGTTATTCGCCAATGAAACATACAAGCGATGATGGGTGCATTTTCCATAGGCTTAAGCATTGATGACTTGGACATATTGTCACCATAGTGTCAACAGTTAGATAGCTTTAATTTCTATATTTTTTTATGATATTTGGTGGAAGACCTGGGCCATAAGTGCTCTATAGCATGCGTTCAATTTTTTGGGCCAAAATTAAGATTCTAGTAGAAAGAAAAGGAATCAAAATTGAAATGTCCAATCCCTCCTTGGTTTTCTACGCATGCTGTTGGAAATACACCTTTATTTGGGCCTCATACAATTCATGTCATTTCAATAAACAGATGATGATTTGGCAGGATGTACTATAAAATTACATGTTGTGCCCACTGTGTGCGATCCCGCTGTGGCTTAAAAGGAAAGGCCTTACGATCAAAGCCTGTGCATATCGGGAGTCTCACAGCAGTTTTCTGGAGTTACATGTATACCGTGAATTCCCGGGCATATACATATAAATATCCCAGCGCTCTCGCGTATAGGACGCATTCTAATTCCAAAACAAAGTCTCATTTCGAGCTTGAATTTGAGCAGTGTACTACTAATCTGATAAGGCTGGTGTAAATCTATACATCGCCCGTAAGTTGTGCAATAACTTCAGGAATATTTTGTTGGAGTCATGCTTGCGTAAAATTAAGCCGCGCCTAGCACACAATGATGTACATATGGATGCAAGTCTATGCTCACTCGAAACTGCCAACGCAATTATGTTTACTTTTCTTTCGCGACGTACCGTAATCTCCCGCGTATAAGGCGCGTCTTATACGCGAATCAAATCGTGACTGGGTCTTATACGCGGGAGGGTAGTTGCCTTGAGTTGGGGGTGCGCCTTATACGCGGGGTACCTCCACTTTCCAAACCAGAATGATGTACACAGGGTCTTGTATTTTCTTTAACCAAAGAAAAGGTGTAGTCTATACCATGGTGCTCTAAATACCCTTAAACTGCTGAATGAAACATGCCATTCTGCTCACCATAAATGTGTTTGGAAATATGTGTACACCCCACTCACTGAGAGCTTTGTTAATTACACTATTGACCTTTTAATCAAGAGAATCCATGCAGCATTATAATCAATAATCCTGCCATAGTGTGTGCTGCCCCCTGGTGTTGTACAAACTACTGGTATCCCAGCATGTCATGTCTCTAGAAGACAGGCTTATTTCCCTGTTATAACAGTGTGGGCATGGATAATCAATGGGAGGGTATGATATGAACAAATAACAAATTTGTTTTGAACCTGTCTTATCTATAACTTGTTAACAAATAATGCAAATCAGAGGATTATTTCTTTCAAAAAATGAACAGTATTGTACCTTTCAAAATGATACCAAATAACATCAGTTGTGGGCCATATGAAGACAATTGGCATCAATAGTAGTTAATGAGTTAAATGATTCCTAGAATAACACCAGGTGGCAGCACACACTATGACAGGATTATTGATTATAATGCTGCATGAATTCTCTTGATTAAAAGGTCAATAGTGTAATTAACAAAGCTCTCAGTGAGTGGGGTGTACACACATTTCCAAACACTTTTATGGTGAGCAGAATGGCATGCTTCATTCAGCAGTTTAAGGGTATTTAGAGCACCATGGTATAGACTACACCTTTTCTTTGGTTAAAGAAAATACATGACCAGTTGGGGTATTGATAGTTGCAGGCAATATTTGAAATGCCCCTTTGGGTTGGGTCCTTTGTCTGGACCATGCTCCTTGAGTTAGGGGTGCGCCTTATACGCGGGTTTTTCAAATATTAGACTCAGGATCAGCAGATGCGCCTTCTATGTGGATCTGCCTTCTCTGAGTTGGGGGTGCGCCTTCTACGCGGGCTGCGCCTTCTACGCGAGAGATTACGGTAGTACATACATATATAAATAAAGGGCAATGGACAGTAACTCTAGGATCTACATTGTCCCAGTTGGCACAGAACATTGAATTAACGCTGACAACTGGTTCATATGTGTTGATAGTGTTGATGAACCTTTCTTCAATACTTTTTCATTGATTCCGTTTCAATTTTGTCTACCATCAACATTTCAACAGCAGAGCAACAGTTAGAATATCAATGTTGAAATATCCTAAATTTAATGTTGATTCAATGTTGATTTTGTCAACATTGATACAACATTGTCAATTTCAATGTTGATTCAATGTTGAAATGTCAACTCAGAATAACTTCACAATTATCAAACTTTAAACAACATTGAATCAAAATGGAAATGCGGACATTGGATCAGCACTGATGGTTAGATGTTGAATCACAGTTGACTTGATCATGTTGTATCAACTTTAAAATTCAAACATATTTCAACCCTGAATCAGCTGTTGATATGCAAACATTGCTTCAACATTGAATCAACGATAGTGTGCCCAAGCTACGATCTTAGCTACGGTGAGACATTGTTGTGGCTGTAACTTAAATGGGTAGGAAACACCGTTTGTGACTAATCAGCAGCTTTCCAAAAATCTCATACATCATTGTAAAATTTATTTTTGAAATGTTAACCGATATAAGAATTAAGTGGAACATCAACCCCCAATCCCTAGGTTCTTCGTAAAATGGCGTCCATGGAATCGTGGATTTCTAGTTTCATTGTAGACCATTGCACGTGGTTAATCAGTGATGGATAGCTAAGGATAAACTAGTAACCATACCAAAGGACTGAAGGGTGGTATTATAATTCATACCATTGCAACTTATTTTGGAACAGATCCCTTTGTCAGTCGTTTATTTTGTTTAAATCCGTGTATAGATGTTAAAACAACCAATGAAATATGGGATTTATCTACCGATGTGTATTATCGGAAATGGCATACAAGAAATTAGGGGATTGATGCGTGTAAATCAAACGTAGTGTCAGTAGGGCTCAGCCTACATTTCTTACCTTGTATGGGAGTGCATTCCAACGTTCAATGTTGTCTGTGCCAAGAAATTGAAGAATGGAATACGTGTTCTTCACAGTAGCTTAACTACAACTGGAAACGCTCTATTATTTACTGTTACGTTATAGATACACGTATGTAAGTTTTTTTTTTAATTTAAAAATCGTCATAGTCTGTAGAGCAAAATAACGACCGAAAAAAAAACTCCACTTGACAAACATTATTCAATGTATAGGAAAGACACATATATATAAAAGGGGTATGATAGACATATTATAAGGCATTGATCATTTACCTATAAAACACTATGTGTATTGTGAAGAACATTGTAAATATAGCTAAGAAACAGATGTCTATTTTGTAGATTCTCTAACAAGATAGTTATGATATACGGCGGAAGTGTTGCAATATTACTTCTCTGCTCAATTATAATTCATATTGTCACATTGCACATTCCCTTCCTCTCTACCAAAAATAACTATATACAGGGGTATGGTAGCATATACGTGTATTGTTATAGTAACAGAAATTTATCTTAAAAGCAGTCCACAAGCGCACTGTGAATACTAAATTGTCAATTTAAGATTATCTTTAGACTTGTTAATATAAGGAGGGGAGGGTCTAGATAAACCTACATATTCTATGATGAGAGCACGGGTCGTTCATGGTGTGGTGCCGAATTGTAAATAGCAAACATTTGCTTATCACCTAATTGGTGAGAGTAAAATTAACCTATATTGAATGTGGATAACTAGGGAAGGCTGGTGCGACATGCTAATTGCCAGTTGACATTTGCCTGTTGCCTGTTGTCAGTTACCAGTTGTATGCTCCTGGTGCCTAGTTGCAATTTGCCAATTGCCATTTGCCAACTACTATGTCATGCCAATTGCGGTTTGCCCCTGAGATTTTGATGATTGCTTGTTTAAATGGGTGACGCAGTTGCCGTTTGCCACTTAATTTTGATATAGACTTGAAATGATAGCCGAAAACTTTGAAATGGTACAAAAGGAACTAATGTACAGCCATAACTGGCAATTGGCAAACCCACAATTGATGAATGGTTATTGGCAAATGGCAATTGGCAAGCTACAAGTGACATGGCAAATGAGAATAACAATTGGCAAATGGCAAGACGTAAGTGGCAACTGGCAATTGGAAAAAAGCAAATGAGAATAACAATTGGCAAATGGCAAGATATAAGTGGTAATTGGCAAACGACAAATGAGAATAACAATTGGCAAAAGGCAAGATATAAGTGGCAATTGGCAAATGGCAAATGGAATTCAGTTATTAACAATTGGCAAATGACAAAATGTAAGTGGCAATTGGCAAATGGCAAATGATATTAACAATTGGCAAATGGCAAGATGTAAGTGGCAATTGGCAAATGGCAAATGATATTAACAATTGGCAAATGATATTAACAATTGGCAAATGGCAAGATGTAAGTGGCAATTGGCAAACGGCAAACAGTTAGAGACATTAACAATTGGCAAATGGCAAGACATAAGTAGCAATTGGCAATTGACAAATGACAAATGACAAATGGGATGTAGCAACGGCCTTCCATAGATAACACTTTTGCAGATCTATACTAAATCATGTTGGCCTCAAGTACACCCCCCAGACGTTCACATATGTACATGTATGTATAATACCATATTGGGTAAATTCAGGAAAGAAGTAATATGAATGTATACCATTTCTATATTACAGGGTTTACACCTCCAGTATACCTGACTCCAAATAATTGAAATAAATATGAAATAAATATCGGGGTGATTATATCTTAAGCAATGACTAGTAACTCATGTGTTTCAAAGCTTTTTTTTCCTAATTGTTGTATAGCTAGAAACTGGAATAAAATCATTTTCTGGACGTTTATCTTCAGTGTTTCATATCTTTAGGTGCCTTTATCTGACACATATTAGAACTTAATCAATAGGCTATTCTGTGGCCAACCATTTCACCTCCTTTCAGTCTGTCTTTCCCGACTTATACCACGATTCTGGCCACTCCCCTACTGTTATGCCCTGATTTTACCCTGCGTTACCAGAGCATATACGGCACATGGCTATTGTATTATTGACCAATGGGAGGCATCCCTGGCATAAACTGCAGAGTTGGGGGCTGAAGGTGTTAGTCATAGTGGAGTCGGGGTCTAATGGCGGCCCCCAGCTGATAATGGCTATGTGAGCTATAGGCACTAGTGCTTTTTGGGGATTTTTTGGATATAACTTTTCGAGGTCAAGTTGGATTTAGACATTTTTGGGAAATATGTGGCAGATATTCAAACTAAAAATCAAAGTCAATCTCGCCACTGTTTCAATGTGAAAAATCATCCCAACTCATAGGAGTATTGAACCCCGGCCGCAGTGGTGATAGGCAAGGGCCCTAGCCATTAGGCCACACTAAACGTAGCTTACCGCCGGCGGTACAGAGATGAGAGTCTAGATTTCTAAGCTACACTAAACGGTGATAGAGCAACCATATTTCGTATTGAATCCAAGCTTGTCATGTTATAATATCCTAGCCCGGTATCCTAGCGCCAAAAAATATACGATCCATAGATGATGATAGCAAGCTATATAGTCTCTATATAGAAGGATTCCATGAATTTTCAAGCCTAAGCAAGTCGCGGTCCGCCATTCCACCTGTCCTACTTCCTCGACAGCATCTTGACACAGTTATTACATGCAGGCGACTACGGAACTACCGTAATCTCCTGCGTAGAAGACGCTCCCCAAACTCACGGTAGGCTGGTTCGTGTAGAGGACGCATCCAACCCCCCTGAATCGATTTGTAAAAAAAAAAACGTACAAGACGCCCCCCCAACTCAGCAGGGGGGGTTCGCGTATAAGATGCACCCCCGCGCTGCTGGCTATATGAGTTCAAGCTGTCATTGGCACACGGTCGGCGTTTTGCCCGCCGAGCAAATCTACAGCGACGGGGCTGCCGCGCTGCTGGCTATATGAGTTCAAGCTGTCATCGGCACACGGTCGGCGTTTTGCCCGCCGAGCAGATCTACAGCGACTGGGCTGCCGCGCTGCTGGCTATATGAGTTCAAGCTGCCATCGGCACACGGTCGGCGTTTTGCCCGCCGAGCAAATCTACAGCGACCGGGCTGCCGCGCTGCCGCGCTGCTGGCTATATTAGTTCAAGCTGTCATCGGCACACGGTCGGCGTTTTGCCCGCCGGGCAAATCTACAGCGACCGGGCTGCCGCGCTGCTGGCTATATGAGTTCAAGCTGTCATCGGCACACGGTCGGCGTCAAACCCGCCGAGCGCCCGTCGACACCTCCTGGTCTGCCGCGCTGCTGGCTATATGAGTTCAAGCTGTCATCGGCACACGGTGTGACGGTCGGCGTCAAACCCGCCAAGCAAATCTACACCGACCGGGCTGCCGAATTGCTGGCTATATGAGTTCAAGCTGTCATCAGCGCATTTTCCCAAATGAGATGTTGGAAAACCCCGCATATAAGACGCACCCCCAACTTGAAGAAATCCTATAAGACGCACAAGGCATTTGTTTGGCGTAGAGGACGCGTCTTATACGCGGGAGATTACGGTAGGTCAACACGCCGCCTTGCATGGAGAGTGCTGGGAATGGAGAACTGTGACTCGCTTAGGCTGGAAAATTTATGGAATCCTTTTATATTTCGAATGTTAGAGACCAGAATGACTTGATATCATCATCTATGGATCGTATGCTTGGTGTGAGCTGAAATTTGTTACATGACAACTTTGGATTCTATGTATAATATCGGTGGAAAGACAGGCACCTGCGAGGAAAAACATGGCCATGGGGAAGGCTACTATAGGGACGATCGCTTGCACTTTGAAAATATCTTCTCCTACATTTATTCTAGGGATATCAGGTAAGAAATTAATATACAAGTTAGGCCCTTATACCAATGGTCCACTGGGCCTCCTTGGTCGACTTTTCTGTAGGAAATGTATGGCCAAAGTCGGCAAAATGGACTATTGGTATTATGTACCTACAGTCCTGCCGAGGAAAGACATGGCCATGGGGAAGGCTACTAGGGACTATCGCTTGCACTTTGAAAATGTCTTCTCCTACATTTATTCTAGGGATATAAGGTAAGAAATTAATATACAAGTTAGGCCCTTATACCAACCCAGCAAATCCTAGTGAACATGAGTCATGCTGGGTGAGGAATGTGTGAGTACATTGAGTGATAACGAATAATGTCATTTTGTGTGATACAATGTCAACTCTCACTCTGCTTGACAAACCTTCACTTACTTCAGTAAGACCTGAGAGAGCATGCGTCAACATGTGTCAATACTTGTCAACTCTCACACCGCTTCACATGTCTGCACTCATTTCCATAAAGATGTGAGGGGAACTGGGTGAGCAAGTGTCAACATGTGTCAATACTTGTCAACTCTCACACAGGTTCACATGTCTTCACTCATTTCCATAAAGATGTGAGGGGAACTGGGTGAGCAAATGTCAACATGTGTCAATACTTGTCAACTCTCACCCAACCTCACATGTCTTCACTCATTTCCATAAGGATGTGATGGGAACTGGGTGAGCATTCGTCAATACTTGTCAACTCTCAGGCAGCTTCACATGTCTTCACTCATTTCCATAAGGATGTGATGGGAACTGGGTGAGCATTCGTCAATACTTGTCAACTCTCAGGCAGCTTCACATGTCTTCACTTACTTCAATAAAGATGTGAGGGGACCAGGGTGAGCACATGTCAACATGTGTCAATACTTGTCAACTCTCACCTAGCATGACATTTCTTCACCAAGCCTTCAACAATAAGAGACTATGGAAACTGTATGGATTCTCATGGCTTGTACTTTGCAGACTGGGCCTATTGAGTAAATGTCAATATGAGAATTTATGTTTCACAGAGCAAGTTCCTTTCTTACATAGCATGAAATACATATGAATCAGGAACATAATGATAGCCAAGTATATGTAATTTAGTGCATACATTAGACATAATAGCTCATTTGTTTTGTCTATGGGACATAGCACTGAATTGGAATTGCATATGTTTTACATGATATCTAAGTATCTGTTTGTCCTGGTTTGATGGGATATGAAGGTTTAATGTCTACTGATCAGCTAGGTCACAGCTGATTAGAGCAAATATACAGGAACTCTTCATAGGCTGGTTAAAAACTCTGTATTGAGTGATAATAGGGGCAGATACTTTGTCCAACATTAGCATGACAGACTGTGTGAGGAGATGTGAGCATGCATCAAGATTCGCCAACTATCACCCACCATGACAGAACTTCACGCACAATGACACATTATGTACTTTTCTGTGTTTTGATTGGTCCATTTCAAATTTCCCTCCCATTCCTTTGTTCTCCTGCTTTCAAAACAGTCAGGCAGAGACAGCCATGGAGAACAGATCTTGTGGTAGCTGGTCACACACAAGCTTATCACATAGGATTTCACTTGAAATCCTATGTGATAAGCATTTATACAGTAACACTATCTACAATCCCTGAACATCTATCTTGTTGCTGAATTCAGCTATTTGTCTCAACACCCCAAATTAATGAAGAACTTTCTATGTGAGCAAGGCTCAGGGAAATTCTGGGGGATTCAGGGTGTCATATGGGAGTGGTCATTGTTTATCAACTTGGATGTGAGTGGATGGTCAAAATTAGATTGCTGCTGTTTGTTTATGACCATTTCTTATCATTTCAACAGGCATTCTCAAGACTGATACAAGGAAAATTCAATTCACACAGCTGACAGAATATCTATCCATTTTCAAGCAAAGTGGGCAACACATGACATGCAGAGGAGAGATATCTTCAATGGGAACCAGCATGAACAGCTGAATTGATGTTAATAAAGTTATGAAATATCAGAAATCCACAACCACCTGCAACCCCCCCCCCCGCCTATCCCCCACCCACAAATTAGTCTGTGCGTCAATATTATGTGATACTGTGTCATGACCCATGTGTCAGTGTGTGTGATAATGTGTGATGACACATGATGTCATCATGTGTCATTGTTGGTGAAGGTTCATGCATCTTGACTCAACTTCACAAATTTGGCTGGGATGTTCACGCATGCGTCATATCTTGTTATGGTCCATGATCACCCATGCGTCGAGTCCTAAGAGCGCATTGGGTGAGGCTGGCGCAGCATGACAAAAGTTGACACAGATTTGCTGGGAATGGTCCACTGGGCCTCCTCGGTCGACGTTTCTGTAGGAAATGTATGGCCAAAGTCGGCAAAATGGACTATTGGTATCATACCTACAGTCCACTGGGCATCTTCGGCTGACTTTTGTGTAGGGAATGTATGGCCAAAGTTGGCCAAAGAGGCCCAGTGGACTATAGGTACATGTATAAGGTTTATAAAGTGGGCCTAGCCCTAGGCCGAGGTCGAGGTCCCATTTTGATGACTGGGTGATGGCATGGGTAGGCATTTTCTACCCCTAGAGGAAACACCTCTCACTGAAATGAAAAAGAAGATGGGGAAATGAATGTATCACAATATCAGTCTGACATGGCAATGTTTCAGAAAAACTCTGATATCAGACTAGGAAACTGTGATATCAAAGTTAGAAAACCCTGATATCAAATTCTAAAATTGTGATATCAAATAAAGAAACTCAGATATCAGGGGGTGAACATTTGGCTTGCCACAGTCATGTTACAGGGTTTGCCAACTTCTGAGACTGAGGAGGATTGAGACATTGGTGAAAATTTTGAAATTTAGATAGCAGACAGTGCATTCTGGTGGATTCTGAAAAGTCCACTCGGCGAATCATTTGCAGATGTGCACAAAAGATGGGGCATACAAATGTACAATTTTGCATTCTGCAGTGGCAGGGCCATAATTTCCAGAAGTGATTAGGGGTGAAGCGAGGCTGTGCACATGCATTCTGGTTTATTCTGACGGCTCTACTGTGCGATTTGCACATACATGTCTGTTTCGAGATGAGGGGGTATGGGTAGAGAAGAAAGGGGAAGTGGCAGGGGAAATCCCGGAGGAGAGAGATAGAGAGATAGAGGGAATATACCGACTGCGCAGGATAGATTATTGACCAATGAGATAATTCCCTTCATTCACTACAGACATTTTAAGGTGCATTACATAACAGTATAAATGTTTATCTCTCCAGTACCAGATCAAGCAATGGAACATGCAACCTCGGTATAGCGACCTAGTGGGATTAATAAGAGAGTGGTCATTTTTTTAACAACAAGGGAGGGGTGGTGGATTTTCATATGTACACGTTTAAAATAATTCCAATTAGAATTGACCTTTTAACTCTGGCCTTCTAGGAGTGCAATGGGTACACACCTGATAACTCTTATCACTGATAACTTGCTGGTAACAAGTTCCAGCTATGGCCACGTCTTTTAGACTATCCGCTAGCTCGGTATAGGGAACCTAACCATTCATGTGTGGAGGTGGCCATCTTGAAATAAGTTATGCAACTGCCCCTGACTGCCATCTTGGATTTAGCAGAATCTAAACACCTAAAACAGTGGAGAGGCACTTTGGGTGATTGAGAAGAGGCAGGATGCATCTTCTCACTCTTATCAATTTCCATTGTATTCTGCTGGATGGAGGGGAGATAAGAGATTACCCAAAATGAAGGGAGGTGATTAGCCTGACAGTGAGACAATGGCTTGATTTTACTCTTGATCATGTGGGCCCTCTAACAAAACTTTCAAAGTTTAATTTCTCTATCTATGTGAACCATATCTTGTTAAAGTTTCAGTTATTTTCTATCCATAGCCTAAGTATATATTTTAGAGAATGATTACAGATAGTCAATTAGGAAGAGCTTATCAAAGTAAACTATACAAAGATGCCAAAATGGTGATCTAGCCCCTGACTACATGAGCCACCTAGCTGATTCTCTCAGTACTTAGGGTAGGGTGTTACACGGGCCACGCAAATCTGTGTCAGAACGGCAATTCTGCAAAATTCCTGACATGGTGTCACTTATTTGCTCCTCAAAACTTTACTACAGCTACCCCATTGATGATTATAGTATTGATTTGAAGCTATTGATCATACGCATGTGATCGGCCAATCAGTTCTTTATTTGTATTGTTCTTATGGCTGTGGAAACACACAGGTAAATGTTACTTTTGCCATAGTGTGAGTAGGTAGCATATGTCACCTATATTTGCAGTAGGGGAAAAAATACATGTCCTCAAATAATGCCAAGTATGCAAGAATCTATTGAATTCTAACTGAAATGAAAGGTGCAGGATATTTTTACACATTTGCACACATTGCCTTAGGCGCACACTTTTTTCATGACTAAAGTTCACAATTAGTAAAAGAATGCATCTATACCCATTATTATAACTCTGCACAACTCTTGAATACTTGAGACAGAAATAGGCCTATATTGGCATTTCCTTTCTATACTTTGGCAAACCAGGACTTGTTAACAAGAATGAATTAGCAGATACATAATGCAAGTGATACTAACAGAAGCACCATATGTCGTATTATTAACATCATGACTTTTCCCATGTTCAATAACCCCTAAAAGCTCTAAATGAAGGAGTTTATTTTATCTGGCTCTGTGGCTACAGACAGTGCAATCACCTGTGCTGTATGGTCTACTCTGCACCCATACAGGTGCCACTGCCCCCATAGTCTATAGAGCAGTGGTGACAAAATATCTGCCACTTTTTTAACTTTGAACAGCTCTCAATCATTCCCTATTGAAGATATCATCATTCTTATTTTTACATTGAATTAATGTTGCATTAATGTTGTTCGGGAGTGTCTCGACCCAAAGGGTCGGCATGATGGATGACTTCTGAGTTATTCATTCATCCTGACGACCAATATTATAGGCATGATGAGTTGATGGATTTTATGACATGGGGGTAGATGGGTTTCCTGGGAAGGAAGCTATAAACACTTTGACCTCCTGACTATGTTGGATGGGCTGCATGCCACCACCTATTCACAGGTGCTATCCCACTACGGCCAGATGCGGGGCCTTTTGCCTGCTATGTTTCCATCCTGGGCCAGTGCGACCCTCCTCTCACTTAATAAGAATGTAATATGGGAGTCATTGCAATTGTAATTCAGGTGTGCCAACAAGTCAGAACAGCCTTACATTACTGCTTAGTGTAGGGCATATAAGCCTGCTGCCCTACTGATAGGGCACACATACTTCAAATCAACAGCTATTAATAATAGTACTAGTCAATCTCCCCTTAGCTGCCTACTGCATGAGGGTAGGTATGTAAATTAGCCATGTGCTTTCAGAACCGCACAATGTTGACACAGAGATGAAGGGAGACTAGCAGGGGTGTTCAGTAGACTATGCAAGAGGCACACAATTGATATACCTAAACTACTGCAGGGGGGCACCTGGATCTGTGCCTACTGAACACTCCTGAAGTGCAGAGATGACCGTGCCTCAGGAGTGTCACCCCTTCTCTATATTTAGAACACCTATACTCTCACTCTCTGACCACAGGCTTCCATATGCTCTGTGGTGTAGACTATAGTCATGATGCCACACTAGTTCAGGTGTGCCTAACAAGTCAGAATAGTCTTAGATTACTCCTTAGTGTAGGGCCTCTGTGCCTGCTGCCCTAATCATAGGGCACAGCTACTTGAAATCAACAACTATTAAGAAGGTAGGTATGTAAATTAGCCATGTGCTTTCAGGACCGGACAATGTTGACACAGAGATGAATGGAGACTAGCAGGGGTGTGCAATAGATTATGCAACAGGCACGCCAATTGATATACCTTTAATACTACTGGTCAGCACCTGGATGTGTGCCTACTGAACACCTCTGGGGTGCAGAGATAACCATACAAAAGAGTGTCACCCCTTCTCTACAATTAGAACACCTATACCCTCACTCTCTAGGCACAGGCTTCCATATACCCTGTGCTGGGCTCCCCCGGACCCACCATATCGACACCTGGCTTAGCGTGGACATCCATATTCCCGACCTCCAAAGCAGTTGGATTACAGGACGGGACCAGTCCCAGTCAATTGCATCAGCCCTGGAACTCTTAATTTATCCAACAACCAGTGCTGGTGACAGTAATGTCTCTACAGGTAGCCATCTAGACAAACCAAGCACCAGCAGAGGCCACCTCATGCTGGTATCAGTAAGGTGTCAGTGCTGTGGAATGAGGGTACCCATAGAGCAAACTGTTGTAGCTGGTTACCTGCAATACCTGACAGAGATATAGGCCTAGCATTAGTCTTACCCATGGGGACAAGTGAGCACCATGGGCAGTACTGCCATCTGATGAGAAAGAGCAGCATAATAAACTCATGCAATTCATTAGGTTGTGTGGAACTAAATACATTTCCTCCATGTCTATATAGCTTAAACACACAAAAACAGTCGCCTATAGAGTGTGTTGATCACAATTTCAACTCTAGCACAATTAAACCATCTGTCCCACACAATGTGATAGAATATTGGATATCCTTAAGCCTGAAAATCTTAACTAAGGGAGTGCTGTGGAGTACAGTAAATTCCTGTGAATACAAGCAGCGGCCTATATGCAAAGCAGAGCAAAGGTGCGGCTTAAAGAATGTGCCTCAAGTCAGCATGCAGTTTCTTTGTGGGAATCCTCTATGAATTATAAACTTATCAATTTGCAAACCTTATTAAGGTGTGGCTTATAGCTTCTCCCAATGTTGGATTGCAGGCATGGAGAAAAGGAAAACCAATGCCCCGAGGGCATGCATTTAGTGATCCAAAGCCACAGAAGTGAAAAAAAATATGACGCATTTAGCAGGCCATGCAGGCCTTCATCAATCATAATTTCTGAAAGAAGAATCTAAATGGAGTATACTGGTGTGGCCCCCAAGGGATAAAAAACCACATGGTGAAATTTGGCCATTTTGAGGCGACAGTCTGACATTTCATGTACATTCCTAAAAAAGTGACATGTGACATGAAGAATTGAATTTTGAGACATAATTTTATTTTGGACATGTCGCTTTTCCTAAAAAAGTGACATGTGATGTGAAGCCTTGAATTTTGCCGACATTGTGACATGGGGGGTCCCCTGGGGGGGGCGACTGGTTTCGATACTGGTACCCTGAGAGAATTCGCCTCTTGAGCGAAAAAGCCAGCGCATCACTATTAAGGACAAGGGCTCCAGGTGACCCAAAAATTAACTGACAAAGGATTTCCTTGTAACTTGGAATATTTGTTCGTTACATGATGTGTACTTTAAATGTGGAATAAAAAGTTGGGGAAGCAATGCTACTTTCTTCAGTAGCAGCCATCCTTTGTAGGATACTTTAGCATTGAGTCCAATGGGCAACACCTAGACATTTTGGATTTTGGAGGAACATTGGTGAATAATTCCCAAACTGGACAAACAACTCTTCTCAAAAACTACAAATATGTCCATTGACATGTGTTTATGACGATAGAAATGCAAAATAATATGGTTCCAATGCTACTTATTGCACAAGATGAGTGTGTATGCAAGGGGGTTGGGAACCCTAATGCTTAAGCCTATGGACCACAGCCAGGGGGGGGGTAGAGGGGGGTTTGTAGTCTTTTGGCAAAGCTTCTTCAAACTTGATCAAAATGCACATTTATGGGTCAATATCCATCAAACGTCCACTTTATGAAATGTCCATAAAAATTAAAGGTGTCTTTTTTTCAAAACCTGTCAAATTTTCTGAAAATACACTTGTTTACCTCCAAAAAACACCAAACGGGAGGATTTAGTTTCCAGCGGTTCAGTTTTTATTAACAGCGGAAGAAGACCATATGTCATTCAAGAAAAAAACGTCCATAATTTGAATTCATTTCTCATGTTTAGCCACTTTACATATTGTTACAACCTGCTGACAATGACATCTTTGGGTTCATTTTACAGTAGACAGTTGTGGTAATTGTTTTAATTGCCTTTAACCTTGTTGTCAGAATTGTGTGAAAATAGCACATCTCCCAAAACAGAGCAATTTCACTAGAAAAGTTAAATATCCCTGTCATACCAAGTATGTTCCATGAAAGTTGATGCTATTTTTACAAGAGGCAGTCCTTTTTATACCTGTTTCAGGTGATGAAACTTCACATTATTATCTGTCAAGGGAACCCACAATCAGGGTGACAGGTCACAATTTTATCAGTACCACACACTCTCAATGTTGAGTTAATTAATATTACAGACATTTTTAATTGGGTTCTCTTGCCACTTAACAACCTGAAACTTGCTTCAAAAACTGACAGATCCCTCTCAACGAGAAGAATGCAGTAGTTCCCAAAATGGCCGCTAGGCCCCTGCCGCTCTTGTCCTTAAAAGAATAAAAGGGGGGATGGAAAAATCTCAGACCCCTCCTCGGGGCGTGGAATTTCACCCCCCACCTCCCATTGTTAAAAAATGACCACTCCCTTAGGGAATGTAACCACACCACAGTACCCATAGGGAGACTAAGACGCGCGATAAACCATGTCGTAAAAAAATTCTGATTCGGAACTAAAATGACCAATATTTGAATTGACCTAGAGGCCTACCATAGAGTAGAGGCTCCTATTATTGGCAGGGCCCTGTTATCGGCAGTTTTGATCAATCTGAGGTCCTAAACCAATGTTACAAAGTCCTGGGAGAGTGTACCAAAGGTAAAAGGCTAATTGATTGCATCCAGCACACATATAAATGTTGTAGTATTGTGCTGCCAACTAGCGGCAGGCGGACTAACTATGGCCGGTCATACTGGGATCGGTATCTCACGATCATGACGCACATGCTTGTACCTCAATCAGAGTTCAACTAAAGTCTATCTACTACCAAATTGATATGTGTTCATCTATCACTTCAATAAATAGCTGTTTCACATAAATCACATTTGAAGCAGACTTTTTCTTCTTTGAGAATTATCTGGGTCAAATCCCTTACAGCCTAATTGCCTCGATTAACAAGATAATTCATGAATTTTTAGAACATATTTTTGTGCAGAAATGTGCTAAATTACGAGTTAGAAATGGGTATGGACACATATTTATGGCCTCTTTTAACATATTTAGGTCTGTTTTGAATTCTATGTCTTAATTCCATTTATTTGAAAGGGGTGCCGATAATAGGCTCCAAAATAGACCAAATGACCATATTATCGGCATCTGTGAATAAATATTCTTCCCAAAATCTTGAAATCATAAAAAGAGAGGCACTAGTGCATGTAGAATGAAGAAAAACTCATTCCATATCCCTCCCAATGAAGGGCTTTCGTAATGAATTTTGAAACACCTAGCACAAAATATATTCTATTTCACATTTTTCTTTGTCAGAATCCCTTACCATTTTCCTATCTTATTATTTATAGAAGAATTGATTTTAATCATGTCTATTTTTGAAGTTATGTGTTTTCGTTAATACAGTGTGATTAGTCAATAAAAATCATGTGAGATTGTGAAATTACACATATTTCGTAATCTGTACACTGGAAAACATAAACAATAGCCTATTTTTTTATTAATGAGCCAAATCTATAAAGGAATGTAGGTCAATGTGCCGATAATAGGAGACAGGTGCCGATAATAGGTGCTCAGAATAGGTCAGAAAAAATAATAAATGCTGACTGAACAGTTATGATATCTCAAGGCCACAGAGTAGAAAAATTCCGAAAATTATCACTCTCTATGTTTGGCATCTATTACATTTCATATATCTAAAACCTGCTTGAGGATTTACCCTTAACTCGCCGATAATAGGGTCCACTACTCTATATGAAATTTTAAGGCTCAACTCTCATTCTTAAAAAAGTTATGCTAGGCCTAAAAAATGCTCCTATCCTTCAAGCCTGCGGGATAATATGCTAGGCCTTGAACGCGCGGTCACGTGACGTTACTTAGTCTCCCTATGGCCAGCGTGGGAAAGAAAGTGACGCCTGCTCTCCGCGTTACTCCCACGCGTCAAGATCTCGGACCACCATAAAGGTCTGCAGTGACAACGATCATAGAGTAAATGTAGGCAGTTAAGAGAGGGTGGCCTCTGATTGGTCTATATTAGTGTGTGGAAATTATTGTCAGCTTTGCTATAAGGCATCAAATAAATCACTAAACTGTACTGATTCATAGAATATAAATTGTGACACACTGGCCCTTTGGTTAAGCACTGGTGGGTGGCATTAAAAAAATAGTGAGCACTGTTGAATTATTAGGTGCAGAATAGGTCAAAATGTAGGTGGGTACGCATGCAGGCCAATAGAAAAAAAACTGGATTGGTCAAACCTATATTTTTTTCATCTCAGATTAAGGATAAAAGATGTATCTAAAGATTTGTGGTCATTTTGGGCGATTTGAATCATTGTAGGCGGGTTTTATCGGTGGTTGAGCTATAATAGATTATAGTGAGAAATGTTTTGGTGGTCCGAGACCTCAACCTCGATCCCCTAAGACCGGCACGGTATTCATTAGCCGCACGCCAGCCACGCGGCGGGCGCCACAGGCGCACCTCCTCTCTAGCTGGAGTGCGAGCACGTTCAGGTCCGGGCGCGCGCCGATGGCTGGGCGTGCCGCCTATTGAATTCCCCTCAGTAGCCAACGTAACAAGGTGTTTCCTGTGGCCCAAACCCCCAATCACCGGTTCCGCTGCCTGTTAGCTTTTGCAGCTGGCCTGCTACTGCAGCTGCAGCTCCAGTCCAGAAATATTCACCAAAGAGAACACCAACCCGCCAGAATATTTGGACAGATATGGCATCCCGAGGAGGTAGGGCTTTCAAATATATTAGACTAGTTTCTGTGAATGGCTATAAGCCTTATAAGGCTTCCTGTAATATTACGAGTAAAACTGAACATTTATTTAAATATCAATGCATTACAATTAGACCACTGTACTATGAGCGATAATGGGTCTTTTGACGGTTCATCTCAACGGTGGGCCCTCCCAGGGCACTGCTCCAAGGGACCAGGGACCAGGGTGTACCGGAAGAGTTTTTTTCACGTGACGTCAATTTGCAGTGCATGATGATGATGGTAAGGCCATGGGAAGTCAGGTTACAGTTTACCGTCCGAGCCATTTTGAAAATTGATGAGGCTTTTTTTCATTATTCATTATATACCAACCAGTGCCGGGACTTGTCTCGATTGTACATGCCACTATCATGAAAAACATAGTGACTATGTTTTTCACATTCCTTGAACTAAGAGCTTTAATTTTATATCAAATATGCCCCACTTTGGTCATTCCTATCATGTCAAAATGCATTTTTGATAACTTTTTCAATTTTTTTTTAGATAATGAATAATGAAAATTTCTCATGCGGCCCCTTCAAAAGCATGCGGGCGGTGGACGGTAAACTGCAATGTGAGTTCCATTGGCCTAATGGAGATCATCATCTACCACTACTCACGCAGCCATAGAGAATGCACTGTGCCGATATACTAGCCTGTATTAAATCCTGATTATCTCCCAATCCTCTGCCTTGATAAACAAGAAAAATGTGGCAAGGACCACGGATAGGAGTTGCCACTCGCATGCCACTCTGCGGCCGACATGTGACGTCACGGCTGACGTATGACGTCACAAATTGTGTCACAAGGTGACCGTGACGTCACTGACAAACCGAAAACATAATGAATTTGCTATGGTCGCTGCGCTCCCGGCCACTACGCGGCAAGCAACTCCAAAAAAATCCTTTTCACAACAAATAGTAGAGATAGATAGGGGAGTATGCAGGGTTAAAAATCATTAATGATTGATTTATATAAATGTTTAAAATAGCACGTGGAAGTGGAAGAAAGTGCTGTGCGGGTTAGAGCAGTGAGTGTATGGCTTGCCAATCTCAAGGTACTGTAGCGACCTACTACCCTGTACAAAATCCTGATTTTCTCTGAAGGTTATTGTTAACAGTCTGTCCTATACAGCTAAAGTTGGACGCGACCATTTATAAGTTTAATGTAACTTCTGCTAATTCGGGTTACACGCTGTAATGTGTTACATGATGCTTATGAAAGATCCGCCATGGAAATTAGTCGGGAAGACCACAACTTACTGTACTCTACTGTTGTGAATGACTTAAAAAAAAAAAAAAAAAAATCCTGTACCTCAATCAAAAAATTCCTCTCACCATTAATAGTAGAGATTGAGGTGAGCATGCGGAACTAAGAATTATTGATGTTTAATTCACATAGATGTTGAAAATATAATGTGGAAATGTAAGGATGGTCTGAGCAAGGTGTGACATTGAGTGGCTAGCTTTACTGTTGTGATCCACTACCCTTTAGAAAATCTCGATTTTCTCCAAATACCTTTGCTTCTTCAAAAATTCCTTTTCACCAGTAACAGTAGAGATTTAGGGGGATATGCGAAACTAATAATTATCAAGGTCTGATTTATATAAATGTTTAAAATCTAATGTGGAAGTGTCAGTTTGTCTCCTTCCCCCTAGACTGCAGTGTGTGAGCTGCCTGTTGTTTACACTTGAGATCTCCACCAGGCCGCCGAGGGTGTTAATACACATTCGCTGAAAAAACTATCGTCGTGTTTGAGCGTCGGTATTTGAATAAACGCCTGTCTTGTATAACCGCTGGGGGTAAGGGGGTGCTGAAATATCTCTTAAGCACTGAAAACTGTATCTTGAATAAGCACCTGTCTTGTGTAAGCGCCGGGTAATTGAGGCCGCCAGAATAAAAACCGCCGGGATGCTTGAAAACGACGATACGGCCAGTGCCCATGTCAATTTTTTTGACAGGGGTATGCGCTTGTGGCCTGGACAACCCTTGCCCTTTTTAGGGAGTGGTCAATATTTATGAACAAGGCTGGGGGAGGGTGGTGGGTTTGAGAGGGGGGGCGTAAAATATTCAGACCCCTCCTGAGGGTGGGGATGCAAAAACTTTTGACCCCCCCCCCTTAAGGGGGGACGTGAAAAATTTACCCTTTTTTTTTTTTAGCAAAATAGCCTGCACACCACTATAGATCAAAGAGGGGCGCGCTTCCGGCAGGGAGGGGGAGTGCAAAATATGTTGACTGCTATCAAGGGGGGGGGCTTCAAAAATGGTCACACCAGCACCCCCTCGCTCCCCTTGATAAATAATGACCACTCCCTTAAGGGGATTCTACTCTCAAAAGTCCACCCTTCTTTGATATAGCCTAGGGGCATTTTCACACCCTTTTTATACCATGTTTCCCTGTGTATAGGCCCGGGCTAATACAAGCATAATTGGAAAATTTACCAGGCCTATACACGGCGCAGTCCAATATATGGGGCAGGCCTCTATTTAAAGGGGAAGAGAGAGTATAAATAGGACGGAACAGCCTGTGAACCCACAGGGGGTCTTATATATGGTGGGGTAAAGAGCTCTGGTCAAATATTTCAATCTATCCTGAATATCTATGTCTTTAGTGTATATTAATTTCTCTAAGATGCATAGCATGTGTGGCATTACCTAATTGGCAGATACAGCTAAAATCAACTACTTTTGATAAATAGAACACTCAGAAAATGGGTTTCTTATTTTCCCCAACTGTCAACCTTTTGAAATCTGGCTGTTCCACCAATATATACCCACCCCCTGTTGTCTGGTCAGTGGTCATTTTATGGAGCAGCTCCAGCCACCATCCCCAACCCTAATGACTCCAGACAGACCAAACTTCAAACAGGACCCCCTGCAGGGCAATAAAAATTAGCGTCTCTGTGTGGAGGCGGCATAAGACCTGCTGGGAGGGCACAGCAGGACTCCAGGTCGTAGGTACACTAACGAAAATTTCCCCTTTAAATACCTGAGAAACAGCCTAGCATTCTCTAATAATTTCTATTTTCATATCCACATTTATTCTGATATTTTTAATAATTTCTCAATTAATCAGTGTTTTATTTCTCTTTAAATATATTGTATGCATAAGAGATATGGATGGGCGTTAAAAAGCTCAAGGAATTGTGTAAATACTACATTTAGAAGTGGAGTTACGGCCAAAAGTATAATTTGTATTGAGTGTACATTGGCTCCTACCCCCTCCCCTGGGCTTATACACAGGGCAGCCCTAACTGGGTTTTCACCAAGGCTCATACATGGGGCAGGCCAGTACATGGGGCCCGGCTTATACAGTAATACACAGGGAAATACGGTATACTAGTATCGCCTGGGCTTCTTTGCTAAAAAGAGGATAATTTTTTTCTACCCCCCCCTTCCCGCACCGTCAATGGGGATCAAAAGTTTTTGCGCCCTGTTGATAAATAATAACCACTCCCATAGGTGGATTTTCTCAAGAGTAGATCCTTGTGGGGATTTTTGTTAAAGATATGACCCTTGGCCTTGATTCATCCAGATCCAATGAGATATCATTTTACCATTTATATAGGGGGGGGGTGGTCTTAAAATTTTTCAGATACAAGGGTATCAGCCATCTACAAAAAGCACCAACATGCACCAATTGGCTTCTCAGATTTCAAAATTTTTCTGGGGGCAACCCCCAGATCCCCCAATTTTTCACAATTCAATCTTACTTCTAAGGAAAAATCTCAACACTTTTATCAGCTCGTTTTTTTTCTCGTCCAGAGTTTGCATATATGGTTTAAAAGCTACACATTACACATTTACAGCACCGCACATGGTTACAGCGATGGGAGTCTTCATGGATATCCCTGGTCTAATTGCTTTTGAAGTTCCAAAGACTTATACATTCCTATACAAAACTCACGTCATGGACCTAATCCTTGCTCAGGCAGTCAGGGGTTCTAATTAAGCATTTAGGGATTTTTGTGCTCAATCACTTGCATCCCTCTAATGCATGTAGTAACTGCGTACCTGGTATATCTTAACTGATACCAATGCACTAAGCCTTAATCTCTGTGGTATGATTTAGATCGGCGAAGGCGTGGTGGTCGTGGCGGTGGAAGCTACCATCCAAGGCCTAAGCCCCCACCTTCAGAACAACCAGAGATAGATGAGAACTCACCGGTCATCCAGCTGTTCCGTGGGTTCCAAGCCGAACTTGACATGCGACATGACAAACATGAGCGGCTCGTTAAACTGAGTAGGGACATCACAATAGACAGCAAGAGGGCCATCTTCCTCCTACAGAGGGTTCCAGGGTACTATTTTATTTTAGTCTACCATGATTTTTCTTTCTTTTTTTTTAAATTGGTCTTCATTAAGATACAGAATGATCTTCCTGAACCAATGTGGTCGCAGCTGAGTATGTTGCAAATTACCTTTAGTTATTTCGGTTATTTATAAAATTATGATAAGAGCAGTAACTTAATGTTAATCCTTATTAATATGTATTATACATTACTGGTAGTTTGCGTTTTGGCATTTTGACAACATATGAGTATAAGTATATGTACATAAGATGTTCTTTAAAAACTTTGCGCAGTAGCACCTGATAACATCTGCATCAGGTGTTTTCATGTCTTTCAGACCCTATCAGCTGCATATAATTATAGCCTCTGTCTTTGAACAGAGGTCAATATGGCCGAATCTTACACAGGCAATTTTGATTCCTTAAACCCATATGAACATTCTTTGATAAGAAATTACAAAACTGATTTATAAAAGTGAAACTTCATTGTAGAATGATTATGGGACTTTAATGGTCACGAATCTGCTTCTGGCAAGAGTACCATATATGAAATTTCAGTGGCGGATTTAGAGGGGGCATGGGGGTGAAGGGTTTAATTACATATTTTGGCCCCCAAAAATTGCTCAAAAATAGGGGGTCCGCCCCCTCTTTTAGGTCTCGCCCCTTCCTTTTCCAGATCCTGGATCCGCCACTGGAAATAGTCATTCAATTTCGGAGAGCTGACATAATGGCCAGCCAAATATGTTGTCAAAAATAAACATATGATATTAGCAGTAATAGGGAGGTTTAGCAATGTCCCCCGTAGCTCATTTAACACAGACGTACCAGTGCTGTAGGTATGCTGTACGTCTGTGTTTTATCGGCCACGCAGTCAGTGCTAAACCTCCCTAATATGAGATGCTCTATACCACTAAATCCTATTGACTGATCCAATTCCAGTGCTGATGGTGATAAGTTACTAGAGGAAGCAGCGACCAAGTTTACGCATATCAGGAACACCAAATGGCGATCTGTGGCATTAGAATTACTCAACGAAGATCCTCACCGCTTTATACGTGCATACTCCCCTGGTAAATAAATGTCATTCTGTCTGTGTGTAAGATGGCTGTGTTTCCTAATATACACTCAAAAACGTACTGGTGTTATAAAGTGTCTTTAATGATAGAAAATCTATGGATATCCAATAGCATTATACGTTAATTTTACCCGGTAGTCTATATTTAACTCCTATAAAATAACGTTGGACTTGGATTTTACCGGTCATGATGCAGGTCTCCAGGAGTACGTTGAAGCAGTCTCATTCTGGTACTACCTCAAACACGAAGCACTGGTCAATTGGCAGACTGTTCAGGATGGCTTGATATTCCCCAAAGATGCGCCGGTAAAATAATTTATGAAAATATTGAATGATGCTCATTTCATGAATTTGTTCAAAAGGGATCTTGGCCATAGCTATATGTGACTTTTAAGATGAATAAATTCAAAGGTAGCATGTAGAATCTTTTGCAAATCTGATGAAATACAATGTATAAGTAAGTAATCATTGTGAATTCAGGGCTTCCCTAGGCCTAGCCAACTTTGTATAGGTTCTATATCTTATCTCCCCTATTCTCGTGTGGTAGACAAACGTGCGGGCACTGACACACATTCATCCATCATTAATGTCTAATGTAGTTTCTCGTCATGAATATTACCTCTAATGTTGAATTGACGTTGAATCACCATTACTCCCTCACTCGTTGTGGATTCATCATTTATGATTGACTTCCAAGTAGTGAGGTGTCCTCGCATCTTAAAAATCATACTGGTAGCCCCGGTACGATTTTAATGATAATGATGAATTGACCTCTGTTAAGGAAAACTGTCAACAAATTTGATTGTTGATTTATTTTCTGCGGTTTCAGACTGAAGCCACAACTAAAAGTGACAAGACTGCAGCTGAGCCCACACAGAATGAGATCCCACCTGCCGGTACTGACACAAATTTATCTCAGGCTACTGACGAGTCTGTACTAACATCAACACAAACTAAACATGTGGAAGAAGAGGAGAAGAAGCCATCTGACACCACCATGACGGTGCATGTACCACCAATTGAGTACATGCTGGGCATTGCTGACCTGACAGGGGAACTGATGCGCATGGCTATAAGTGCTGTGGGCAAAGGGCAGTTGGAGCAGCCACACAGGATATGTGACTTCATGCGCATTATCTACGATGCATTCCTGTCCTATGGCAATGTGTCGCGTGAGCTGTCACGGAAGATGTCCACTCTGAGGCAGAGTCTGAGTAAGGTGGAGAATGCGTGTTACATGTTGCAAGTACGTGGCTCTGAGATCCCCAAACACATGCTAGTTGATGCCATGATCAGTGCAAGTAGTAATGACTTTGATGGCGAAATAGAAGGGGAATGACCTGAGACTGATGGCTAATGTTGTTTGACCTTCAGATGCAGCATTTAAACAGGGTACACCATGCAGATGCATGCGCTTTATACACTTTGTGAAAAGTTTCGGATGCAGATGCCGCAGTACATGATTATTAAGGGCACTAGTGGCTTCGCCACTAGAGCTTGGAGCAATAGAGTTCTCCATGGGAAATGAGCCTATTCAAAGAAAATTATGGCCTATTCATAGACTTCAGTGCAGCCCCCAGGTGTCTAAGACTAGAAGCGCTTATCTTAGCGACGCTTATTTTAGCGACGATATCATAGCAACATCAAACAATTTTACACTCTCCCATCAGATACTCTCAGAGGTTTCAGTAAACAGTAGGCACTTACCTACCCCCAGTGCATGCTTCTGCTGCAGTGGAGGTGTGAAACCGTGATAAAGCTGAAACTGGGGAGTGCTAAACTCTTTCTTTGCAAGCTCATTGTGTAGCTATTTATTGGAGGATCTTAGCAAACATGGGCTCATTTTAAAGGGATTGATTAGGGGTTTAATAAGAATCTATTTGGGATGTTTATCTGAATCAATTATTTCTCATTCTCCCCAAGAGAAGTTACCCCATAACTTTGAAAGCATTTTTTGGTATAAAGGCCAAATCTCACATAAAAGAGAATAGTTCCCACACTTTCTACAGAAAAAAATGGTTTAGAAAATGTCTAGGGTTTTTCGTTTCATAGGGGAACAGGATGTTTGCCAGACCCCACAAAAATTTTAGCGTGCCATTCGCTATGACCCTTCCACCAGCTTCTCCATGTTAGGTCCTTGTCTGTTTGCTAGAATCCAATCCTATGTATATCATTTAATTAGCAATGGATAGAGCTGATAAAAATAAGTGGATTTCCTTTTTAAATGAAGTCTTTACATCAATTTAAATTGAAATTCTGACCGATTAAAGATCTCATATCAGCTCCATAATTTTGCGCCAATTCTGTCAGATTGCTAAATCGCAGATGATATTAGGTCAAGATAAAATCCCTTTAAATTGTTAAATTTTGATATGATACATTGATTTTCAACCTTTTATGGGGAACTCTTCCATACATGAAAAGAAAGTAGTCCAAAATAATGATTTGAGAGATGTAGCCCCTCCTGTATCAGATATGCTTGATCACAAATCTGGACCCTATTTAAACTCCTAACAGTGGCAGAATTTTGGGTTCGATTTGGGGTCTTTGATCATTCATAACTTCCCTTATACTTAGCATAAAGACTTCTTTTAAAGAGCAAATCCATTTCTTTTGATGAGATCTATCCATTGCTTAAAAGATAAAATGCATGGGACAAAGTCTTGAAAACTAGGTAAGTGCCTATAAACAGGCCCTATCTCTGGAACTATTCATCACATCTGAACATATGACAAATTAAAGATCTCGGGGAGTACAATTCCAATATTCTATTCTAGAGCAGATTTGTGTATGAATCAAACTATGGGCGGTGCCAATCTCTTTGAGTCGTGATCCTACGCCATATTGGTTTCTTGTCAAGTCATCTGTATATGAGCATTTATTCTCCATTTACACTGTAAATACAGCGAATGTGGAGCCTTTGACAAGAGAGGTGAACGTAAACACGCATATATAAGTTGTGCTGGGCTAGAATGCATGATGGCATACGTTATTCTCAATTTAGACATTTTCCATCGACGACATCGCTGCGATTCGAATCAAAACAGCGTCTTCCTCGGCGAGTGGACCGGACAGCACGGATACAAACTGTTACGTTGACGTGTGTCCCAGGGGCATTTTCATAGTAGAACCCCTGTTACGCACAGTGGCCAGAATGACCTCAGAACATAGGCCAACATGACAAGTTGTATCAAAGATTTCCATGATGCCTTTAGCAGCGATGCCACTTTTCCTGGTTAACCAGGAATTCCTGGTTTTCATTCAAAGATTCCTATATTAAATTGTTAAATTCCTGGGATTATGTGTCTAAAAGTCCAGTTTTCCTGGTTTTTGTCGGCCAGTCAGTGGCATCTCTGCTTTAGTGCATGCTAAATACATCGACTTATCAGGGTAACTGGATAACCATGGTATAACAGTCTATAATTTGAATTTCGTTAGAACTGGTGTTTCGGCTTTGTGAAGACTTAATCAGGGTCCAAATGAATGATTCAGAGAACTTTTTCATGTCTGTAAGGTGAATATTCGTTGCACATTTCATTAAGAATCTCTCAAAGAGACAAAGTTTTGATAGTGGTATGTTATGTAACATGTAGAAGATGTGGTGACAAGTGATGTTCCTTTGAATAAACGCAGTTATGCTGAGGTCTGTCTGTTAATGTGATTTTATACATGGTCATAATAACCTGTACCTATAGAATAATAAAATTTAATAATAATTTGATAAAAGTAAAGGCGACTGAAGAAAATGTTTATGTAAAACCTCAGTAACCCTGAAGATAATAGAGTCCCACAACGTCAGCATTTTTGCGCCAATTCACCACTAGCAATAACCATAATTATCGTGACCATGTTTCGCTATCACACAGCCCTTTGGCAGGTTTCTTTAACCCCGGGTTCTTATTATACCTGTCATTATACCTGTCCACTAGAGTGGATAGGTATAATAAGGACGTATATATGCTATGAGCTGAAATTCGACATTACAAAGTGAAAATGCAAGGGACACCATGGAGGGCTACTTGACTCTACGAGACTAGGGGACAAGATTTGTAACAAGCTGAAGGTCACGTGGAACTAAATCCATTTCCTCTATGTTTCTATATAGCATAACACACAAAAACAGCTGTCTAAAATGTTTGTTGGTAAAAATTTCAACCATAGCACGGTTAACTCATCCCTCATACACAATCTGACAGAATGTTGGATAGGCTTAACCCTGAAAATCTTAAATAAGGGAATGATATGTGCAGTGAGTGCCATTCTACCCTATTTTGGGCCTAAAAATCTCCATTGGCCAGATTAACTTTTGCATGCCTCATAAAATCCCTAAGGCCTGGCATAATATAAAAACACACCTACTATTCCATTTATTGACTATTTGGGAACACCTGTGATTTTTTTCATAATTTTACCAATATTTCTTCTGTCTAATTCTAAACCAATCAGCAGTCAGAACACCCTTCAGTGCAGTCCTGAATACCATATGACTCACGAGAGGGCAGCATTTACGTCCACGTAACCTGAAGGGCTAAGGTAAGACTATGATAGGAAGGGGGTAGCACACCAGAGGGCAGGTCTATGCATAGGTTGCTGCTTATGGCGACCCAGGGAGGTGCAGAGTGCAGATAGGCCCTTCAGTTTGGGTCTCTCTGAATTCTATTTAGCAGCTTAGGTCAAATCAGGAGATGTATACATCACAGAAGACAATGGCAGACAATAATAAGCAATGTGCAGTCAAATCAAGGTAGGTTATGATTTCATTACCACATTTACAGTGCATATACTGAAGTGAAAATCATTTAGTCTTACTAACAGGGATGTATCTATTTATGTTACCCTACATGTCAAATGGAATAGTTATTTGATGGATGCAAAAAAACAAACAAACAACACTGCACTCTATCCTCTACTTGGTAGGGTAGCTTGACCATGAGTTCACTGGGGAAAACCTCACCATATCAGCAAATATTGGTGTAACGTGATGGGGTGGGTATCCACTCCCCCCCCCCCCCCCCCATTTATACTATAATGGCCCATTTAAAGATGGGGTCGATTTTCTGTTTTCCATTAAATCATGTTCCATGGGCCAGGAATTTGTGTTCAGGCATGACTCTTTGTGTGTCGGTGTATGAGGGTATTATCTGTGTTCACAATCATATTTTATATGAAGTAGCCATATATGGGACTGCCATATAACTTTATATGGAAAATTAAGTAGCTGCTGATTTGGGGTCAAAGAGTGGTGTGTGTCACATATCTGGTTTACAGAAGTCAACTTGTCAGTCATAACCTAGTTGCTACTTGAGATGGGACATGCATCTTACTCGCGTTCAGAAAATTTCTTGTGTTTTCCATATGTTGATATTATTGAGTAAACAGATAGTGATACGTTCAATGGATCAGACGTGCCTCACTTTTAGCATATAACAATATGAAATTATTGCATATTAGAAAATCATGCTTGGCACATAATGACGGTGTTGATTTTATTATCATTGCAGTTTATAGGGTTACCATAAACTCTGTGGGGGGGGGGGCATCTGTCCCCTAGTCTGCCCCTCCCCCCCTTGATCCACTCCTGCACTCAAGGTGTGCATACATGTACACATGTAGGTGTAGCATAGTGTACAGGCTCTTGTACATAAATACTAATGATATAAAACAGCAAGTGTCAGCTCATGGTGAATCTACCCAAACTGAATTGTTATGAGGCCAGAGCTAGCACACTAATTATTCATGACTGGATCTATTTACAGATCTCTGTATGCCAACAACCCTGCCTGCCCTAGTTGTTACTGTAAATCCTCGCGTATAGGACGCCCCTCGCTTATAGGACGCACCCTGGCTTAGGGCAAGTCCTATAGGACACACCTAGGGCAACTTTTTGGTCCTTTCAGTACTGTTCTATAGTATAAAATCCTCGCCTATAGGACGCACCCTGACTCGGGCTAGATCCTATAGGACGCACATGAAGTAATTTTGGTGTATAGGCCGCGTCTTATACGCAAGGATTTACGGTACCTACCAGTTGGCTTGTCAGACTGCCTGCAGACACCTACTACCAGATCACAGTTTGAGGGAACTTTTACACTATAAACTAGTGTTCCCAAACCACCCATATCCAACATTCCAGACAAAGACAAACACATATTCTGACATAGGAATTATTAGATGGGGTTTAGAATTCCTTAACTAAGAGCATGGAATGCTCACTTCAGATAAGGTGACCGATACGAGGTTCAGTTTTTAGGTCAAATAATGTACACCTTTTCACTTCATATGCATGATAGAAAATATCTCTGGAATCTACACCAATATGTGTGGATTGAAGCGGGTATCCCATAGATGTAATATAAATTAAGGTGGAGAATTGGCTCATCAACCGACCTCGCTTCATACCCTGTACCCCATGGTGACTACCGTATTCATTCTAATAAGCACACCGGTGCAGAAAATGGATTGGTAGCTCAAAACTTTAATACAAAAATCAATTCCAATAAGCACCCCCCAAAGCCTAAAGATCGGTTGCTTTTGTCCTAAAAATCTTTTTATTTACACTTCTTATTTGATAGGGGGGGGGGTGCGCTTATGGCCCAGAAATAAGGGATGTGTGCTTATAAGGGCAGGTGCGGTTATTAAAATGAATATGGTACTGGTTTTCAGTGGGGCAAGGCCCATCACAGCCCAACAAGCTTTAAACTTAAGCAACAGTGCCACACATGGATTTAGGCAAATTGGCAATTAAAAGTTAAACTATTCCCTATTTACTTGTTGAGAAAAGTGTAGAGGTCGGCGAAAACGTACTTGGAAACACTGGGTTTCGAACCCGGGACCTCTCAACTTGCAAGCGAGCGCTCTACCACTGAGCTACATCCCCAGACCTGACGTTCTCTACCTTCCACCTACATCTGGATTGATATGACACAAGGGGGGCAGTGTTCACTGGCTGACCAGCCCCTGGCCTGGGGGCTGGTGCAACCGAAACAGGGACAGATAGCATACCGCCATGGACTCACAGCCAGAGCTGGCCCCTACAAAAGAAAGACAATACAGCATACAATGTATGGTTATGAAATTTATTGTTCACGGTCAGCTCTGAGCTGAAGGAGACCAGAGCATGCGGTATGCCACAATGTACACTACACATGGGTATGTGAAACAATTCCTCTTTGTACACAGGGGTGCCACTCCCAGTCACAAAAGAAAAAGAAAAAAAGAGAGAAAACGGGAAATTTAGATCTAGGATTCAAAATGAAGTGGCATCGCTGGTACGGTACTGCAGTGTTATGGGGGTAAAACGGAATATGCACAAAATAAGTCATATTGTAGGCTTTTATCGTTCTGTTGAGTTAGATTCTATTAAAATCTTACACACGTTTCAACCTCACAAACATACACACACCGAGATTGTAGCACAAGATCTTCATAGAAGACTCACCAGCATTCAGAGGAAAGTCCATCACGATTAAAACAAGATCTCAGACACAGTTAAGGGTATTTCTTCTATGCCCACAGGGTACTACCATCAATAGGCAGATAGCACTGTTCTAATCTACTTTTTTTACACATACAATCAAAATAACTACCTGATACATACCATTTACAAAGGATCCAATCATTTTCAGCTACTTTTGGGTATATCTTTTTGAAAGCGTTCATGTCAGAATTACGGGATTATAAATAGAGGCTCTTCCCAGAAAAAAAATGTTTTTATTTTCTGGTCACAACCCGTTTGATGCAAGCGTAGCATGGGATCTTGTCAGCCGTATGCTTTTACCTTTCAAGTGAACCCCAATTCATAACATTACAAAAAGCACAGCTCTTTATAACAATATGAAGGTCTTTACAATTAAAATCTCATTTTGCTCCCCGGATAAAAGCTGAAAGTGGTAAATTTGTGTAAATTTATAGATTATCTAAAATACCTTTTATCTTAAGACACCATTCATGTCAAAACATTAGACTATTACCCGAGATAACTTTCACAAATAGCTGCACTTTTAAACATAAACAAAGTACACGAACAATGTATGTGCAATTTTTCATACCTAGAAGTCATTCTCTAGGTATATATGGCAGTGGCACAAAGTACGCTAAATGTATTTCTAAAAATTCATTCCTCCTAGTTGACCAGAGATAATTTTCAACGTACACCTGGTAATCATATCATAAAGCAAAGAAAAAATTAGGGGGGGGGGAATCAAAATTGAAATAAGAGAAAAGAACATACAAAAAAATGAATGCAATTTGGAAGGTTTGTGTAGGATCTCCTTTGTCAGCTTACATGGAGGAAACTCACCATACAACAGTATAAACGGTATTCATTGACACTTAGGAGTACACATGGTAATAATTAATCTTATGTACATTTTGGTTTCGGGCTTTGCTACTCCCGTTTCCCTTTACAATTGGAAAAAAAAATCTGTTTTGACACGCATTCTGCTTTCATACAATTACACACCAACCATTTGGGATCTATGGTTCATTGACAAATGAAAATGTTTCCATAATGGAAGGCATTAACAAGGAGCCTTCCCATTATCAAATCTCTGATTTAATTAGATTTCAACCACTTCACTGTCTATCGGTTACAATACAAGAATCCCCATCCTGCAAAAACCTAAACCATCCAGACCATACTCTGCTTGTCATTAAGACGTCCGGCTAACAATCATGACCGAACAGTATGTTTGAGTTATTAAAAGTCTGACATGCCTGCCCAACTGAAAAAGAGAATTTCTAACAACATACTCCACATTACCAACACTTTCTAACTGGATACCACCGAGGATAGCTACTGAATGAGACAGCTCTAGTGCTAACTGTACCAGTGTCGTTAACTATCAGCATTAAGATGATAAAACGTACACTTGGACTGGGAGGCACACAAGTCCCAATAGACACATAGTCACACGTTGAAATGGCTGGCAGTTAGAAAAATACTGAGCGCAGAGCGTGGGAAGGGACCTATGTTGTTGTGTTATCAGCATTGCTGTTTGTTGGAAATTCTAGAGCAGATCACGAAGCCTTCTGCTGCATCTTGTCATTTTTGATGAACTCCTTGGCTTCCTTAGCTAGATCCTTGGCGTCTTCCTCATCTTCCTCCTCACTGATGTCGTCTTTCTCTGTCGCCTGTGTCGACTTAGCAGCGTCATCAATAAAACTGTCATTGCGGTCATATGTATTGGGGCCACTCTCATCGTCCTCCTCGTCACAGTCTTTATCAGCATCTAACAAGAAATAAATGTGTCAGCATTTAGTGTCAGCATTTATTTGAAAAGCAGAGTGTCAGATCTCTTTTCCCTCACCTGTACTTATAATTTTTATGCATACATGGGTGCAGGTAAGCCGAAAGGATTGCTCAAGAAGGGGCTCACGGGGCATCCTTTCTACTTGTCTGCTCACACATATTCCTCAATATCGATTGTGAAGCTCAGCTTTGACAGGACGGAATTTCTTAAACTATTTTTTTGAATTTGAGATCGAATTTTATCCCTTGCCTCTAATTCTAACGTTTACACAAACCTACTCCTGGTTTAACTGGACAGAAATAATTCACTATTTGAATTTATTATTGATCATTTCGCAAATATTGATTAAAAACAACAACAAAATAAACAAAAAAACAACAACGCAATTCATTGAGTAGGAGAACCTGGTGGTCCCTATAACAGCTATCATTATCTGTACTCTACGTGACAGCAAAGCACAGCGAACTCTCCAATTGACCAAGGACTCATCTGTATA
Organism: Acholoe squamosa; assembly: GCA_949317995.1. NCBI lineage: Eukaryota > Metazoa > Annelida > Polychaeta > Phyllodocida > Polynoidae > Acholoe > Acholoe squamosa. The sequence goes on from OX439035.1 coordinate 63,629,692, forward strand.
AGCACCTTTATCGAGAATCAAGCACTCGCTTTCTATCAGCACCTTTCTATTATATCATCCCAGCTTTAGTATATTTCCTGATATCTTTATATATAGAAACACCCTTATACATACGGAGGACAAAACATACTAGTGGCTAGCTCGGATTGGCTAAAATCCTTCACCGGTATGGTGGGATTGTGGGTCTTGCATGACCTGACAGCTATCCTACAATCCCATTGTACCAGTGAATGATTTTTGCCAATCTTAGCTGGCCGCTAGTATGAAGAAAAATCAAACAAAGACTAATAACCAAAAATGTCCAGGAAGTCGGACAAAGACTGACCATCTTGATACCTAATGGTAAAAAGACACAGTGCATCACTTCACTGCAACAAGGTTGTAACTGCAGCTGGGTGGCCAAGGTAAAAGATACCTCCGTGAAGCCCTCACAGAGGTTAATCTAGTTACAACCTTGATGCACTGAGGTAACAGGTTAATTTCTAATTACACTAACCTACCTAAGGGAGTGGTCATTATTTATCAACAAGGGGGGGGGGGCTGGTGGGTTTGAGGGGGGCATAAAAAATTCAGACCCCTCCCAAGGGGGGGGGCAAAAAAAGTTTTGACCCCTCTTGGGGGGGGGCTAAAAAAAATTTACCCTCCTTTTGGCAAAAAAGTCCGCATGCTACTACAGATCAAAGAGGGGCGCGAAAATTCTCCACGCCTCTGGCGCGGGTGCAAAAAAATTTGACTGCTGCCGAGGGGGGCGTAAAACTTTTTTGCATGTCCACGCGAAAACCCACCACCCCCCTGTTGATAAATAATGACCACTCCCTTACCCTCACATTAAAATTTACATGATTTGCCAGTTATTTTGTCGATCAGAAAACCCCCCGACAATGCTTACTTTTCTAACCATGTCAAATATTTCTTCGGTGAAGAAATTTTATCGATCTCCCCAAAAAACGTTTCTGCTACAGAAACATCTACATCACCGGTGCTAGGACACTACATTTGTTGATTTTAGATTTATTTTTTCCGTTCCCAACTATACACATAAAAATTTGACACTTTATATCTCAAAAGAAATGAACAGAGGCATGACTAAAAAAAAAAGGGGGACATAACAGTGGTTATCACCCAATGGTGACCACACAAGGGATAGAACATACATAGCTCAACAGACAAACGGACAAGCAGCTCGTTAACAAAATGTTGTACCTAAAGGAAAACATTTTTTTTTGTTTTTTTTGCGAAAGCCATCAGAGTAGAATTTTAAAGCACATTCTTAGTTCTAATTGAAGTTTCAATTACAATGAGATGTTGACCCCATCTCACTAAAGGAAACTCGTTAACTCAGTAATGCACAGAAAACAAGCCCAACACTGGCTCTATGTAAAGGGAAAGGTTAATTTGCTGTGGAAGTTCAAGAGGTATTAATTTCGTGTCCAACATTGAGAGCTTGCTAACCTGTGTCAATGGGTTTTCTCTCTTGTCATCTTCCCAAACAGTTAGTCTGTAATGAAAGAATACAAATTGGTGGGTCCCCGCAAGCTGTTGCACAAATGTACAAATTCAAATATCAGCTTCTTATCCTACCCTTAATAAGCCGTCACACTCCTATAGCTCTTGTGGAAAGTTCTACAAGAGACAAGGACAGTTGAGTTCTTTTATATTTTACAGGGGAGCAGATAAAAACAACTTATATGCTGTTATTAACTGTCACACACTTGTCCTCATTACATACGTTTAAGCAAACAAGCCTAAGTTTATCAAACTGATACTTTCCACACCAGGGGAATGGATAAACCTCTCACTTCTTTAAAAAATTAAAACATGACACATCTAGAAAACATTAGTTTGAATTATATGATTAGCGGAGTAAAACAGAAATAGTTCTGACGCATGCTTTTGCGAAGCCATATATTTTGGTGATATCTGCTATTATGACAGTTAACTAAAGCTAAGCTATCTAACTGAGATCTGACAACATATTCAGTAATGACCCCCAGGCTTACCTATGGAGACACGTTTCAGCCGGGGCCCCTTGTCTGTTCGCAGATACTCAGCTTCATCTTCATCAAATGAACTGTCGCCTGGATGGCAGAACTCAACAAAATGGGATGGGTTTTTCCTGTAACATGAAAATGATACGGATTACACAGAGGTCTGAGAGACTCATCGACGACACAGGTTTTGGTGGTATCACAATGTGTGGAAAGTTAATACCAAATAAACTGTTTAGCCATTCAATTTCATCTTGGCTTAAATTTACACATGACTACAAGAATAGAAACATTTATAGCATACTTTCCGGTTAATTAAAGTAAATGCATGAAGAATACCCTGGTATATTACATATAGCCACTGTATAACGACTTAGCGGGGTGGATTATCAGCTAATGGAATAATCCCAGCTATTCAGGTTGGTACCCATCTGATAATTGTCATCAGTGATAACTGCTGGTTATCAGCATCATTATAGCGAGGACTCATATTGATGCACTGTGCGCAGCCATGTTTGCTCTGTCCATGGAATCTCTCGTGAGATTAAGTAGGTACAAGACACCAACACAACAACATCGGCCTGAACCCAGCAAAATTGCGAGACCAGGTCCGGAAGTCGCTGATGTTAGCCTGCACATGCTAAACTCGGGAACCGGTCCACTCCCGAGTCAGCGCTATAGGGATGCAGTCCACTGAGCACAACCCCTCTCCCATAACCCCAGCCTCGGCCAGCGGCTCTGTTCAATAGCCTGGGGTCAGCTCTGCGTACCATTCGATGTGTATTCCAGTTTATTACTTGATTACCCTCTTTGATCTAGATAAGAATCTGATTGATCTGGTATGTGTATACATTCCTCAAGCTGAGGTTGGGTAACTGCACAAATGAAACATCTGCTTGGGGAGTAAGCTTTGCCGCTTGGGCGTCGATCTACCCAGATGAAGGTCTGAAGCCAGCCCATACTCTGTCAGACAGGAGGGGGCGAGCCTGCCATAACCCAGGCTGTATGACAGCCTGTTGTGAATATTTCTAATACAGTGACCATCTACCACTTACAGAAATCCCCACTAGAAGAAAGGACGGAACAAGAAGTTCTCTTCCCAAGCAAGCCATATACAAATTTACCAGAATATCGCATATAAGGCACAGCTTATATTGCTGCACCTTGGAGAATCTGCCTGAAGTCAGGGTGTGCCTTATATGTGAGGATTTTATGATATAAATCTTTTTTAAACTGTTCAAAACCAAGCCCTAGCTGTGCCTTTTAGCGTCTTCTTCAAATAAGGGTGCATTTTAATGAGCGCCATATATGCGGTGTATTAATTTTTTGATAAATAGGAGCCCCATTATGGACTAACTTTGATTGATCTGATCCTGGTGAGATAGGGATTGATGACATCTGTCACAGTGGGTACGATTCCGCAGTGAATGGAGGAAATTAACTTGCTGGGTAACTATGAATCCCAGATGCATATATATCTATCTAATTAGCCTTCCAATTAGCAAAATACAGAAAATATGTACAGACAATAAGGGCATTTAGGAGTCCCAAATTCACATTATGCGTTACTAAAGGGTAACTATGCTTTCCTTACCAAGTTACCATGGTCAATAAGACAAAAGTGGGACCAACGCACCTCAGCACTACCTTGTTGTGAATGGCACCGTTGCCATGCTCGCCTCACCTTATCAACTTCGGTTGTTAAGGGGGTCTCCAGGGAGATCATTGTCATCAATAAACAATGATGTCATCATCACCCAGGATACATAAATTTATTATCCATCCTGCAGGGCCGGGAGAGGTTCACTCTCCAAACCCAGTACCTGAACTCCAAACAGTTATTTAGAGATTTATTAGAGATTTTTCTAATAGGGGTAGTAAAAACCCTTTCGACCCTTTTAGGTCTCATCAGGCGTTCTCTGAGGGAAAAACAAGGTGTATGACATTGTCACATTTACATCTCAAATAAAAATGATTATTAAAGGTAAATTATTCCCAGTTTAGGTTTATTTACATGGCAAGTTGTCTTGTGAATAAACTATCAAATGGGAATTAAATAGAGGAGACTTGGATGTGTGAATGTTTTTAATGTTATTAAAGTCATTATAATACATCTGTAAATTATGGATAGTCTTAAACCGAGGTGGCCAGCATTTTGTGCCTTTTAGGTGTTTTTGACCTAATGATTTGGCATTCTGGAGCTAGTCAGGGGTTGGAGTATTCCCAGCTCCTATATTTCCCCCCCACCAGTAATCGATAAATTTTTCAACGGAGCTTAGATAGGGGGTACATTTCTGGTTTAAGACATTTGAACTAATAGTTGGGTGCATCTATCAGATTCAGACCATACGGAACTTGGGTACGAAGTTTTAGTATCCAGTTTCGCTCTAGTTTGTTGCGGAGTTTTTCCGCATACTCTGAGTGTGGGTTCTTATTTATGAACTCCACAATGTGGACGTCTGTAAGGCCTAGGTGTCCATTGGAATTGAAGTGAGCACCCATGTCGGTGCTCATCCTCTTGTTCTCAATGTTACCTATGTGTGGGTTTTCTAAGGGTTTGTAGCGTTTGGCCCACATATTGTTTGCCGCAATGCTTGCAGGATATACAGTAAATGACGTTCGAGCAAAGGCAAGAAATATGTATCTTGGCAGGGTGTGTCATAAGTGTATGTCCTGATTGTATCTGGCCCGATTTGTCCAGAAGTGGGCAGCATTTGCATTTGGGGTTATCACATTCCTTTGATGCTTTCCCTCCAACAGCTGCCTTGTGTTTACCCTGTAGCTACCATGGTAAATGCAATACGAGAATATAGCGCAATGAGATATTCCCTAGTAGGGTAGAGTGACCTTGAGTCGTCCAGGTACCTTGAGTCGGCCATTTTGTTTGGTTTTGGGCACAAAATGAAGGGGTTAATGAATATATTAGTATATTCTAAGCTATTTGCACTGATGCTATATAGCAAGCTATGCTATAAGCCATCTTAGCATTTCTTTGGAATATAAGTCTAGCACCTTCCAGGAGCTCTGGATGACACTAGAGTTTGTAAATTATTCTTGAAATCAGATATAGGTTTTCAATGATTTTCCAGCAACAAAATGATAGATTAGTGATAATGTGATATTGAACAAGTAACAGAGTTAAACCTAACTAAAATTGAAATAAAGCATTGCATTCATACTCTGTAAACATCATTTAACTTGAAATTATTCCTTTTATAGTGTTCAGTGCAAAAGTCAACAATCTGCTGTGTAGAAGTTGACTCATCGTATGATAAGACTGACTCAAGGTGTCTTTGAGCAATACATGTACCTTGAGTCGGCCACTATACATGTACCTTGAGATGGCCACTATTGTTTTTGGTCCAAAATGAACTTAGTAGTGACCATTTCATTGGGTTCTAAGCTATTTACACTGCTAGAATATGTTGAGCTGTAGCACCTGCTATCTTTACATCTTTGGGAAAGTGAATCTAGCACTATCCATTATTTTTCAACAAAATCTACTATATTTTACCAATTAGGTAGAGGGGTCTTCTGATAGATTGACAGCCACTTTGAAATGATGGACAGCTGATAAATGGTGATAAGTTTGCTATAGTTTGTGTTTACCCAAGGAATGGTATTAATCAGCATTATAATTAGTAAAATCATTCCAGAAACACTCTGACCAAGATCACTTAGCCGAGAATAAACATTTTCCTTGTATTTCTTCATAAGCACACTCTTTACTATGAATTAGTTGAGTCATTTTATTATGTGCCTGACTCAAGGTACCACAGTGGCCGACTCATGGTACTGATGAAAGAAAATTCACATCTATTGAATAATTGGTGCTCAAAGATCTCCATGACTATGGGTATGAAAGTTGTAACATCGCTAGATGGAAAGAGTAAGACATCTGGGTAATAATTATATCCATTTTTAGATGACCCCTGCAAGTTTTCCCACTATTACAAAGATCCTAGAATAACTAGTAGGTTGTAAGGAGGCCCAGGTGGACGACTCATGGTCACTTTACCCTACCTGTCTTATGTGCTTAGGACTGACCGTTGCTGCGCCTTATAGAATCTGCCACACTGATCTTCCCAAAGTCAACTGTAGCTCTTCACGACTTAGATATGGACTGTTTAAGTGGGCTCAATCTCAACATATAGGAATGGTACAAGCAACTCTCTGACCAAATGAACCTCTAGGTCTATATTTTATATATGTGCGGTTGTGGTTTATACACAACGTTTTATGGTACATATCACCGGGTAAATGTAAAGCTTGTTTGCCACTGTGGTATAATATAGAACCAGTAGTACAGTAATACCCCGCTTTTAAGGTGCACCTCGTGTATAGGGCACATCCTAAGTTGAAAGGCTATAAGTTACAGTTAGGGCTTGATTTTTGGCACTTAAGTACTTTCCTAATATAAAAAAATCCTTGCCGGCGCACCCCTTGTTTGAGGTGCACTGGGGGTCAAACCTCACATATAAGACGTGCCTTGCATTTGCCTACCCTGAGAGGGGACCTTCTTGTGTCTCTGGGTGTCAACTAGAGGAATGCGCTGTAGCCGCACCTAACTCGGAAGAGATGGGAGGGGAGGGGGCAACTTGTCTGACATCAGCACTGCTATTCACAGCTCCAAGCAGATGTTAAGTAGTAGATTGTGGTTTTACATAATTGTAGTGTAGTCCTACACATCTGCTTGAAGAGTGAATCAGTGGTTAACACATGAGTTAACCACCACAAAAGGGCGGGGAAAAAAGGTTTCCCAATGGAATGTGTATTCTTCACCATTGGAGGCCCAAAGGGTGGCCTCTCTGCAATTCCAGTACAATGTTTTTAGCACCTCCCACGCCGCGTAGTGGCGGTACCGCGAAGCGGTATGGGAGTGCGCTATGATGATTGCATTTGCCCCATGTGATGAGGTCTCACAATACAAAATTACTGTATAGAGAAATTGATAATTGTGAAATCTTCTTTATGTCTGCTTTTATGAGACATGTCATCAAACACTGGTATACCGACATTAACGGCGGGAGGCGTTTTTTTACGTGGTCACAATCCCATTTCTTGTTATCCATCTATTGTACTAACATTAGTCATTTATTGTACCACCAAAGTACATATCTATGATCTATACATGTTCTTCTAATAGTATATGAACATTTTTTTTTACAATTACACTCCTTTGATGCTTTAATTCCACAAAGTTTACCCATATCTGCCTCTTTTTGGGGACCCCCAAAAGCGTCTTAATCCATGGTGGTGCCTATAACTCTTTCGAGTTAAAAATATTGAAGGCATGCATCTTACCTGTAACATTTCTTGCCGTACCAGCAAGATTTCCTCTTTTTCTTCTTTTTCGAATCCTCGGCTTCACTGTCTTCCTCCTCGTAATCATCAGATCCATCAGGTTTTTTCTTCTTCTTTATATCCTTTTTGGAAGAATTGTCTTTTGTGTCATCATCAGACTGATCACTATCCTCTTTTTTCGTCTTTGCTTTACTATCTTTTTTCTTTTCATCCCCACTCCCTTCTTCCTCCTCCTCAGAGACCTCCTCTTCAGAGTCTTTTCTCTTTCGTTTTGCCTTCCGTTCTTTCTCCTCTTCCTCTGCTGAGAAGTCATCTTCACTTGAGTCCCTCTTTTTTGTCCTACCCCGGCCCCGCCCACGCCCACGGCCTCTGCCACGACCTCGTGCCGGTGCAGCTTTACGCTTCTTGGGTGTCACTTCATCCTCAGAAGCATCTGAGTCTTTCTTTTGGCGGCCACGGCCACCACGTGCCCGTGGCGTGTACTCTTCCTCAGACTCCTCCTCTTCTGAGCCTGAGTCCTTCTTCCGAGATGCAGCAGCTGATGCTGCTCGTCGCTTACTAGGTCGTGGTTTGTATGGCTCATCATCAAAGGCAAAGTCCTCGTCACTGTCATAGCGCCGTTTTGTAGCCCGGCGTCCAGGTGCTGCTGGTCGACCCCTGCGCCCTGGTGTTGCGGGTGCCCGTCCTCGCCCCTAGAAGGATATGGATATATTAAGTAAATATGTTATGTTACTGTGTTTGGTATTACGGTTACTGGTACATGTTGTACGATGCACTTTCACAAACAAAACTTTGGTGTATGGTATAAACCCATTTGGCAGCACCTCCAAATTATTACTGTAATGTATTTATCTTATCGGTGTATGTACTCTAATAAGCGTCACACCACTCCTCTTAGCTATCTTAGCTTTTGCTATTTTTGTTTATACTACAGAGCACCAAAAGATCAGATCATGAACTAAACCTAGTACACTGTGCCAAACCTAGTGTGCTGTGTGCTATATGGTTACATGTGTGGGTAATTTGCGGGACTGTGAATTAGCGTGGATAATTCATCTAGTTTACATCTCTTTATCAATTTTTGTATACTACATGTATATACTTCAAATGATGAAAATACTTAAATGTTCCTTACTCTTCCTCTTTTGCTTTTGGTCTTGCTGCCCTCACCCCAGTCACTCCCAGAATCATTGTCTACAACAAAGTCGCTGTCGCTACCTCGTCTCCGACGACCACGTCCTCCTCTGTCCGAGTCCTCTTCACTTGACTCACTTGGCTCAAAGTCCTCATCACTTAATACAGGTTCGTCTTCTATGAAAACAGCAAAAGGTGTTGACAATAACATATCTTTTTTGCATGGCTGACGTAAACATGAAGGTTAAGGGCAAGCTATAGGCCCAAGATAGTATTGTCTTCTATGAGCCATGTAGGATGTCATATGACAATGTCAGTTATAGCCTGAATAGGGCTCAATTGGACCGCATCATGCCAAACCCAAGGGGTTTATATAGGCATCCATAGCGAGTAGACTTAATAGGGTTGCATCAAGCCGATCCCAAGGGTTTATATAGGTACTCATAGCAATGCGAGAAGGCACTTTGCTGCCCTTCAGGGATTAAACTAATCTTCCTCCCACCATCATGTGTCAGGTGTCATGCCCCATGTTCTACATGTATCTCCTGGATGCAAAACTAATACCATCATGCTACTTTCATTGTTACATTGACCAGACACAGGTGGGTTCAAGCAGTGATAGATCAACCATGACCTAGCTGCAAAATAGCCAAAATATCCCTGTATCTTATAATATCAGTTCAAAACCCTCATTAATCTTTTGTGGTTCTGTGTGGTAGTTAGTAGGCAGCACATATCATATGTCATGTGCATATTGAAGTGAATTCCTACAGCGCCGCCTACAATAGATATATCCATAGATAGCAGCCAATTGGCAGAGGCGTAGGAAGCAGATCTTCTATGGGGGTTGGGGGGGGGCGTGGGCAGATATCATAGAAGTTATATCATAACCAGGCCCCATTTGTCATTGATGAAAAAGAGTCTGTCATAGTCATATCGAGGGAAAAAGCTTTGGAACACACTGCCGCTACACATTCAAGAAGCCGAGTCAAAAATGAAATTCAAACGTAAGATAAAAGGGTTCTTAAAGACAAACATGAAAGGACAGCGTAAACTGCTCCTGGAGAGTCCCACTTCAAGAAAGCCTCCTTGAATTGCAGTAATTGACCGATGGGCCTTTTCCCCCCCATAACCCTGGTGTGATTTTTGCATACGGCAACTGAATTTAGATGATAGAAGAAGATTTCGGCGAGGGCATCTCTTAACTTGACAAGGATTTCATGAGGAATTTTTCTTTTACTTCTAGCAGCTTCACCCTGTACATACTCATCTTTTATATCACTTTAGAATAAGATGTTAGCAGTCTACCATTATGGCAGCAAGAAGAGTTCGTCTCAGCTTGTTCAAAGTGGGGCTACTATGCTGGATCCTCACTGAGCTCAAGTTTTAATTGCATATTTGAGGTCTCGAGGAGGCTGCCCTAGAATATCGTATATTTGATCTTATGTCTCGAGGAGGCACAAACTTTACTGTGTTTTAATTATTATAACAAAAGTGTTATATTGCTATAATGATAAAATATCACTTAAGTCTCTAGGACATCCCACTCAAACTTTAACATATGGGAGGTTGATATCTCGAGGAGATACTAAACTTAACTAAATATATATTTGTTAAACATTTTCTATCTGCATTGTCAACTGTTAGGATGGCGAACCACAAAATGTTGTACTGAAAAGCAAGGGAAGTTTGCCGTGAGCTACAATAAAAAAAAACTAAAAAAAACAACAACAAAAACAACAAACAAATTGCTTTTAAATACCACTGAGGATCTACATACAAAAACTGCAACGTCAAGAACATCACTATCAAAATTGTTACTTACATGGAAGCAAATGGTATGTACAATTAGACTAGCACATGTGCCAAGTGGTTATACAGTTAGCTTTTGTATAGATACACTAGACTTACTATAACTAGATTTTCTCTGCGAGGCGGCTCGTGGGATGCGGGTTGAGTTACGTCGCTGGGGGCGCTTTGGTCTGTCATCTTCATCTGATTCATCCTCCTCCCATTCTTCATCACTAGATTGCTTTTTCTTTCGAGCCACAGTACGTGCTGGTCTTCGCCGAGACTTCTTCTTAACATCTTCCTCCTCCTCATCTTCATCTGATGGCTCCTCATCATCGTCCTCCTGATCGTCGTCAGAATATTTGGCTCCCTTTGCTTTTGCTACAGGTTTCTTCTTCGGCGTGACTGCTGGGAAACCCATGAGAAATACATTAGACTAGCAATTTGGAGGCTGCTAAGGCCAAAAGAAAGTTGGGTGTTTCAGGTAACATGCTGAAAAAAGATTACCTGGTAGGTAGGGTAGGTCGAATTTTTTTTTCTTTTTTATTTTGTAGATTTTTTTTAATGGCTTCAAACACTCTCGACGAGTCATGGTGATTAGCGGGTGAGTCAAGATGACTCAGTGATGAATAAATTGACTAATAACTTTGGCCCAAATACCTATATTTTCTTTAAAGGTACAGAAAAAAGTTGGGGTCGGGTTACCTGAAACATTTTTTTTTGGCCTGATGTATCGAGCCTCAAGTGATATTTACATGGCAGAAATCTAAGTATTTTTTGTATTGAAACTGTCTGGCTAAAATGCAGTTTCACCAAAATGATGTGAATAAAGTGCCAGTCCACCAAAGCTTTCTTGAAGACTAACAAACTGGTCATTTACTTCAGAATGTGAAGTGTTATATTTGAATTACCATATTCCTCTATTGATATCAGTTACATTTCAAAATCAGTGCAAAAGTCTGACATACAGTTGCTGAGAAAAAATAAGTGTCAGGGTGCCAAAACTGTGTTAGTACCAAGCAGGGCTAGGACCATGTCACACTAGGGATAAATTATATTTTCTAATATTTACATACTGCAATTACATATTGCAATGTTTCTGCTATTACAGCACAATGATCAAATATTCATATTCACATTAGCGTAACTAGGGTAGATATTTGATCAGGTTACACATTTAAGCAAGACCTGACTGAGTATTTTAAATCTAAATGGAAGGAATGTATCTATAATATCGAGGATATGAAAAAGGGAGAAGGGAAATCGAATAGTTGGAGAGGTATCAAATTAAAAGCTTTATAAAAATAACTATTGTCTACTCATAAGCTTATCAAATTACCCAATAATATCTGCTCATGCATAATAATGATCATTATGGACGTCCATTAGTGTATATTGTCTTTATCTGCACCCACTAAAATACTGTGTGAAACGGGGTGGGAAAAATATATTTCTCTAGTTTCCATTTTCCAGCAAAAATACCTACCGGTACCCATTACTATAGAAAAATATTTTGTATAGGGATCTGGTGAAGGTAGGCAAAGTGCCCCCCCCCCTCCCCCTCCAATGTGATCACTAGCATTATGTGTGAGTGAGATGACCCACAATTCAGACTGCAAAGATGCTACGTCCGTGTTTGGTTTGGAGGTAAGATGGGAAAGGAAACTACCGGTAGTTTTCCTAATTCATTTCTAACATTGTTACAAACACATCGAAATAGAATGCAGGTCGTGAGAACTAGGTATAACTACAAAAGAAAATTCAGCAACACAGTGAAAATTCTGAGGGCACACAGACACATGTGAAAATTCAAAAATATATATAATTAATTCCCCAAAAGTTGGAATGGGCCAAACTTATACTAAAGACAAACCAAAAGCCGAGTAAGCAAGAACAGGAGGACAGAACCAAGTGCAACTCCTTATCTTGCAAGAACATTCGTTGAATTTTTTTTTTGAATTACCAACCGGTTCTGGGTTTGGCTGGAGATTTAGATGTTTCCCTGGTTGGACTGACGTCCACACGTTTAGAGGCACCCTGCATCCACTTGGGTAGGGTGCGAGATTTATCAAGCGGTGAGGCGAGCTCACGGGCATTCTTGTTACCATTTTTCTCACCATCCTGTTCTTCATCATCCGACTCATCATCTTTTTTCTTTTCTTTCTTCTTCTTCTTCTTTGCATCAGTTTTCTTAACGTCTGCTTTTTCTTCTACCTCCTCGTCATCTTCTTCGGACTCCTCTCCCCTTTTCTCCTCCTTTTGTGCCGTCTTCTTTTTGTCATCCTATTGAAGAAGAAAATTGTTTCTTTACTTCGTCCAAATTTCTTTTTGTCCCTACTTTTTTCAATCAAGACTTACATATACCTTTAGTATATAGAAACCCTTGTATCATGGTTGCCAAAAGAATATCGGATTGGTATTCTGAGTCTATCTGATCAAAATGATTATTTTGCCTGACCAAAATATAGCGCTGCAGAATATACCGCCATAGATCTATACCAAAGCTCTATAACACCAATCACATATGCTACTGTAATTTATCAAACTATTTTTTTCAAAGTGCAAGCTGACAAACATGTTACAACAATAAGGGCTGAGTCATTTATTACCAGTGGGGGGGGGAGGGGGGACTTCTTACATATGGGGGGGGGGGCATTTGGAAAAGAACCCCTTTCAGTGGGGCAAAATCCCAAAGAGGATGTACTGCCTGTTGGCAAACCAAAACCGAAGCTTCAGGATTTGCTAACATGAACATCATTGGCATGCATGCAGAAACGCGTAATCGATGCGAGCACCCTTGTTTTTATATATATGGTACCAGCTAGTACCCGATAGCAGTAGACCTACATTTTAAAGGGGGCTTTGAAAATTGCCATGCTAGCCCTCCTTCAGTAGTAACTAAAAGTCATATATTTTGTGCTCCTCACATGTCATAGCTTTTGTAGACAAAAGTCCTCCCCCCCCTCCCACTTGTGCAGGTCGGTCACAATTAAAAACGACTGTAGACTGGTCCAACCCATAACCTAATTTTGGGTCGGGGGGGGGGGGGGGGCGGGCTCATTTTGCAAAATCAGTTCTTAGTGAGGGGTGGTAAAAGAATCTGAATGCTGTTTAATAGGTAGTTTTCCCCACGTCAATGAAAACCCACCACCTCCCCTCTTGTACATATAATGATCACTTTGTTACAAACAACACAGCAGCCATGTGCTTTTGTGTGGACAAAGGAGAGCTATATATTCATTTCTGGGTGGACAAAGGAGAGCTGGGACTAAATTAGTTCCTCATGCACACACCAGGGGCACCCTTCACACACTCTTACTCACTACCCCCTTTCCTTTTCTGGCCCAAATACCGGAACTGGAAACAGCGTGTGCCTCTGGCACAGGACTTTGTGCCATGCAGCTGGTTGCTCAGATTTCTCTGTCTTAACCTTTACACCTTACGGGTGACACAGGTAATTGTGCCACACCACATGCGCCCTCTGACATACTATATATGTGCTAGTCTTTACACTCTTCCCCCCCGAGCCAGAACATCCTCGTGGTACGAAATACGGAAAACGGAAATATGGAAAACGTAGCAGATTGCTCAAAATGCTACTGACCTTTTTGCCCTTTTTTGTACCGTTTGTAGAGGGCTCAGCTTCGTTGGCCTCTTCGTCGGTGGCAGAATCTGGAAAGTACCATATCATCTACGTGAAAAATCATTGAATTGTTTTTTGAAGATCATGTGGTCCATTATCTACCTAGACAAAACAGTATGTACATGTGTAAACACCTGTATTATTACAATACCTGTTTCTGACTCAGGAGAAACGTAGAAGCGAAATGGACAACGTCATGAGTTAAAATAATTTGATAGACATGACGTGACTAAAAGCAGGTGTAGTAGTAGGGATAATTGCCAATCATTGTCAACAACTGCCTGCCAGTGATTCCCAGTGAAGTGCGCGTAGACGGGGTGAGCAGTTAGGGTAATCAGAAAGTGGATTGGCTGTTAATTAGTGTCTAGACAGAGCGTCTGGGCCCCCCTAAAAGTCGTCTGCGCCACTTCACCCATTAGTTTGGAACCAGAAAGGACGGCTGTTGTCATGGTCGTTGATGCAATCTTTCAAGAATAGAAGCAGGCGGCAGAAGTCTTTACTGGCCTCAGGTAAGTGGAACTCTTCATCTTTATTGACTGCATGAATTCCATGTTGGGTTCCCTAATTGATAAACACATCTGAAAGACTGAATTCATATCCCGCCCTTATCTTTTCATTTGCACTTTTAACACAATGGCCGTGACTTAATCACTTAAAGTAAAATGTATCAACGTAACTACCGGGGTTATGTTGTTACAAGGAGTACATACCTTCTCCTGCTTGGTCAGATTCTCTGCAAATAAAAATTATGGTTACGTGTACTGAGCAATTGAATACAATAACGAGATTGAAAAGTAGATACGAGATATCAGATGGCAATCCATGTCATTAAGTAGATCTTGTCATACATAAAAAAAATCCCACAAAGATCAATGTCCGGTATTTTATATCTATCAGGGTACTTACGTTTTTGATTTGTAGACAACTTTGAAGAACAGTCTGTCAGGCAGTAATCCAATGATATCACCATCTTTTAGCACTTTGGGCTTATCCTTTTCAAGGGCAGATTTATCTGCCTTTTCATCCACCTTATAATACACGGGATTGGTGTGGATCTATATGGGGGGGGTAGAAACGCAACATTGTCAATGAATACTATAGTACGACACTCCACTCTCTCCTGAAATCGATACTGATACTGATAGTAAGGGAATAATACACAGATATAAAGTTAATACCTAGGAATTTAGCGCACCTCGTGCTGGGAGGTGGTCACCCCAAATTAGAATCAGATAGCTCTAGCTCAAGCCACGAGGCGGTGCCTCATGCTTGGTCTTGCAGACGTGTCAGTTGAGTGTTGGTCGGACCTCTATAAATTGTAGGGCCCCTCAACAATTTACAACTGCAAGCATTTCTCAATATATGAAACTGCACTGAACTCTCAATTTGAGGGGCCTCTGAACCTCTGAAAATAGATGAACCTCTGAAGGTCTGACAGCTCTGGTCTTGGATGGGTAAACATTGTATACTATGAGTTACTTGACAAGCTTATTAATTAAAGAGCCTGTACATCTCGGCTGAAAAAAAAGATGTCCTCACCGGAGTAATAACGAGTTCACCATCACTATTAACTTCTATTGTGGCATGGTTCCTGGACACCCTCTTATCCACCACCTAGTAAATGAAAGAAGATAACAATTAAATCAAGTCAATTACTTAGTTCAGCCCAACTAGCCCAAGTGATATATAAGAAAGGGAAAATTAGCAAATAATTAGATAAAATACGACCATATTCACTTGGACACAAGACTGGTCTTAGGCCACACCAAAAAAATCCAATGGATTTCTTGCTGGAAAAGTAAGGCAAGCGAAAAAAAATTTATTTAAAAAAAAAATTTGCCAAACATCGCAAAGAGAAAACTTGTAGAAAGCGAGCGAAATCCGTAGACGAGATTTTTTTTTTCAAAGAAAAAAAATGTATTTCCGAAAATATGGAGAGGGAAATCTGTAGACAAACTTATTTTTTTGGTGTGGCCTTATACAAATTTATACATGTATACTGGGGAAGACACTAACGCTGGCCCGGGAGCCACTGGCCCGGGCCCACAGTTTTCTCAAATCATACCTTCCTATGGGCCCGGGTGGCCTGCAGAAGTTGCTGAAGGCATTTTTAAAAATTGATTCAGAGGTCAATATAGTCATGTAATATATCATTGGAAAGAGAAATTTACCAGAAATTGAGGGACTCTAGTTAGATTTTAGTATAACTTGATTAGAAATACTCAGGATTAGCTTTTCATATAAAATGAAAATATTTTCGGGCCCATAAATTTTTCAAGGTGCGGGCCCATGTGGCCCATAGCTCAAAAAGTTAGTGTCTACCCCTGTGTATATCAAAGGTCATAGGTTATGAATTATGAGGAAAAAGATCAAGATCTACTGGTATCATGTCATCTGAATAGTGTTTGTGCCAACCTACCTGCAAGAAAGGACCTCTACCAATAGTCGTCTTCTTCTTGCCGGGGACTTTTACAGGGTCCCCATCCTCCAGAGGGTGCAGCTCGACCGCAGCCATCCTCCCTCAAAAGGTCTGCAGGATAGAAGGTTAAAATGCTATTTGCAATTCAAAACCTTAAAGGGAAAGTTTATCTGCCTTTATAAGGGAGAGCAAGGAGCTTCATTGATGTCTTCTATGACGTTGCAATAGATCAATTGCACCCAAATTGATGCATTTTTAGAAAAGGTAGAAAACTTCATTTTTTTTTTGCAAGAAAATGACTAGAGAAGACCTAAAAGGGAAAGCTGAAGGAACCCCTAGTTCCATTTTAATTGGACTTCTTTTCCTAAGAGCAAGGTGTTTTTAACAGCAAGGTATTTTGGACAAACTCACCAATGGGTCATAGAGAGTGGTTTATTAGTAGGTCTCTGAGAATGTGGGGAGGGCCCTGTATGTGCACCCTGAGCAGGCTCTGCAGTGAATGGGGCCTATATGTGCTATACTAAAGGATTAAAAGGTACAGCAGACTGCAGTATTTGGGATCACAGGGGGTATCAATCTCACTATAAAATGCTAGGTTTTTCTTGTCCAACCATTTGTTGTTTTTGATGTTTTTTCCGCCAAATAAAAAATTGTTAAACTCTAAAGAGACCAGGTAAGGGGTTCAGTCCTCACTGAGAGGGCGCAGACAAACAGCTATTTTCATCTATTCTCAGACTAATCTTCCATTTATGGGCATTTACCTTCAATACGCAACATGAAGATGTATACTAAATGGAAAGCTATGGTTTCATACTACACATACATGTCATTATCCAAAAGGTTTATAGTAGTAAATCATAGTTTTATATGAATGAGTTGGGCTAAACTAGGCAAATCAATCCAGCATTGATTGCATTGAACTACTATGATATATATGTTTACATTATCATCTGTCCTGCATTTTGATCAGAACACAAACAGTATAACTACAGCAGAATCTGCCACAAGAAGTGCCAAAACACCCTTTTTGCCTAGGAATATGGGAATGCAGGAGGGTACATTTGAATATGCCACTCGACAATCTTCTGTCTGGAGCTCAAAAAGATAGTAATAAAAAGCACAGCATTTTATAGTAAGATTGATACCCCCTGCATTCCCAAATACTGCACTGTGTGTACCTTTACTATAGCAAGTGTCGGCCCCCACTCACTGCAGAGGCTGCTCAGGGTGCACACACAGGGCCCTTCCCATATTCACAGAAGCTTAACCGGCAGTCTAGTCCACTCTCTATGGCAAGACTATGGTGAGTTTGTCTGTCCCAAAACCCTTTTTTCTATTAGAAAAAGGCCTTTTAAAAAGGAAAGATTTGACATGTGCTGTAGAGCACTAATGGCCCAGGTTACCTACCATATTATCGCTCGCATTTTTCATTGGCGATTAACTCCTCTCCTGGCGAGTTAAGCATTACACAATATCAGCAGGTGTTGAATAAGGATCCATATTAACCATAAAAAGGCATGAGACACTGTAATTCTCCTCCATTTTGTTATAATCAAGCAGTTTCGATGGCAACGTTAGTCAATCGTCTCGCTGTCCACCATTTTGGATTATGATGTTCTGTGCGCATGTGCGATCCGCCTCCTTGCAGGGAGTAGCATTTTTGACGGAGAAATGATAGATTCTATCGATTTAACTTGAAATTAATGGCTTTTTGAATATAATCCATGCATGTTTGGCAATATTAATCGAATTGAATCAAATATGCCCCCTCAATTTACTGTTATGAAATAAAATCTGACGACCGGTCACTCTGCGTGCATGTGTCAAGTCTCCAGACTGGAAGTGAGGTGGTCGACATAACAAAAAAATGGTCCAATTTACACACTCATATATAAATGGTCTTAACCCATCACATACAGAGATTTCCTCCTCACCTGCTGAAAAAAAGTGTCTTAATTGCCCTATTCCGATAGGAGTCAATGTGTTATTTCGACCCCCTGTCGACTGCCAAAATGGACCGCACAATGCTTTCCTATGGGAGCCTCGTTTTTGTGAAAAAGTAGGTCAAACATGTCAGATTTTTTCTTCAGCCTTTTTTCTTTTCCAGGAATTGAGCATGTGCAATGAAAGACTAGATCCTAAAGAACATGTTTCCATGATTTTTTGTTTAATTATTCCCCAATTTCGATGAGCAATTCCCATCTAAATTTCCAATTCCAGATCGTCAGTTTTGGCTGAAAACGCACCGCCAATAGCCCAGGTAGACCTGGGCCAACTAGTGACGCTAGAGCTACAATTCTTTCAGCGTTGTATTACTCAGGATCCCCTTCATCCATTCTGTTTGAAAATCAAAATTTTTCTCCGTTTTCTACAAATAGACTGAACGCCCCAGAACACAATCAGGGTGTGCACTCTGAAATGAAAAAAATGATTTAGTCTGAAGATGTCGCATGCTGGAATGAGACCATGTGTGAAGTGCCACAGGCACATAAGCACAACCATTGAGGGGTCTGGGTGCGTGCCCACAAGGAAAATTTTAGAATCTAGCACATCTAGCATGTTATATATTGCTCTGCTAGGCATCCCCAGACAGGCCAATAAATACACCGGATTGGCGGCAATGATACAATACGGGTAATATTCTTTGAGACTATTGCATGATCATCGAAGCCATTATATCATTTGGCTGAGATGATTGTGGGCCAAGAATAGTAGAGAGGAATGTTACCTGTATCGTAAAGACTGCTGCCAATCTAGTACTTATTACTATATGCTACTGAGGCTAGACATAGTCTGACACTGTCTGGGTACATAGATTGGCTGTTGTCTACTCTTGGGATGTGTGATTGGTAGGTGTAGATTTCACTTAGTTATGGAAGGAAGTGGTCTTCACTGATTGGTGCAGACGGCAATGTTTGTATTGTATTGGCCCAGCAATAGCGTGAGTTACAGTTACTAATTGTTACTTTCATGGGTCTTTGCGGGCAAACAAACCAATGTACTGGACTATGTCTCCCATTGGTAAGTTTCTTATGTACAAGGGAATTCTCTTTCTAGGTCCTATGCTAAATTTTATATTACCGTAATCTCCCGCGTATAAGGCGCGTCTTATACGGGGGGTTTTAGTTCTCATTGGATCCACAAGGGGGACACCAAGACCTTTCTTTTGATATCTTACATGCCCCCTTGGTCAAAATAGGACATAAGGGGGCCCAGGAGGGTCCGGGGTGGCCAAAGCTACACATAGGTTTTTGAATTTTGAAAATTCATTCAGTAGAACCAAAGTTATGAATTTTTCATTTTTTTTGAGAATTTTCCAAAACTCTAGGTGCGCCTTATACACGGGCTGCGCCTTATACGCGGGAGATTACGGTAGGTCATTCATTCACTAATGCCATACATAAAATGTACAGTGGCCTTTGTATATTTATATAACAATGTATTATCCAGTAAATCTAAATATCTTAGGGTTCTTAGTCATGGTATAGCTACCTAACCATGTGTTTGCATTGTTTGCCTGCAGCTAACCACTCTATGATGTAGCAGAGGCCTAACTGTAACTCACGCTATATGGGCTGAGATATTGCTGGGCAGAACAATATCATCTGTCTTTGTTACTACGTAATTCTTAGGGTTGCACATATCACTGTCTTAGCATATAATAATAAAGAACCCCCCACACAGGCATAATAAAATATTTTCTCAATCAATGGATCTGTGCAAATCTCAGGAACTGAATTTCCATTCTGCTAGGCAATGAGAGCGTTTCGGTACTTCTTAGCCTTAGGACATATTATACTGTAATTTTACTACTTGTGTTCTAATTATTTATGCATCACAGATAATACTGTGGGCTTATATCATAATCATAGCCTTCCATTGCAGTCACTTCTGGATTGATTTGCCCAAATTTTGCCCAGCATTTTAGCCATGTCTGGAGAGAGTGTTTGGCGCTGAGTGTTTAAGGAGAGCCATCAATTTCCACTGCCAAAAGTGCATGCCTTCAAAAGCATTGCAAAATGGTTACTTCTCACTCACTATCGGGTAATTCATATAAAACCATGACTTTACTATTATGAACCTACGAGACTGGGGCCATTTTGCATACAATGCATTATGGAGTATTTTGAGCACGTATTTAGTTTTTTAAAGGCTATTTTGTGGTGTTGATCCCAAACTCGATCATCAGTAGCAATATTTTCATGTATTGACACTAATGTGTTTTCCCCCAAAATATATGTACGTATGGACTATGGGGGTGGGGTGGAGAGGTAGTCAGCATGCGAACATAGTGCAACAGGGGGTGTCCGGGGGGTTGGGGGTGGGTCAAATTTTGGGCAAGAAATTCGTATGTAATTAATAATTCATTAATGGATTGTCAAATTGGCTTTTAATTTTACACGTTTTGCCTTAGGCTTTGGCCAGAAATGGCAGAATACTTCTTTAGTAGTTATCACTTATTTCTATTGAAGAGAAACAATTTGAACTTTTGAGGTCAGTCTTGCTCTGTAAGCTGTAACACTGTCAGACTGAGTCTGTGTACTCGCAGTGCCACCACCCCAGTCTGACTGCCAGAACGAGTTTTTAATTATAGGAACCGGGGTACGGTGCAATTTCAATTTGATTCCAAATAAAATGTTTAATAACTTTCAATTCAAAGTCTTCACCCACTGTCGTACTTTTAATAGTCGTTACTGTTGTAACTAATTTCCCCTTGTAAGTTGTTGTGAATGTTCGGACTAGTGTAGGAGGAAGTATGATCAATGCCCGGCTCAAGGGCTGAGACACAAGATCATGATGATGCCTTGATCATTGATGGTCAGTTCTGACCGGCGACGGGCACCTGCCTGAGGCCCCCCTCCCTCCTCTGGGGAGCATGGGTTACCGGAGATGCGGTCGCTGCTTGCCGAGGATGCCATCAACATTCATAGCTCGCACCCGCCACAGATGTAAACCTACCTCTACTCTTTCTACCCAGTCCACCTGTTGGATCGAGCAGTTGAAAAGGCGTATAATATAGTCGTATCTTAGTCCAATATTTCCTGAGATTTTCCCCCGATCCTGAAATAAACAAACTGGCCGAGGCCGCTGCCGACGCTTGGTTGACCTACATTCACATTCCTGCCGAAAACCGGCGAAAAAATAATTATTGAAAATTTTATGTGTGGATTTTTGATTTTCATCTTAATACTATACCATGTGTAATAAGCAGTATCATGCTTTATTTTCCACCCAACCTGTCCTATGTGATACTCCATCAAAATCAGTTAGATGATTTACGCCACCACTCAGTTTGCCTTAGTCTTCTCGAGGGGGCATCTGTGTGCTGCAGGAGGCGGAAAGCAGTGGTCCGCATCGTCCCCGGGATTTCAGAGAGGTATTTACGGGTAGCAGGACACTTAATGGGATGACCCCTGCTTTATCTTGCGAGATAAGGACTGATAGCAGCCAGCATAATGTACCAGGTGTTATGTTATGCACCCTAAAAAGTCTGCAATCAATGGCAATGAAGGGAATTTTCTGATTGGTCAATAATATAGATCTAGGCATATCCCGCTAGGTTGGTGTTAAAACATGATGATGATCATGGATTAAAGATGAGTAACACAGAGTAGCTCTAGATTGACTCAGCCATTCGGACGTTGCGCATATCCCATAATGCCCTGCGCGAGGAGGGTGCGCGCCGTCATGACGCACGTGTCAAACAACAACAAACCACGCTGCAGGTCGGTCTGCAGTCTGTCAATGAAATTTAAATCTCATGTATTTTGGGGCTAAATTGGCCTAAAATAAAAAAACAATAGTGTATCTTGTAGGAAATTGTCTGAAAAAGCTGAAAAATATAGTCTCAAAGTCATTGGCCCATGGGAAGATGGCTTAAAGGGGCCCTGGCATGGTAATGCATGCCCGCATTAAAAAGTCACGTGATCACCCCTTGACCAATCAGGGCGTCGCGATTTTTCCGCTGGTTCTCGCGATTTTATGATCGCTGTTTGAATTGGTACCCATGTTGTTAATTTTCCATGCCAGCCCCCCTTTAAATTGCCGTCAAATACATCGCGGGAGGGCGTTTTTCACGGGCGTTAACCTATCACGCACCTCCTCTCATAGACCTGGTGTTTGCTTCACCTCCTGGGTCTGCCACTCTTCACGGGAGCCCTGTCCGCAGTTACCCCTATTTTCGCCCATGCAGCTACCTTCTTTCCCACATCAATCTCACAAATCTACACTAATAAAAGTTTTATGTCATAGTCAGGGAGGTGGACTGGAAGTTAAGGCACCCCTACCAATCTTTGTTTAGTCTGTATTCTTTAGTTTAGGGGTATATTTTGATGAAACAGTGACAGCACTCTACCCAGGTAGCACAGAGACATTGGCATAAGGGAGTGGTCATTATTTATCAACGGGGGGGGGGATGGTGGGTTTGAGGGGGGGGGCGTAAAAATTTCAGACCTGTCCCGAGGGGGGAGGGGCTAACAAAATTTTGGCCATCCCCTCAAGCCTCAAGGGAGGGGGGCTAAAAAACTTACCCTCTTTTGAGCAAAAAAAAACCTGTGCACTACTATAGCTCAAAGAGGGGCGCCAAAAATTCTCCGTGCCTCCGGTTTGGGGGGGGCGCAAAAAATTTTGACTATCATCGAGGGGGGGCATAAAAAATTTTCGCTCGTCCGTGCGGAAACCCACCACCCGCCCCCTGTTGATAAATAATGACCACTCCCTTAAGCTGGGCTGATGTTGGTCTAACCATCGGCTTTATATAGGCTGCCCATCCTGCCTACATAGGCCTGACGGTGCCAACCAAATGCCAACATAGGCCCAACGTTGGCTTTTGGTCGGCAAACATATCAGACCATTTGCCGATGTCCTGCCAACGTTGGGCCAATGTTGGCATTTGGTTGGCAAATGCCACTGGTCGGGCCTACGTAGGCCCGACGGGCAGCCAACATTGGCCCAAACATCCACCCAACACTCCCCGCCTAAACTGAACATCCACCCAACACTCCCCGTCTAACCTGAACATCCACCCAACACTCCCCGCCTAACCCGAACATCCACCCAACACTCCCCGCCTAACCCGAACATCAACCCAACACTCCCCGCCTAACCCGAACATCCACCCAACACTCCCCACCTAACCCGAACATCCACCCAACACTCTCTGCCTAACCCGAACATCCACCCAACACTCTCTGCCTAACCCGAACATCCACCCAACACTCTCCCCCTAACACC
The DNA here is from genome assembly GCA_949317995.1 of Acholoe squamosa. Taxonomy (NCBI): domain Eukaryota; kingdom Metazoa; phylum Annelida; class Polychaeta; order Phyllodocida; family Polynoidae; genus Acholoe; species Acholoe squamosa. The sequence goes on from OX439035.1 coordinate 63,653,204, forward strand.
AACATCCACCCAACACTCCCCGCCTAACCCCAACATCCTCCCAACACTCTCCGCCTGACCCGGACATCCACCGAACACTCCCTGCCTAACCCGAACATCCGCCAAACAAGAATCGATTCAAGAGTTAAGGGGAGGGGGACATAAAAAAATTAGACCCCTCCTGATCTGCAGGCTGGGACTGGATCAGGCTGATGGGGCTCTAAAAAAATTTGGTGCTTCTAAGGGAGTGATCATTATCTAACAACTTAGTGACGAATATCGCGCGCAAACGTGCCCTTTTGATAGTAAATGCGCAAGGTTTTCCACTGAAAACAGGTGAAATTATTCAGACCCCTCCTGAGGGGGGCTAAAAAAAATTTGACCACTCTTGAGGGGGGGACTAAAAAAATATACCCTCTTTTTAGCAAAAAAGCCAGTGCGCAACTATAGATCAAAGAGGGGCGCGAAAATTCTCAGCGCCTCTGGTGCGGGGGGCGCCAAAAATTTTGACTGCCATCGAGGGGGGGTAGTAAAATATTTCTGCGCATCCGCGCAAAAACCCATTGCTCCCCCTGTTGATAAATAATGACCACTCCCTTAAGGTGTCACCACCCCAAAAGCCTTGTGGCCATCTAAAAGTCACATGTCTTCCACCTGATATTAAAAATACTTAAAATTCTCACAGTGCTTAGCAGCCTTCACCAAATTTTAGCTTATGAAGTGGAGAAAAAAATAAGATAGGTCCACATAAACATAGTCAGGCTAGATTTTGTGCAAATTGCCATGGTAACCAGGTAGTGATTTTTGCATAGTGAGGCCTGATCAGCGCATGAATACACATCAGGACCCCTTCACCCCCATAAACTTCCACTGAATTTATGTTTTGAACAAAAAATATTCTTGGACTATTGAAACACTCCTACTTATCATTCTGATACTAAATAACAATGGGTTTGGCCCCTCTTTCCCTCCCCTTGGGGCCAAATTCCTTAAATTAACTAAGTTCAGAAGGAACTATTTGGCCAGTAATCCCGGAAGTGGTCCGATTTAGGGTGGTGACACCATAAACAGACCCTGCCAACTCTTCCAACATTAGTCCTTCCACACTGCCCATGGGGAATTCGTGAGAGGCGGTCGGTGCCCTACACTGTAGTCGTACATGCCACAGGGCCACCTGAACCTAAGGCTCCTCAAATGCCTTAACCCATTTCAAGACTGGATGGTTGGTCATTATCTGCACATGCCTACCGAGTAAATAGTGCCAGAAGCGCTTCAGTCTGAAGATGATGGCTGAGAGCTCCCACCAGGTGGCATAATAGTTGCATTCCAGTTTGGTGAGGGTTATGCTGGCTTACGATAGCACCACTTCTCTCTCGCTCTGCTGCTGGGACAGGAAGGCTTCCAGCCCGGTATTCGAAGCATCAGTATCTAACAAGATCTGTCCCTCCTCTTGGGGAATTCCTAGTATCATTCCCTAGGTCACTCCCAGACTGCTACCAGCCTCCCAGATCACTCGCAACCTCCTGCTGGCCTTCCTAGGATACTCGCACACTGTCGCCGTAGCCCCTAGATCACTGGCAACCTCACACCAGACCCCCTAGATCACTCACATATTGCCGCGAACCCCCTGGACCAAACACCCTAGGTCACTCGCAACCTCCCACTGGACCCCTAGGATGCTCGCACACTGCTGCCTGCCCTAAATCACTCGCAACCTCCTGTTGGCCACCCTAGGAAACTGCTGTGTAGCTCCTAGACCACTTGCAACCTTCCACGAGACCCTGTAGATCACTTGGGATATCCCATCTGACCCCCGAGGTCACTTGCATACTGCCGGCAGACCCCCCTTGGATACTCACACACTGCCGCTGAACCCCCTAGATCACTTGAACCCCCTAGTTCTACCCTCTAGTTCACTTGCAGCGTCCAAATGGACCCCCTAGATCACTCACAACCTCCCACCAGAAACCCTAGGTCACTCGCAACATGCCGCCAGACTCAGTAGGTCACTCAATGACCTAGGGAGTCTACTGGCAGGTTGCAGGTGATCTGAGAGGTCTTGGGCAGTATGCACATGATCTAGGGGGGCCAGCTGCAATGCACGAGTGATCTAGGAGGACCAGTGGCAAATTGAGAGTGACCTAAGGGGTCTTGGGGCAGGTTGGGATTGTCCTATGGGTGCGGTACGAGGTTGTGAATGGTCTATGGGTGCCTGCGGTAGGTTGGGAGTGATCTAGGGGGTGTGGTGTGAGGTTGCCAGTGATCTAGGGGCTACGGCGACAGTGTGCGAGTATCCTAGGAAGGCCAGCAGGAGGTTGCGAGTGATCTGGGAGGCTGGTAGCAGTGTGTGAGTGACCTAGGGAATGATACTAGGAATTCTCCAGGAGGAGGGATGGATCTTGTTAGATACTGATGCCTCGAATACCCGGCTGGAGGCCTTCCTGTCCCAGCGGCAGAGCGAGAGGGAAGTGGTGCTGTCGTAAGCCAGCATAACCCTCACCAAACTGGAATGCAACTATTATGTCACCTGGTGGGAGCTCTCGGTCATCATCTTTGGATTGAAGCGCTTCTGGCACTATTTACTCGGTAGGCATGTGCAGATAAGGACCAACCATCCAGCATTGAAAGGGATTAAGGCATTTGAGGAGCCTTAGATTCAGGTGGCCCTGTGGCTCCAAGTACTGGACATGTACAACTACAGTGTAGGCCACTCACAAATCCCCCATGGGCAGTGTGAAAGGACTGATGTTGGAAGAGTTGGCAGGGTCTGACCACTTCCGGGATTACTGGCCAAATAGTTCCTTCTGAACTTAGTTATTTTTGAGGAATTTGGCCCCAAGGGGAGGGAAAGAGGGGCCAAACCCATTGTTATTTAGTATCAGAATGATGAATAGGAGTGTTTCAATAGTCCCAGAATATTTTTTGTTCAAAACATAAATTCAGTGGAAGTTTATGGGGGTGAAGGGGTCCTAATGTGTATTCATGCGCTGATCAGGCCTCACTATGCAAAAATCACTACCTGGTTACCATGGCAATTTGCACAAAATCTAGCCTGACTATGTTTATGTGGACCTATCTTATTTTTTTCTCCATTTCATAAGCTAAAATATGGTGTAGGTTGCTAAGCACTGTGAGAATTTTAAGTATTTTTAATATCAGGTCAAAGGTGGAAGACATCTGATTTTTGGATGGCCACAAGGCTTTTAGGGTGGTGACACCTTAAGGGAGTGGTCATTATTTATTAACAGGGGGCGGTGGGTTTTTGCGCTGATGCGCAGAAATTTTTTACTACCCCCCTCGACGGCAGTCAATATTTTGGGCCCCCCACACCAGAGGCGCGGAAAATTTTCGTGCCCCTCTTTGATCTAAAGTTGCGCGCTGGCTTTTTTGCTAAAAAGGGGGTATGTTTTTTTATTCCCCCCCTCAAGAGTGGTCAAATTTTTTTTCGCCCCCCTCGGGAGGGGTTTGAATTTTTTACGCCCCCCTCAAACCCCCAAGTAGAATTTTTTCAACCCCTCTGATGGGGGGTCAAAATAATTTCACCTGTTTTCAGTGGAAAACCTTGCGCATTTACTATTAAAAGGGCACGTTTGCGCACGATTTTCGTCACTAAGTTTTTAGATAGGCGGGGAGTGGTGGGTGGATGTTCAGGTTAGACGGGGAGTGTTGGGTGGATGTTCGGGTTAGGCGGAGAGTTTTGGGTGGATGTTCGGGTTAGGCGGGGAGTGTTGGATTGATGTTCGGGTAAGGCGGAGAGTGTTGGGTGGATGTTCGGGTTAGGAGGGGAGTGTAATTGGGTGGATGACCTGGTCAGGCGGAGAGTGTTGGGTGGATGTTCGGGTTAGGCGGAGAGTTTTGGGTGGATGTTCGGGTTAGGCGGAGAGTGTTGGGTGGATGTTCGGGTTAGGCAGAGAGTGTTGGGTGGATGTTGGGGTTAGGGGGAGAGTGTTGGGTGGATGTTCGGGTTAGGCGGGGAGTGTTGGGTGGATGTTCGGGTTAGGCGGGGAGTGTTGGGTGGATGTTCAGGTTAGACGGGGAGTGTTGGGTGGATGTTCGGGTTAGGCGGAGAGTTTTGGATGGATGTTCGGGTTAGGCGGGGAGTGTAATTGGGTGGATGTCCTGGTCAGGCGGAGAGTGTTGGGTGGATGTTCGGGTTAGGCGGAGAGTTTTGGGTGGATGTTCAGGTTAGGCGGGGAGTGTTGGATTGATGTTCGGGTAAGGCGGAGAGTGTTGGGTGGATGTTCGGGTTAGGAGGGGAGTGTAATTGGGTGGATGTCCTGGTCAGGCGGAGAGTGTTGGGTGGATGTTGGGGTTAGGCGGGGAGTGTTGGGTGGATGTTCAGGTTAGACGGGGAGTGTTGGTTGGATGTTCGGGTTAGGCGGAGAGTGTTGGGTGGATGTTCGGGTTAGGCGGAGAGTGTTGGGTGGATGTTCGGGTTAGGCGGAGAGTGTTGGGTGGATGTTCGGGTTAGGCAGAGAGTGTTGGGTGGATGTTGGGGTTAGGGGGAGAGTGTTGGGTGGATGTTCGGGTTAGGCGGGGAGTGTTGGGTGGATGTTCAGTTTAGGCGGGGAGTGTTGGGTGGATGTTCGGGTTAGGCGGAGAGTTTTGGGTGGATGTTCGGGTTAGGCGGGGAGTGTTGGATTGATGTTCGGGTAAGGTGGAGAGTGTTGGGTGGATGTTCGGGTTAGGAGGGGAGTGTAATTGGGTGGATGTTGGGGTTAGGCGGAGAGTGTTGGGTGGATGTTCGTGGTAGGCGGGGAGTGTTGGGTGGATGTTCGGGTTAGGCGGGGAGTGTTGGGTTGATGTTCGGGTTAGGCGGGGAGTGTTGGGTGGATGTTCGGGTTAGGCGGGGAGTGTTGGGTGGATGTTCAGGTTAGACGGGGAGTGTTGGGTGTTAAAGTCATATCTAACCATAGTGCTACTTTAAATTGTGTGACTTTGTGCAGATAAGTCCTATTTTACAAAGCTTGGGTAGTAACAGGGCCCTGTGTGTGGACTGGTTACTTCAGTCCCTGTCCACAAGTGACAGGGTGAAGAAGGAAGCTACCCAGGTAGCACACAAAAATTTGCCGACGATGGCACGATGCATCGGGCCAACGTTGGGCCAATGTTGGCTGCCCATCGGGCCTACGTAGGCCCGACCAGTGGCATTTGCCAACCAAATGCCAACATTGGCCCAACATTGGCAGGACATCGGCAAATGGTCTGATATGTTTGCCGACCAAAAGCCAACGATGGGTCTATGTTGGCATTTGGTAGGCACCGTCAGACCTATGTAGGCAGGATGGGCAGCCTATATAAAGCCGATGGTTAGACCAACGTCAGCCCAGCTTTAGGGAGTGGTCATTATTTATCAACAGGGGGCGGGTGGTGGGTTTCCGCACGGACGAGCGAAAACTTTTTATGCCCCCCCTCGATGAGTCAAAACTTTTTGCGCCCCCCCCCAAACCGGAGGCACGGAGAATTTTGGCGCCCCTCTTTGAGCTATAGTAGTGGACGGGATTTTTTGCTCAAAAGAGGGTAAGTTTTTTAGCCCCCCCCCTTGAGGGAAGGGCCAAAATTTTGTTAGCCGCTCCCCCCTCGGGAGAGGTCTGAAAGTTTTACGCCCCCCCCCTCAAACCCACCACCCCCCCCTCTTGATAAGTAATGACCACTCCCTTATGCCAATGTCTCTGTGCTACCTGGGTAGAGTGCTGTCACTGTTTCATCAAAATATACCCCTAAACTAAAGAATACAGACTAAACAAAGATTGGTAGGGGTGCCTAAACTTCCAGTCCACCTCCCTGACTATGACATAAAAGTTGTATTAGTGTAGATTTGTGAGATTGATGTGGGAAAGAAGGTCGCTGCATGGGCGAAAATAGGGGTAACTGCGGACAGGGCTCCCGTGAAGAGTGGCAGATCCCCAGGAGGGGAAGCACTGACGCGCTACCGTACCGTAACCGTACCCTCCCCGTCTACCCTCCTGAGCGCGGGCGATAATAGGGGCACCGCGGGATGCGCAATTTCCGAATGTTGTATTGAGATTGTTGTTACCAGAAGTAAGAAACAAGATGGCCGCCGCGCATGCGCGCATACGCGTAAACACATAACATCCTCCCTTTTGACAGAAATGAGAATGACATATATCTTTAGATCATAAAGGTAACTTATTAAAAGTTCATCTCGAGTCATTGGAATAGTTCATGTATGTTTATGTATAACTCATAAAGTTTGTCTTTGAATCATCAGTTAACTCATGTAACTGTTCTAACTATGTGTAGAGTTTATGTAATATAAGTTTTAAATGATATGCTCAGTGGGTCATTATAGTAATTCATAATTGTCTCTTTCACGTTCTTGAAATGGTCAATGCGCTGAAATGAAAGAGTAGGGTCAGGTAGACTGCCTGACGCCTCTGCGTGAATGACAGGGATTATTCTGCCCTATGCGTCAGACACATATGCTTTACTGGAATCGTAGTAGCACTTTAACTGCTCGGCCAGACCTAGTGGTCTTGACTGGTGGGGCAGGCATCTCTGCCGGCTCAGCTATTTGGTTAGCCGGTTTGGCCACTGGATTACCCCGATGTTTCTCATCCGGAGTGGTAGCCTTCTTAGGTCGTTCTTTAGCAGGTGAGCGTGGTGTGACTGTTGGAGGTGCTGCACTGGCTTCGTTATCAGTGATTGGTGGTATCTCTGCCCGTGTGTTGGGTTCCTTGGTTTTCTTCAGGTGTTGGCGATTTCTTCGAAGTATGCCAGTTGGTGTTTCAATTGTGTATGACCTTTCATCCAGTCTTTCGATGACTGTTCCTTTGGTCCAGGCCTTGTTACCCAGTTTGAAAGGTTCGAGTTGCATAGTGTCTCCTTTCTCCAGAGGGGACAGAGTGGCAGATTTTCTGTTGGCATACTCAGCCTACAGCGCCTGGCCTCGTTTTAGGTCGCGTTTGGTGTGTCTAACATCTACCACTTCAGGCTTCAAAAGTGCAGGGGCTGTCGGTAGCATCGTTTTGGTGCGGCGACTCATCAAACGTTGCGCGGGGCTAGATAGCATGCCCTGTGTTGGTGTGTTCTGATGATCTAATATGGCAAGATAGGGATCAGTCCCTGCCTCTCGGCACTTGCACATAATCTTTTTCGGCGTCTTCACGGCTGATTCAGCCTTACCATTAGCCTTGCTGTTATAAGGGCTGCTGGTCATCTGCTCGATGTCCCATTCGTTGCAGAAATCCCGGAATTGTTCGGACACATATTGGGGTCCGTTATCAGACACTAAGGTGTCAGGAATACCATATCGGGCGAAATGGGCTTTGAGTTTTGTGATGATGGTGGAAGAGTCGATCTCTGGTAGCATGTCGACTTCCCAGAAGTTACTCAGGTAGTCAACTGTGATGAGGTAGTTCTGTCTGTGTAATGTGAATATGTCGGTACCTACTTTGGCCCATGGTCTGTCTGGTACATCATGGCTCATAAGAGGTTCCTTTGGGTTTGCTGTTTCATATGTCCTACATATGTGACACTTAGAGATGAAATCTCTTATTTCCTGTGTCACATTGGGCCAGAATATGCTCTCTTTTGCACATCGCAGGCACCCATCTATTCCGAGGTGAGACGAGTGGATCTTTACCTTCAGGGTTGCTCGCTCGCTCATAGGGATTACTACGCGCTCACCGCGGAAGACGAGGCCCTCATGTACCGCGAGCTCATTGCGGAATGCGAAGTATGGATGTAGTATAGGCAGCACATGAACCTTCTCATTTGGCCATCCTTTGAGAATAGCATCTTTGAGGGTCGTCATCGTCATGTCGACTTCCGTGGCGCGGCGAATGCTCTCTATTCGGGAGTCCGACATGGCCACATATTTGGTCGCGTTGACGTTCTCGAAGTCTTCATGATGACCGTCTGTCTGTAAGCACGAGACAAAGACTCAGCGAGGTGCATCTGTTTACTGGGTAACAAGGGCTGTTGTAGGCGCATTAGCATGCCTTGTAGACGCTTTGGGGCTCTTGCTAGCAGTTTGTTCATGATGTTCTGCAGATGCTTGTGGTCAGACATCACGCTGACCTGTCTTCCAAACGTATATTGATGGAATTTCTCAGCACTCCACACGATAGCAAGCATTTCTTTTTCTATCTGTGCGTAGCGCACTTCGGTGTCGGTCAGGGCGCGGCTGGCAAAAGCTATAGGTTGGCCTTCTTGTAGAGGCGTTGCCCCGAGTCTTGCTGGCGTCCCACTGAATGGTGAGTTCCTTGCTCGGGTCATAATACCTGAGGACTGGTGCCTCACTCAAAAGTTTCCTCACTTGCTGTAGTGTTCTGTCTTGGGCACCCGACCAGTTCCATGGCACGTCCTTCCGCGTTAGTTGGCGGATTGGTTCCATCACGTCTGATAGTCGAGGTAGGAATCGTGCTAGGTAATTTATAAACCCGTTGAGTCGCTGAACTCCTTCCACATCTGTCGGTTTCTGCATCTCCATCACCGCGTCCACCTTTTCGGGGTCAGGCTTCAGGCCTTCATGGGTGATGAGATGTCAGAGGAACGATACCGATTTTTGTCATAGTTTCATCTTAGCGGAGTTGAGTCTGATGCCCTTCTCTTGACATCGTTGAAATAGGTGCTCTAACTTCTTGTTATGGTCCTGTAAGGCTTCGTTGTCTGTCTCACCCTTGCCATATACCATGAGGTCGTCCGCAATGCAGATAACCCCATCCAGGTCATGGATGCACTCATGGAGCTTTCGGGCGAATATCTCCGACGAGACACTTGTACCGAATGGCAATCTCAGCTATTGGTAACGGCCATACGGGCTTGCAAAAGTAGTTAACACTGACGACTCTTCGTCTAGTTTGACTTGCCAGTAGCCGGACTTCAGGTCCATTGTCGATACTATCTTAGCTTGGGATAGCTCTGGCAGTACGTCGTCTAGTGTGCACAATGGGAAGTGCTCCCGCTTCAGCGCTTTATTCAGAGGTCTGGGGTCGATGCAGATCCTCAGATCCCCAGTCTTCTTGGTCGCTGTTACCATGGCGTTCACCCAGTCCGTCGGTTCGCTAACAGGCACTATTACACCCTGCTCGACTAGCTGGTCGAGCTTCTCTTTGGTCCTGGTTTTTAGGGAGATCGGGACCTTTCTCGAGGGTTGTATAGTAGGCGTGACGGTTGGGTCGACATGTAGTGTCGCGGTGCCTGGCATGCAGCTGACATCTTCTCCGAAGACTTCTTGGTATTTGGCAAAAATTGGGCACTGGTGAGCGTCTTCCTTCTTCTTTACGCTGGCTACTCGGTGGAAATTGTCCTCCAGGACAGAGATGAGACCCATTTGCTGGCTCGCCGATACTCCCAGGATCGGCATCAGTTCACTGTCCTCAACCACCACGATGTTTACGTTGTAGCCTTTTCCATTTGCCGGATTCTTGATTCTGACTCGGCATTCTCTGAGTGGGTGCTTCAGGCTCTTGTCCCACATCTCGAGAGTGTTTGTTGGTGGGCTCAGCTTGGTACGGTCAATATATTTCACCGGTATGAGGTTGACGGATGCACCGCAGTCTACTTGGAACTTGATCGGTGTGCCCTTTATTGTCATGTTGGCATATATTAGCTTGTCATCGCGTTGATTAACTGCGCTGATCTCCTTCAGTCCGTTGATCACCTCGTACTGGCTCTCCTCGATATCGGACTGCTCTTGCATGGCTCGTACCTTCCTTGTTTTCTTCTTCTGGGGTTTCTTAGTTGTAGTCGGTGTCTTCTTGCATACAGCCTCAGAGTGGTTTCTGCCACCGCATGTGGAACACTTCTTCCCCCAGGCCGGGCAGTGCTTTATTCCAAATATTAGAGTGCCAGCACAGAATTTGCATTCTTGCGGTTGATCTTTAGACTTGGTCCAGTCTTTCCGCTTGGTGTGAACTGCATTAACCTCTTCTGTACCGCCGCTTGCGTTAACGTGCTTGAGGCGCAAACCTGTCGCTTCGTCGGTGCGGCATATGTCGATACATTTTTCGAGGGTCAATTTTCGGCGTTTTAGTAGCAGTTTTACGAGTCTCTTCGGACCGGATGCCTATCATGATTCGGTCGCGTAGCAAAGTGTCTCTGAGGCATTCGCAGTGGTTGCAGCTTTTGGTTAGATGACGGAGTGCTGTCAGATACTCATAAAAACTCTCTTTCGGTTCTTGGTCCCTACAATTAAATTTGTACCTTTCCATTGTCTCGTTCAGTTCCCCGATAATGTATGCGTCAAATTTATCAATAATGTCTTTGACTGTTCTATCGGCCCCTTCTTCGAATACGAAGCCGTTATAGAGGTTCACGGCGTCTCTCCCTATGGAGTTGAGAAACATGGAGGTTTGGTAGACCGCATCTGTTGTGTCCAGGTGGGAGATCACAGTATAGTTTTCCCACTGCTGTTTCCACAACAACCAATTCTCAGTTTTGTCAGATTGTAGATTTAGGGAGACCGGGGATCTGATGCTAGGCACAAAGCGGCGTGCCGGTTGATTTCCTCCTTGGTTTTGGTTCCCCCCTCCTCCTACATTATCCTCATGATCTGACATTTTGGTGTTGGTACTTATTTAATTTGTAGTAGGGTTGGGTGACTTGAGTCAATGAGTCTCTTTAACCAGTTAGGGAGGGCAGGCAATATGGCTTCCTTCAGGAAAGCATGTGGGGTGTTTGGCTTCAGGCCAAAATACACCTTTTTCACACTTGCAGGGTGAATAATTAAGTAGTGTTTCTACTCACAGTTCTTTGGTGCCCTTCCCTATCCCACCACTGCCACCATGTTAAAACATGATGATGATCATGGATTAAAGATGAGTAACACAGAGTAGCTCTAGATTGACTCAGCCATGTTGTATTGAGATTGTTGTTACCGGAAGTAAGAAACAAGATGGCCACCGCGCATGCGCGCATACGCGTAAACACACAACAGTTGGAATACATGCTGTGCATAGGTCTAGATCTAGGTGGAATAGGCTTTATACTGGATGGAACAGCCCCATAAGGGCAGAGTCATTTATTTCAAGCTGGGGGGGGGGCTAGATGGATTTTGGAGGATCAACAGATTTTTTCCGAGCCCCCACCACTATGACAAAAACGATCGTGACGCCCACAAGAACTGATTTTGCAAAATGACCCCTCCCCTCAAAAATCGGATATGCGCGTGGAATGACGCGTTGCGATGGGTATTTGAATCGCCCAAATTTAGTTTTGACCCCCAAGTGTGAAGGCTTATTGGGTTTTGGCCCACCAAGGGGCTTTTTCAAAATAACCCCCCTTATATCTAACAAGCCCCCTCCCCCCCCCACTTGGCAATACATGGCGCATCCCTAAAGAAAATGGCCCTAGAGAAAATGGCCTCACAGAGAAAATGGCCCCAGAGAAAATGGCCCCAGAGAAAACAGCCCCATGGAGGAAACGGCCCAAGAGAAGACGGCCTCATGTAGGAAATGCCCTCAAAGATAAAATGGCCTCTTCATTAGAAATGGTCTCTGGAGTGAGGACCTTCATTAGAGGGCATGGAGGAGCAGAATAACTTCATTGGGAGTCCACGAAGGAGAAATTCTCCTTCCATTCTACCAGTGGACATAGGCCTACCAGATTCATAAAAGGCACCAAACTAAGGGTTTCTTGTGGCTTGGGGTGAGCATGTGGGCAGCTGATGGTGTCCATTATATGCATGGTCCCATGCCCACATGCTTGTCTTTTGTCATGGAATTCCCCCTCAGTGAACCATGTCACATGATCAAAGGCCCTGGCCCTGTCATGGCCCTGGGACCAGGCAAATAAAAGAACACTTGCTGAAGAGTAGGGGAATGAAGCCCCAGTAGCGGTTTTCCCCCTGAATCCTCCTCATTTGATCATTCATCTCATAGATTCGGGCATCCATAGATGCGGTCACTGCTGTGTCAGGCAAGCAGCATAGTTATAAATACCTGTCTAGCTGTTTGGACAAGCATGCAGCTTTTAAATACTTGTCCAAACAGAAAAGATAGGACTTAATATCCGAGAAGCACAGTAACTCTGCTAACTAGTATTATTAGTGGAGCTAGAATCAACCAACCAAACCAAACCAAATCTCTCGGCCTACAATGATTTTGATTTGCAGTGAATCTTTATCATTTTAGCATTAAATAGGTCTATTGAATAATAACACTGGACAATAAGAGTGTATTCTGAGGTAGCAGGTTGTCCCATGGGCATGGCCATTGCTGGAGCTTGTTACCAGTGAGTTCTACTGATAAGACATATCAGATGGGTACCAGTTGGCCCCCGAGAGGACCGCAGTGAATGGTTGGTGTTATTTCATTGGTGGATAATCAAACCAGCCAAGTCTGTATAAGGCCTAACTCTGCGTTTTTTTTTGTTTTTTTTATCTTTTGCTCTTTTTTTGTGTTCCCATCATGCATGTTCCTACTCATTTGCCATGTTAATGTTAGGGAGGGATATACGGACTTAGCAGGTTTAATTATTAGCCAATGAGAAAACCCCAATTTATTCACTGCGGCCCTCTCGGGGGCCAACTGGTACCCATCTGATAGGTCTTATCAGTAGAACTCGCTGGTAACAAGCTCCAGCAATGGCCTTGCCATGGGACAACCTGCTACCTCAGAATAGCCTACAGTGCACCTATAACAACTAGTATGTTTATACTAGTGTCCTTGGATTACTTATGGATAATTACTTTGTTTGTGTCTAGTTTTGTGTTACCCATATTTGGTTTGGAATGATATCACGGTTTGACAGGCCTGTGCTCGGAGAGTGACAGTAGAGTAATATAACAGTACAGGGAGAGAAACTAACCCTTAGCTGGCAACCTGCTGCAACTCCCATACTCGGGACAGGCTTGTGTCAGTCTAATTTCCCATCCTCTAGATTGCGCAACATACAGTATTTCTATGTAGACACCAGATGGCAGTGCAAGCTGACAAACATATTACAACAATAAAGGGCTGAGTCATTTATTACCAGTGGGGGGGGGAGCATTTGGAAGAACCCCTTTCAGTGGGGCAAAATCCGAAAGAGGATGCCATACAGGTACTGCCTGTTGGCAAACCAAAACCGCAGCTTCAGGATTTGCTAACATGAACATCATTGGCATGCATGTAGAAACGCGTAATCGATGTGGGCACCCTTGTTTTTGTATATATGGTACCAGCTAGTACCCGATAGCAGTAGACCTACATTTTAAAGGAGGCTTTGAAAAATCGACATGCTAGCCCTCCTTCAGTAGTAACTAAAAGTCATATATTTTGTGCTCCTCACATGTCATAGCTTTTGTAGGCAAAAGTCCCCCCCCCCACTTGTGCAGGTTGGTTACAATTAAAAACGACTGTAGACTGGTCCAACCCATAACCTAATTTGGGTCGGGGGGGGGGGACTCATTTTGCAAAATCAGTTCTTAGTGAGGGGTGGTAAAAGAATCTGAATGCTGTTTAATAGGTAGTTTTCCCCATGTCCATGGAAACCCACCACCTCCCCTCTTGTACATATAATGATCACTTTGTTATACACAACACAGCAGCCATGTGCTTTTGAGAGTGGGGACTAGAAAACTTTTTTTTCCAACAGCACAAACATACAACTTGTGGCCTAGTGTTGTCATATTTTGGTCCAAAATGACCAAAACAGGCTTGATTTGGTAAAAATATATTCATTTCTGGGTGGACAAAGGAGAGTTGGGACTAAATTAGTTCCTCATGCACACACCAGGGGCACCCTTCACACGCTCTTACTCACTACCCCCTTTCCTTTTCCGGCCCAAATACCGGAACCGGAAACAGTGCGTGATTGATATTTACTGGCTGCCCCCTGCCTCTCCTAGCTGCCCCAACACCTTGGGTAACAGGTGGTCACTATGGAAACGGTGCTTTTCCTGTGACAGCACTTCCCAATGGAATACTCAGTTCTCATTCTGATTATCTCAATTTCAACCAAAATGACACTGACACTAATTAAGAAAATAAAAGGTACCATATCTTTCTGATTCAAGTCCTTCATTGCCATTCCTCTTTAAACTGACAGGGATTAGCATGGGATCTTGGCTGGACAGGTTTTAGGCTATTTGTAAACTAACTGTTTGTCTTTCAGTCTGCTAATCTAATCTGAAGCACTGCGTATAATCAGTGTTAGACCTGATGAGAGTGACTGCCACCCCTAAACCCCATCAGGGCTTTTCTTCTTTTCTATCTTTTATTTGGGCATAGCATAACAAAGGTGAAAACCCTTCATAGTTGACTAGATATATGTATCCTCTTAAATGATTATCCTCCACCATGCAATAAAAGTAGGATGGATGAAGTAGAACAAAGATATATATGCATAAGTTCAAACCCTCTTTTCATTGTTAACATTCCTTTGCAATAGGCTTGGGACCCATGATAGTGACTCCCAGCCCACACACCCTGCAACATCTGCACACCTGGAGACCATTTTCTCTCTGGGGCTGTTTTCCACCAGGGGCCACTCTAACTTTTGGGCCATTTTATCTCAAAGGCTGTTTTCCCAGCCCTGTAACAGAAATCACATGCCTCTAGCTAGTGCCACTGATCCCATTGGGGCTGTAACGCTATGGGGAATAAGATCAGTGGTAGTGCTAGAGGCATGTGATCCGAATCAGGCTGCTGCTAGAGGCCTAAGTAGGTCAAGAGGTCATGACGTCACACTCAGTGATGGCGCCCGGCTGGCGGCCGGAGTCAGCTGCCGGTGTGCAGTGATAGTGGAAATATAACAATTCGGGATGAATAGTGAACCAAATAATCATACTCCAAGCTCTATTAGAACTAGAAACAACTAAAGGGCTAATGATACTGTCCCTCCGTCAGCGTTTTTTTTTGTGTTTACATCCCTGAGATCACGTGCCTCTAGCATCCAGGACTGATCCCATTGGGCCGTAACGCTATTGGAAACGGGATCAGTGTGGCCATGCTAGAGGCGGGTTACACTGTGTTCAGACGGGTTGTTTTCCCTTTGGGGCCGTCCTCTCTGAGGCCATTCTTGAGAGGGCATGAAGGAGGAATGTAATTTAGGAGTCAACTAATGAGTAATCCCCCCGGGGTAATCCCCTTCCATGATAACAGTGGGCATACCAGATTTGTAAAAAGCGACACTAGGTGAGCATGTGGGCAGCTGGTGTCTGTATGCATGGTCCCAGGCCTACATGCTTGTCTTTTTTCATGGGTTTCCTCCTCAGGGAACTGGGTTCCCCCTTAGGGAACCATGTCTGACTGATCAAAGGCTGTGGATTGTCTGGCTTGCCTATTGGGTCAGGCAAATAAAAGGACACTTGCTATCCTTCAAGAAGAGAAGGGGAATGAAGCCCAAGTAGCAGGTTTTCTCCTTACCCCTGCTCATACATTGATCATTCATCTCATAGATTTGGTCACCAATAGATGTGGTCACCACTGTGATGGACATGCAGTGTATAAATACCAGGTCCTGTCTAGCTGTATGGACAAGCAGCTTTTAAATACCTGTCCAAACTGAGCAAGAAAGGACTTAATGTCTGTAAACTAATTAGACAGTCCAATGAGGTGGGGATCCCACTTTTGGATGTTAATCAAATCAATCAATCAATCTTGAACCTTTCAAAGAGGATTTCTACCCAGGGAGCCAAGGGGGGTTTAGGGTGTTGGGTCTGCTATAAAAGGTTGGTGTGTTTTTTTCAATAACTAGGACCCATGGCCAACCTTGTTGGAAATCCACACAGGGTATATGGCAGCCATATTTGCGGGCAATGGAAAATATAGGTAATTGAAGAAATCTGCAAACATGCATATCTCTGTTTCTCATCAACTTGGAAACACAATCTTAGACTCAAAATCAACAAACAAGAGGCCAAGGAATCTATTTAAGCTATTTCTGAAAAGGTTGGAGTGGCCGTTTTGAATATCTAATGATGTTGATGCTAAAAAGATGCCCTCAATTTTCATAGGTTTCATCCTTTGAAGGTAAAGATCAATGTATACGCACTATAAAATCCATATTATATATTTTTTTTGAAAGTGTTTAATTGGGTCTTGAAGAACAATTACATTGTCCCTCTCCTAGCAACCTTGTATTAAGGTCTTTAAGCTAGGGCCAAAAAAAAAAATCCTGTGTTTCCAGTTACATGCCTCCAAGACCTAGGGTCGGTAGGTCAGATTTTTTTTTTAAATTTTTTTTTTCACTTTGTATAGAAATGTATGGGCAAAATACAGTTAGATTCTTTGATTTTATGGTAAAAGTATATGAGGAAAATGAAAATGTGAAAATAATATGTTAAAGATATGCTTTAATATAAGCTAATAAGGGATGAGTGATTAATTGCAGATGGTGGGGGGGGGATTTTTTGTGGACCAACAATTTTTTTCTGACCCCCCCCCCCACCAATAACCAATATGAACAAAGTTATCACGATCCCACCTCCCCAAGAACTGATTGTGTAATAAAGTTTATTGGGTTTTGCCCCCCCCCATCAAGGATCCAGAGATATTTTCAAGAATGGCCCCCCTATATCTAACCAGCATCCCCACCTGGCAATAATTGACCTGTCCCTAACTGTAGACCCACAGACGATTTTCTTAAAAAATCGGATGAAAAAGTATGAAAAATACAAATAATACCTTAAAATCTTTCTCAAATTCTAAAAAAAAAAAAAAAGAGTATTGTAGGGGTGTTTTCCTAGGGTTGGTCGGGTAACTGGAAACAAACCTTTTTTTAGGCCTAGGTCCCATATATATATATATATATATATATATATATATATATATATATATATATATATCACATTGATGCAAATACAGTACAAAAAAGTACACAATATATCGATGACGACCTCCACTTGGGAATATAGTCAATTTAGGCCATTCAGTAACATAAGTGCATAATATCACGATTATTAGCGCGGCGACTAGTGAGTACTACTCATGAGATGAGTAGACTAGTGTATGGTTCACAGTCGCCACGGTGTAAGGGATAGGGAGGCCATGCAATCTATTTTTGTTTGTGGCTCCTCTGCTATGGACTATTCCTGCTCACTATTCTAATGTAATAACAACAGTGTGTGTACTTTACTTATCAGTGAAGGAATTTTCAGAATATATCTCATACTTTTGATTTTATTCGCAGATAAGACATTTCATCATTTGGAGCCCTATGGCAGATTAGCATTAGAGCATTTTAAGATTCAGAAATGCATCCCTGTAGCCTTTGTTTTAGAATTGTTCATTTTGAAACTACTATATATATGTAGTACAGGTTTTATCTCAGTGGGTTATGGTACAACTGGATCATATTTTCTGTATTTGAACAAAGTATTCACTGTCAAAGATCTCTATGGAGAAATCAGTGCTAAAGTGTGTGTTGCCATATGTGCATTTTTGTAAATTGGAGGAGGTTGAAGTGTAAGGCCACCTTGTGGAACTGCTACATTCTTTTCTGTGTAAAATTTTTAGTTTACATTGAAATAATGCTATCTCAGAATATGTATCTACTTTTGGTGATGAAAGATTAATTTGATTACTCCTTTCATTGTATAAACGATTTTGTGGAACACTGAAAACATGTATGTACACCAGGGTACTTACACTGTGCTCCCCCTGTACAGAGAGGTGGAGTGATCTGGCCGGTTTGCTGACCACTGGCCCATGACGAGGTACAGACTATTACAAGTGATTGGCAGTTGGGTGTGTGTGGAGGGGGGGGGGGCAGAGCAGGCTCCTGGCAATCTGAGACAGTGTACACTCATAATGACACACCTGTTGACTATGGCATTGAACATTGAATAAGACAGGTCCCTGTGGCAGCTGAGTGAGGTGCATGCAGAATGAACAGTCTACAGACTATTAGTACTTAGCTGCAGTGGGTAGTTCAGGTTGAATGTGTGCTATATACTACCAAAAGCCCAGATGATAGTATGCCCTATCTGTCTCACCAACTGAAACTAGACACAAGATTACAAGTCGCCGCGCCATGTCTCACAGGACTATTCTCTACTATTGTATTAAAATCTACAACACTATGGTTTTATTGACAACTCAGGGCAGGGGGAGGGGGGTTGATGAGATGAGATGGGTTATGAATATTGAAATACATATAATGATAACATCAGTGCATGCACTGGTAATACCCCTAAGATATTGGGAGCAGCCATCTTAAGTTTCTGATGAGATACAGCCTGCAACAGAGGATGTCACTGACAATAATGGGGATAGCTATGTTAGTCTGGCAGTGGAACAAAGATTTCCAGCCTGACCCAAATTCTATGATATAGTTTTTTCTCTGTTGCTTGTTGATTTATTCGGTCTGGGTGACCATATTGTGCATGGTGTGTTTCTGCCATCTTCAGGGAAATTGAGTTATTCAAGATGGCCGCCAAAATTCTATGTAAATTTTGAATATTGCGTATCTCCTCTTCTATTCATCTTAGAGACACAAATAAAAGGTCAGACCATTTAGAACAATGTATGTGGCGGCCATTTTGAATTATTGATAAATAATAAGCCTTTTACATTCTAAATCCAGAATTTCAAGTTCCCATCAGAAAGTCACTATGGGCTCATAACATGGTCAGACACATTAAAAGGGGTTCACTAGCATCAATGGGGCTATGCTTTCACCTATTTCTTATATGGCAACATTATCAAGATGACACCGTAATTGGTACAGACATGCATGATTATTTGTGTATGGATCCAAACCTTTTAATTAGCTATAGTAAATGGACATATGCAGTTAGCTTTCCACTAAGATTCAGAACATTCATTTTATCATTAGAAATTCTCTGAGTAATTCACTACATTCCTCCATCCCCATGGAAAATTTGGCTCCATTGCCAATTTGATATAGGTCTCTGGTTCTATTTCCCATTCGTCCCAGTGTATAGATATTAAGTGTTCATGGCTACATTATCTCCTAATGATAATTCATGTGTTTTCAGCGGAATTTGGAATGTATTCTTTTTTTGCTATGCTATACCTAAATACAGAGAAAATCCTAGCAGGAAGGCGAGACCTCCATGCTTCACCTAACACTCAGTAGGTGATATCTGATCACCAGAGTCCACAGTCGAACTTGATTCAGGTGATACCTAATAGGGGACGACACATACAACCCACAACACCCTCCCCGTAACACCTCACGCAAGAGGTGTACCTCGCGTATTGGTCGTACCCTGGGCTGAAGCAGAAGGCGCACCTAGGAATTGATTTCGGGCAGTTTAGTAGTGTCCGCTAGTAAAAACTCCCCGCTTACAAGGCGCAATCCGCATATTCATGGATGAATTGCTATTCCTTTGTTATCTACAGGGTTTGAGCTGCAAGAGTAGTTGCATTCAGCTAATCCATTCTACCTCTATACCTTGTCAAGGGAGACTTATCTGAGCTACCAAAAAAGTAATCATTGTATGGAATAAATACTTCTTTTCTGAAATTGTATCATATTCACCATAACATAATCAGAGAATTAGGCAAGTCTATTTCATTAGTGGTTCTCCCTTCACCATCCGGCACAATATCCTATAGGGAACAGAGCCATTCCTGTATGGAGGTGGCCATCTTAAAACCCCCGGTGGCCATCTTGGATCTGGCTGAGGATTGTGGGTAATCTCTTATCTTCCCCTCCACCCGCAGAAAACAATGGGAATTGATAAGACTGATAAGCTGCCCCTGCCTCTATCTTAATCACCTTAAGTACATGTCCATTGTTTTAGGTTTGAATGGAGGGGATTAGCCTGATAGGGAGACAATGGTTTGGTTTTACTAAGCCAGGATTATATGTGTCCCCTTAAAAAACTTCTAAAGTTTAATTTCTCCTGTTTTTGAAGTACTAAGTCTAAATAAAGCTTATATTAATTGTTTAAGTGTAAAGTATTTGCTATCCAAATGTATATATTTTTAGAATATAGCTTTATATAGACTATTAGGAAGGGCCAACCAAAGTAAACTGTACAAAGAGGCCAACTGCTAATCTAGCCCCCGACTACATGAGCCACCTA
Source organism: Acholoe squamosa (assembly GCA_949317995.1). NCBI lineage: Eukaryota > Metazoa > Annelida > Polychaeta > Phyllodocida > Polynoidae > Acholoe > Acholoe squamosa. The sequence continues at coordinate 63,673,128 of OX439035.1, forward strand.
GCTAATTTGTTTGGTATTAGCAATGGCTCTGCTCCCTATACTATCTTAGATTCCTTTATACATGTACATGATAAAAAGTGATGGGATAGGGCATGATTGTCATAAGTGATAGGTTATGGCCTCACAGAAATCAGCATGACCTTAAACATTCTGAAATGCAAGGAAGTTAATTACCTTGTCAGGCGTCCTTATAAGGTACAGGACAACAGCTATTGGGGGTCATAAGCAAAATAACTTATGACCACCTATAGGGAGTAGAGCCATTGCTAGTACCAAACAAATTAGCTAGGTGGCTCATGTAGTCGGGGGCTAGATCAGCAGTTGGCCTCTTTGTACAGTTTACTTTGGTTGGCCCTTCCTAATAGTTCATAAAGCTATATTCTAAAAATATATACCTTTGGATAGCAAATACATTCAACTTAAACAATATAAGCTTTATTTAGACTTAGTACTTCAAAAACAGGAGAAATTAAACTTTAAAAGTTTTCTAAGGGGGCACATATAATCCTGGCTGAGTAAAACCAAACCATTGTCTCCCTATCAGGCTAATCCCCTCCATTCACACCTAAAACAATGGACAGGTACTTAAGGTGATTAGGATGCAGGGATGTAAGTCTTCAGGATTTATCAGGATTTCCTGATTTCTGAAAATGTTGAATGCCATTTACTTTCCTTATACGAGTGGTAAGGAGGGATGTTTGGAAAAATAGAAGGCTTTTATATCAAGTAAATGTCTGGCTTCCTGATTTTTGTCCATGCCTGACTTACATCCCTGAGGATGAGGCAGGGGCAGCTTATCAGTCTTATCAATACCCATTGTTTTCTGTGGGTGGAGGGGAAGATAAGAGATTACCCACAATCCTCTGCCAGATCCAACACGGCCGTCGGGGGTCAGTTACATAACTGATTTCAAGATGGCCACCTCCATACAGGAATGACTCTGTTCCCTCTAGGGAGGGTACCCCCTTTACTGCCGGTTTGAAGTCTTGACCCCGAGCATTAGGTCAGAATTGGGTATGACTGCATTATATAAGTCATGCTGCGAAATTAAACAGCAATGTAACTATATTTCTAAAGTCCTGTTTGTCTTTATGTTGTTAGGCCCAATTTATTTTCTAGTATTGGTGATTTTACTACTTGAGAATTTGAAAATTATCACTAGCTATCCGTTGTGTTCAGGCCTATACATCATACCATGCATGACGTTTGTGCCATGAAAGACGAAAATGTACTTGATATATTTGACATACATGCTGCAATTATGGGGGAAAAATAGCGAAATTAGAAGTGTTTCTTTTATAACATTCTTGATTTATTAAGTACATATTCAAACATTGGAAAACTTTCCTTCTTTAGTCTTTCTTTGGAATCCGTATCCTTCACTGCAGCAAGGGTAGGCAGCAAGGGCTCTTGCAGTGGCTCCATCTTCAGGAAAAAGCTGGCACTTCAGTTTCTGCTGTATTCACTAGATGCCACTAGTGTTTCATTAGCGAACCACTACATCTACCAAACATCTACCTCGCGTATTAGGCGTGCAAGGATAGCCCTTGCAGTGCCGTATATTGGTATATAATCTGCCTGCACTGAAAACATGGAAGATCCGAAACTAGTCAGCGGTGACCACTTTAGGTCCTTAAGTTGACGATACCTAAAACCTAAAACTACAGCTTTAGGTAGTCAAAATGACGACTTTAGGATGACAATACTGACAGTACATGCAGAGTCGTCATATTGATGACTCAGGTCGTCAGGATGACGACTAGGACCTAAAGTGGTCACCGCTGACTAGTTTCAGAACTTCTAGGTTTTTAGTGTGAAGAGTTCTTCCTCCTAGAGCATTAATATTCTGAACATGCCCTCGTTATGTTCCAAGACGTGATATTCCATTTTAGGTTTATTACCTGGTAAGTGTGGGTGGGCTGGTGGATTTTTGCGTGGATGCGCAGAAATTTTCTAACCCCCCCCCCCATAGGGGAGTTTGAAATTTTGTGCAGACCTCCCGCCGTAGTGTGACTAAAATTTCCCCAGCCATTCCCTACCTTCTCTCGTAATACATGGGATTTTCGCTAACAACGGGATTTGCTTTAGTTCCCCCTTTTGTGCCTTTTGAGGGGGTCAAAACTAGAGGTCGGGGTTTATTGACCTCCCGCAACCTATCAAGGCTATCACCCCTTGCAAAATTTTGAGTATTCACGAGTTTGGTGGCATACTGGCGTAGCAGTGGCGTAGCAGTAGGCCCCGGGAGTAGGCCAGTGCAAAGGAAGATGCCTAATATTTCACAAGAAAGTAATCTGTATTGAATTTCGCGTCATCTTTATCATGAGATTTCATTTACAAGAGGGGGATTTATGTAACGACGACTTTATCATATTATAATGGCAAAGCGCTGTGGTACCAAAGTGATTCTTCCTGAAGTATCCGCTAATCGATGCTTTACAATACATGAATATGGCTATAATAGAATGTGGACAATAGTTGATGGTGTTAATGGTATCCGACTTATACCGGGGTAGCGGTGCCACAAGATGTTCTCTCAGACAATAGGACGATAGGAGCATGCAGAGGAGGCATCACTGTCTGAGGAACAATGACGTCTGACCGGTTTCACATCACTCACTTATGTTTTTTTGGCAAACGTCTTGACTCGTTGCGTGCTGCAGTCAAGTAAGGCGTCGTTGGTCGGACAATGCATGTCTTGATTAGACAGTGAGAGATATGAGAGACAGGAGGGGGCCCATCCGGCATTGTACCTGTACCGTGGACGGCCGGAGGTGCGGTGGTCGCGCCTCCTCCGGGCGCTGGGCAGAACGGGCGCAATGACGGGACGGGCGCCAAGACGCCGTCTCACGCGGTACGCCCGCCGCATTCAGTTCCCGCAGGCCGCGCCGCCGCCCGACGCTACCTTCTCCTGCCAACTGCATCCAATTGCCTTTTCACTGGTACAGTCGCCGGCTAAAAAGGCAGCGGGCGGCCGGGGCATTAAGGCGGGACAGCATGCGCCTTTTATTACAGTGAGGGTTGGCATATTAGTTTCTGCCCAGGTCGCGTGGCTAGTCAATGCACCCACCATGGGCCCCCGGAAGTGCCGGTTTGAAGTCGACTCCAGTGTCGACGATGCACGAGTCGCGATGGGTAGCAGAGTGGCTGACCCAGCCACCCCCTTTCAGCTGCCTTTGAGAGATGGTGCCTCTCAACCCTTGTTTTGTTCTATACAGACGCCCTGCTGTCACACCAGTTGTTCCGGACTCTAAATTGAACTCTTAACGATGCTTTAAGCACTTTTGAACGAAGACAACAGAAAATAATGCAGGAATAGCGCTGCATGCACATTTCTAAGGCATAAGGACTGCCTAAGATAAAATTTTATATGCTGTTTGTGATACAGTGTCATAGAGTTTGTCCTTTGCAAGATTTTCATCACCATGAATGAAGTGTAATCGAGGCTCTTTTCTGAAGAGGATGGAAGATAGAGTGGATATACAAATAGACATGAATTACTTGTCACTTTGATATATATATATATATATATATATATATATATATATATATATATATATATATATATATATATATATATATAGATATATATATAAGCAGTGTACACACCCTTGATTTCATGTTTCTGATGAATTCTAATTTTGTAATATTTTGGCCTGCAAACTGGACTTGAGGGGTTCTGATGGAATCGAGCTGGTTTCCATCGTCAATATTTCCACAATTGATACAACGTACACAAAACTCTCTGCATGATCGGTGCATGGGTTTATTTCCAAAAGAACAACAACAAACCCTGATAAACATTTAAGATCACCGTCACAAAGATATTTTTGACAAGTTTCTATAAATCAGGCAGCAAAATATGCCGTGTTGTAATTATCAGGATAATATTCCAATCATTTCCCTCCGGTTATCTACTTATATTTGCCTCCCATCTACCTGGGAATTCACTTGTTCGAGAGCTTCAGGCTTGGCTTTGTCTCCTACTCATAGATTATCCAGGTACAGCAGCAAGATTAGCCGGTGGCCTACCAGGGCTCAACTGATTGTAAAAGATAAAAGAGTAATTACCTCTTTGATGATTAACAAGACCATCAGGCAATTGTGATCCATACCCCTTTTCCTCAACACAGCTCAAGATAACCGTGTGATGACGTCCTCCAGGGGAGATGTTTTTATTTTCTAAAGCCATGGGAGCTGCTTTAATTGGATTGTTTGAGCACAATGTGTTGCTTTTATCTTTATATTCACCAGGCTCTATTCCTACCATGCTTGATTGGGAGCTAATCGTGAGGAGGACGGTGGGGGTGTACAAGGGGCTTCGGTGGAGAGGGGGGGGGGGGGGGTAAAGGTCTAGATGATATAAGAAGTCCACACCTAGCCGCACGGTGTCATCCCTCCTCAGCAACCCTACAAAAGTGCCGCTTAACGAGCGACCCACCCTAACACTCAAGACTATAGGGTATCATCAGTCAGCCTGTCAACTTTAAACAAAAGGACGGTGACAGGGCCTTCAGAGGCCATGTGATGACGTACAGTCAGAATCAAACATGACGTAGAAGATGACACCGCATTGGCGCCGGGTGAATGTTATCACTGTACCCATCTGATGATGAGCTGCACTCTCCGCCGTTACAGCCATGTCTGCCCCACCTACCCACCCACCCACCCACCATTTTCTCTTATTCCTGAGACGATATCAACCCTCTAACGATGGAAGCATGCTTTAAGACTACTTCAGGCTAATTTGCCATCATAATATAAGTGCATTGCGTCACAATGGCTACCACTATATAAAGTGTGTATATATAATCATAAGGGTCGCAATGATATACATTTATTTTGCACTGGCAGTTGCTTTTCATGGTGGCATGAATGTATCATGAGAACAGAAGCACAGTACACTAAATGACTGTTCGGCCTTACGTAATTCATGGATGATTTTGCATTTCTTAAAGTAGCTATTACATATAAATGTGAATGGCGAATCTTCATTTATATATGAAGGCCTTCTTATGGAATAATAGGCCCCTGGGTGGGGATTATTATGGTGGGGCGTGGTTCGAGAGGTGGCGGTGGGTAGGATGGGGTAGGGTTGGAGTGGTGGTTCAAAGAGTTACTCAACGTGCCATATCATCCCCGGTTATCTCTTAGAACAATACCTCCCTGTACCCTCGCCAGGTCCCTAACTGCCCAGCCACGCCTAACTGGGCTGGGTTCTGGATGATGGGTAAAATTACATTGCAAGAAAGGGCCTTTATGTTCCAGCATTAAGCCTATACACAAGAACCCCCTCTGGTTCCAGGGAAAGGGGAGAAATGATATTCTGGTGGCGGTTTAATGCTTCATTGTGTGTCTACTGACCCTCTGTCCCAATTCCATGGCAGCTGTGTCCACCCTCCGCACTTAACAGTATTTACATATTCAAATCCACACCATGGTGAGTGGGGCAGGCGGACACAGGAGCAAGTGGCAAAGTCAACATGTGGGGCCGACAGAACACATGTATGTGCGACAAAATGGTGGTTAGGCCGTGTTTACCATTAACAGGTTGGTGTAAACGATCTGCCTCGGCCACTGGGCATTTGCATTTGTAAAACGAGGGACGTGAAATGATTGGTCAATCACCTCCACCTGCCCCCAGACACAAGGTCAAATGGAGCAGTGGGAGAGCAGCACAGGGTGGGCGCTTGCCTTAAAGCCAGCTTTGCATATACTACTTACAATTTGCCAACAGGACTTTAAAAGGGGAACCTGGGGTGTGTTTTGCCGGGTTTCGACCACGCACCAGGTTTTGACCTCGCCAGGAAATAACCGCACACTGGGTTTTGACCACGCCCGATTGCCGGGAAATAAACGCGCACCGGGTTTTGACCGTGTCGACTGCCAGGAAATGACCGCACACCCGGGCTTCATTTAAGCCAACTGATTTTCAATATTCAAATACCTGTGGCCATCTGATGCCTTCCCAAACCCCTCTTTACCACTGTACCATAACAGAGTAGTATCCGGAACATTTAGTAGAAAAACCTACCCTAAATTATTCTGCTTCTATGAAGCATACTAGGGCTCACCTTATATGCGGGGTATTACGATGCCTCAAATATAACGCACATCCAACATTATTATAAGGCAAACCCTATTCAGTCATTAAGTTTTTCAGCCAGACGTAGTCAGTGATAGGTGCAGTATATAATTATAGGTCAATATGCCCCAGCCAATTGTACACATGGTTTAGCCATTTAACTTGAATTACAGACCTTTTCATCTATAATTTTGGTTAGCCAAAGGGGAAAAAAATAAAGAGCTCACACTTGCCTGTATCTGATAGTCCATATACCCATCTGCCAGGAGGAAAAGAAGAAACAAAAGGCCATGGAAATATGTGTAGAAGCAAGGAGAAAGGGTGCTCTTATTCATGGGAGGTGTCTATTCAAGGCCCAACAGCAAAATCTGACAATATGATATTATCTTTTGCACTGACTGTCCCACAGCTGGTGTTATCACTGAGTTATGTAATGGACTGATAAGGCTAATGACTGTGACCAGGTTCATGGGAATAATCAGTTGCAGTAAAGACATGGTGTGTGGTCATTTCCCCGGCAGTAGGGCACAGTCAAAATCTGGTGCACGGTCATTTCCCAGCAGTGGGATGCGGTTAATACCCGGCGCGGTCAAAACCGGGCAAAACATGTGTACCTCTAGCCCTAGAGGCGGTTAATCCCATGGATGCCCATGCAGTTGATGCCAACTCTCAAGTAGATATACATGCACTATCGCTCGACAAAATTGGAGAAGAGTAAAGGCCAGAAATCAATATACCAGGCCTTCATCTACACCAGCGAATTAGGGTGTCAGATATAAATTGGTATTTATTAGAAGTCGATAAATGCTTACCTTTAATGGGGTTGTTATAGATCTATAAAATAAGTCATAAAACGTTCATACGTACATAATCTAGTCTGCTGATATTGCTGGACTCCCAAGTGAGTGGGCATGTTCGTGGGTTTGGGGCGGACAAGCACACACACCAGATCGGCCCGTCTCAGATGGCCTTCTGTCAACGCAGCATCTCCAATGTAGATATCCGCCCCCCGTAATAGCCGAGACCAAGGTCCATTTCATAGTCAATGGGGTAGAAGGGGGTCACTGTAGAGATAGAGGGAGGGAAGGATCCCCTGGAATTATCTGGGACCCTAACAAGGCGGCAATCAAATTCCATTTGTTCTAAGGTTACGATGGCGCATCGATCCGACTCGGCCTTCGGCGGCCCTCTGCGATAATTTCTATAGGGAGATGCAACGCGATACATCTGTCGTAAATGTAAATTTATCCGTTTGAAATGAATAGAGGGACCAATATTTGCGCCAGCCATCGGTTTGTGTGGATTGTCAAATTAACGATTTCAGATCAGTTGACGCTTCCGTCTCGCGTGGCCGGATCGGGTGTCGGTGGTGGGCGCGGGATCCGGGCCCTCGTGGTGCGGTGTTTGCAGTGCGGCTGGGGCGCCGCGCCCGGAGTATGCATTAAACATTATTATACCAGCTGGAGGGCAGGCCCCTCCTCATACACACCACTTTCTCTCAGCCCCATCCTGTAGTGTAGGGACACTTAGAGCTGAAAGCCACAGATAGACTAAGTTGACTGATGATAAGATCCATGGGGCCTCTTCATATATATATCACTGCTGAAGTGTGCAATATAATCTTCAATTTAGTGCCCTTATCTATAATACTAACAGAATTGGTGTCTCTAGCAGCTATACTTCCCTTCTGCACATCATTTATCACTAAATTACAAAATCCCTTTCAAAACAGGATCAACTACATGTTTATATGTTTATATTGCCATGCACAAATTGAATCTTTATTTTGGCATGTTTGAAGGTGTTAGAACATTTGTTTATGTGGAGAAAATACTGTGATGAACCTTATAATGTCACCTATATTGCGATGAGTTAAAATCAATTAATCCCTAAACACATATGTTCAATGATTAAACACCTAAACATGTTTAGTTCACTCATTTACATGTTTAGATCTCAGGTGTCAAGCATGTTAGTTTAGATGGGGGGAAAGTGTATCAACAGCTACAGGGCTTTGAAAGAAGGGCATATTAAGAGCTTATAAACAATAGTCTTTTGAATGGATAAATAACCCTGCAACTTAAGTTCTTATTAGCCAGTGCACTGCTATTGGGTAATAAGTGTTTCATGTAAGACCTTCTTATGACTCATTTAGGTGTAAAAGAAGGGCTGTAGATATAGAGCTTATTAGTAGCTGATTAATTAGTGAATTTATAATAACAAATTAGGCCTGCAAATATAGAGCGTATTACTCGGTCTGTTGACTGGGCTTGATAACGGGTGCATCTGCAGTGCCTAATACTTGGTACATATCTATTGTTTTTATTACCATTAACATTTGAGTTTTTCGACCCTGACGAGAATCGATCCAGGGATCTTTGGATTTGAGCTTCTGAGCTCTGTCTAGTGAGATCCTGGTGACAGGTAAAGCAATCTTATTCCCACAATCTGATCATGAAGACATAACTTATAGTCAGTTTGTGAGAAAATTATGTACCGTAATCTCCCGCGTATAAGGCGCAGCCTGCGTATGAGGCGCACCTAGAGTTTTGGAAAATTCTCAAAAAAATGAAAAATTCATAACTTTGGTTCTACTGAATGAATTTTCAAAATTCAAAGACCTATGTGTAACTTGGGCCCCATGGACCCCCTAGGCCTCCATATATCCTATTATGGCTAAGGGGGCATGTAACATGTCAAAAGAAAGGTCTTGGAGTCCCCCTTGTGGATGCAATTAGCACTAAAACCCCCCGTATAAGGCGCGCCTTATACATGGGAGCTTACGGTAGGTCCTCTTTAGCCCCGCCACCCCCCAAACAATTCCTGCTCATACTGAACAGGGGCGTAGGAAAAGGGGGGGGGGGCAGAAGGGCCTGAGCCCCCCCCCCAATAATGAGGAGGTTTCCTATATAAGCCTATATAAAAACATAGCAGGCCACCCCAACCGAGACCCCTGGGCCCCCCATGAAAATTTGCTTCCTACGCCCCTGAAGTCTGAAGTACCCATTTGTTATCCTATAGTCCCTACAATGATGCCAGAGATTATATCATATCTGAGCACCATCCACACCACATGCCTTGTTAGCTAAGGGTCATAGGGCACTGGACTTTGGATCTGAATGTGACAAGTTCAAGTCCCGGTGAGGATTTTTGTAAATCAATCTTATTGCTACAAGGTGATCATGAATGTGTATTCATAGTGGGTTTGTGAGGAAATCTTGTGTGCCCTATGTAGTCCCCCTGCCACCAATTCATGCACATACTGAATAGTCTTTATATTATCCTCTAGTTCCCACAGCAACATGTGCACAACATGTCTCGTTAACTGAGGTCATAGAGCATTGAACTTTGTATCTAAAGGTGGCAATTTCAAGTCCCTGTAAGGATTTTTCCTAAGATTTTAATTTAGAGTGCATCATGCCCATAGGTTGGCATGGTGCATCCTGCTGATCCTCCGAGACAGTATCAACCCTGTAGGATTGGCATAATGCATGAATGTAGCCGTGGCGAGTTAGTTACTCACTAGGGCTCCATTTATTCATTTATGTCAACCAATGGGCATTATGCATTAATGCATTGGTTCGTGGCCTGTAAAGGGTGCTGGTACTTTTGGATACAGTGAGATCTAAATACCCCATTATGCCCCAATTCCCCTATCTGCTAAATAGTGGTCTGCTGACTGGTACCATGTGGGTAACAACTGCCCATATGCTCCACTCCAGGGCTGTGTTTCATGATTTTATTAGTCCACAGGGCCTCATATGACAATGACATCTCACTTTATTGGAACAGGCTCTAGCCTGTTCCATTGCACTCACATGGGACGTCGATTGCACACGGAATCGGACAGTCCAACTTCCCATGAGTCGACCTGTGCTATTGTATCAATAAATAGCACTAATAGCACTGACTAACTGCTGATAGATGGGCGATTTATGTCAGTTTACCACAGCCCAGTGCTGCGTCCGGCTGGGTAAACTGCCATAAATCGACCATCTATTTGGGGTTTTGACAAAAGTTTATCCCAGTCCAAAATTTTATTTCGCCTAATTTCATAACAACACTTAGTCTACCTATGTCAGTAACTACTCACAATTTGTCAGATATTAGTCAATATATGTCAGTAAATACTCGCCATTTATCAGCAATTAGTCAATATATATTAGTTATTACTCACTATTTGTCAGTAATTAATCAATATATGTCAGTACTTAGTCACTCTATAACATATATATCAGTATTTACTCACAATTTGTCAGCAATTAGTCAATATATGTCGGTACTTAGTGGGCTTCCCTAGCCCACTTAAAAGGGTCTACTTCTCATCTTTCCCACCCCCTCAGGATGTGTGTGGTGCACATATGCGCGGGCACTGACACATTCCTCTGTGAAATTGTGTAATGTCGTTCTCGCCATGAATATGACCTTAGCTGTCGAAATGGCGTTAAACATCTATTACTCACTCACTCAGTACTTAGTCACTCTAAAACAGCAGTTGTCAGTACATGTCAGTATTTACTCACAATTTGTCAGCAAATAGTCAATATATAACAGAGAAATAGCCATTGATTCAATTGTGCATCCTGCCTTGACTGGTATTTGTAAAAATATGTCAGTATCTATGGACTATTTGTCAGCAATTAGTTAATATATGTTAGTAATTATTCACTATTTGTCAGCAATTAGTCATGCATGGTAGAAGTTACTTACATTTTATCAGTATTTAGTCAATATATGTTAGTAATTAGTCTACATATGTCAGTAACTACTCACAATTAGTCAGATATTAGTCAATTTTGATATATATTGACTATTTGCTGACAAATTGTGAGTAATTACCGATATATATTGACTAATATCTGACAGATTTTGAGTAATTACTGACATATATGGACTAAGTGTTGTTATATAATGACTAAGTACTGGCATTTATTTCATGTTGATATGCCTGAGATACTGACAGCCCATAGCTCTAGCACTCGAGGGCCGTATCGCACACCCCCCGTGCGATAACCCGCGAAAATATCACACGCCGAGGTCACATGACCATTTGATGACGTCATAGCTCCAAGATGGCGATGTAAACAATACCTATGGCGAGTAATTCTGGTAAATTTGATTCTATTTATCTGATTTAGATGAAAATAACATGAAATAAATGCAAAGGTTCACGAGTATGAGGAATGTCGGGGGGTTATCGCACATGCCGATCAGGTGCCGTATCGCACGACGCCCGCAGTTATATAGTTATATAGTTACTGAGTACTGACATATATTGATTAATTACTGACAAATAGTGAGTAATAACTAATATATATTCACTAATTGCTGATAAATGGCGAGTAATTACTGACATGTATTTACTCACAATTTATCAGCAATTAGTCTATCACTGACTAACTGCTGATAGATGGTCGATTTATGGCAGTTTACCCAGCCAGACGCAGGACGCATTGACCATGCGTCCCCGTCTTTAATTGGCTGACGGAGTGGCGTGATCCGTCACCCTCATGCATACTCGCCATTTGATTGGCTGTTGGTAGTGGCCTGACCCAGTTTCTTGGCGCCAAAAGCCACGTGTTCGCTGGTACCGCTGGTACTGCTGCAGTAGCTGCAGCACCAGCAAAAGCGCATTTTGTTTACAGCGTCCTTGTCTTTAATTGGCTGACGGAGTGGCGTGATCCGTCACCCTGGTGCATACTCACCATTTGATTGGCTGTTGGTAGTGGCCTGACCCAGTTTTTTCGCGCCAGAAGCCACGTGTTCGCTGGTACTGCTGCAGCACCAGCAAAAGTGCTGTTTGTTTACAATGCAGCGATGTGTCTGCGTTTTTGGCCCAAATGTGTTGTTATTTGTAAGAAATCTTGCTTTATTGTCGCAGTACACATGGATTATTATCACAACTCGTCCTTGTTTGCCACATGGTACCGAGAAATTGCAGGAAATTGTTCGATTTGAACAAATCATGACACCGCCTGCTGCGCGGCCCCATTGGTGGTCCGATATTGGTGGTCCGAGAACAGGTCTGTATCATTCTTTCATGAATACCCTCAAAACATCGCTGTAGAGGCCAAAAATGCTGGGGAAAGGCCAAAATGGCCTGAAGACAGAGAGACATCGTTGGGCGATAATAGGGTTCCGAGAGAAAAACTATTTTCCAGAGGAGTCCATAGCTGTTTGAATTTTTTTCCTACGACGATTTGGTGGAAAGTTATGGCCATTTTTGTGATGTCATAGCTTTAAAACATTGATAACTTTGTTCCCATTGTGCAGATCTGAAAATAAAGACCGCCATGACGTTCACCAGCTCGAGCTACCCTTTATCTATGGGAAACTCCTATTATTAAGGGAGATACGATTTATTTTGTAAACTGCCAGTTCTTGGACCTCTCTGCCAGTGCCTGGACTGGCGTCTGCCCCCGCGTCCCAAAAAACACTTTATTTCGATCCATTCCTTCCTCAAACCTGCCCTTTTTCGCCGGTGACACTTAAAACAGATAGGTTTTGGCAGGAGGTAGGGCGCAGGTGGACTGGCCCAGGCCGAAAAGGCCGCTAGTTAAAAAAATTATTTCGCTTATTCTTTTCCGAAACAAATTTTTTAGGGGGGCATGTTCTTTAGGGGGACGAAACACCCCAGATTGATACCGAACATTCCATATCCGCGCATATTATTTGCATAATTAGCATAATTATCCAGTATCTTCATACTTTTCCATATATATAGATGTGTCTCATTGCTCCCTTATAGAATTCATATGCTTGCAATTATACACTACTGACACCTATTTGGGGTTTTGACAAAAATTTGTCCCAGTCCAAAATTTTATTTTGCTTAATTTCATAACAACACTTAGCCTACATATGTCAGTAACTACTCACAATTTGTCAGATATTAGTCAATATATGTCAGTAGTTACTCGCCATTTATCAGCAATTAGTCGATATATATTACTTATTACTCACTGTTTGTCAGTAATTAATCAAATATGTCAGTACTTAGTCACTATATATATATATATATATATATATATATATATATATATATATATATATATATAATTATCAATACATGACACTATTTACTCATAACCTGTCAGCAATTAGTCAATATATAACAGAGAAATAGCCATTGATTCAATTGTGCATCCTGTCTTGACTGGTATTTGTCAAAATATGTCAGTATCTATGGACTATTTGTCAGCAATTAGTTAATATATGTTAGTAATTGTTCACTATTCGTCAGCAATTAGTCAATACATGGTAGTAGTTACTTACATTTTATCAGTATTTAGTCAATATATGTTAGTAATTGCTCACTATTTGTCAGCAATTAGTCTATATATGTTAGTATTTGCTCACTATTTGTCAGCAATTATTCAATATATATTAGCAATTAGTCACTATTTGTCAGCAAATAGTCAATATATATCAGTATTTACTCGCAATTTGTCAGCAATTAGTCAATATGTGACAGTATTTACTCACTATTTGTCAGCAATCAGTCAATATATGACAGTACTTAGTCGTTATATAACAACACTTAGTCCATATATGTCAGTAATTACTCAAAATTTGTCAGATATTAGTCAATATATGTCAGTAATTACTCACAATTTGGCAGCAATTAGTCAATATGTCAGTATTTACTCACATTTTGTCGGCGATAAGTCAATGTACCGGTGTGTCAGTACTTTGTTATTCCTACACTGTAAAAAAATGTGTGTTGAACTTACACTGTTTTGTTAAAATGTCAGTGCCTAATCATTATTTGTTGGCAATTAGTCAAAATATATCAGTAATTAGTCACTATTTGTCAGCAAATAGTCATAATATGTCAGTAATAGTCACTGTTTTTCAGCACTTAGTTAAAACATGTCAGTACTTAGTCACTATTTGTCAGCAATTAGCCAAAATATATCACTACTTAGTCACTATTTGTCAGTAACTAATCAAAATATGTCAGTAGCTCCATACTATCACTGACCACTTGTCAATTGTCAATTAACAGTTGACATTTGACATTGAAGCCTGTTCCTTAGGACTGAGTCCTTCACCTGTGACATTTTTAGGTATATAGCTGAAATAGCGTATTGATAGTGCCACTTTCAACACCTGCCTTGCTAGCTCAGAAAGGAGCACAGAGAACTCACAATCAGGAGGTACCCAGTTCAAATCCCTCCCCGAATCAACAAGGAAACTCAAACCAGGAATGCACAAACTATATTTGTGGATTACTTAGACTGGCATAAGAACTTGACTATGTGAAATCATTGAGTGTATGAAATAATAGCCATGGGCGTGGAAAGCAGGGGGACATGTCCCCCCCACTTTTGGACAACTCCTCAAAAGGTCAAAACTATAAGGTCAATCAAAGGGAGGTCAAAAATTGCAGAAAACCCCCCTGGTCCCACCCACTCTGAAACTGCTTCCCACGTAAACCCTTTATAAGCCCTACGATGTAGGGCTGATTAGTCACTTATTAAGTGGGGCTGTGCCTACTGGGACCCTACAATGGAGGTAAATTAGCCTCTTGTGGTGGAAATATGAGAGAGATATGGTTAGAAGAATAAATTAGCTATTTCCCCTGAGAAATAAAACATTTCTACGAAGACTACACTGAATTTAGCTCCATGCACACACAATAACGATATACTCTATATTTACAGCAAGAATAAATGAGTTGCAGTTCACCTTTTGTAAAATACTTAAAAACAAAAATAAGGAGACGTTACAGGGGCGTAGGAAGCATTTTTTTATTGGGGAGGGGCAGGGGTCTCGGTTGGGGGGCCTGCTATATTTTTATATAGGCTTATATAGGGGACCTCCTCATTATTGGGTGGGGGGGGGGGGACAGGGGGGCTACGCCCCTGCGTTATACTGAATCATTAGAGGAAGTCACTTGCTGGTTACTTTTTACAGTGCAGGCCTATATGGACAGATTCTAGGACAAACACTTCGAATTTGACAGGGTTTAACTTGTGAATGTCATGCTGGCCAATAAAATGATGCATGCACCAAGCCTATAATTCTTATCTGTGTGGAGGACTAATATGAGTTGAAAACTGCATTCAATTCCAAGCTATAGATATGTCAGTAAACTCAGCTTGTTCTATAAAGTATTAGCTCTTTTGGTAAGTTTAGTATGCCGTGCATTGAAATTAAAGTGGATGTGGAGAATTGTATGTATATCCCACTAAGTGAAGAATTCTTGACTAACCTATGTACCAAGAAGATTACCTCATCTTATGTTACAGATTAAGAATTAACATTAAAGCTAAGTCTCGAAAGTCCTTTCGAAAATGTCAGAAATATCTCATTTCTAGGAATGTATCTTCAGCTGTGGCACTTAAATCCAAAGTAAGACGATTCCTTGGTGATATACATTTACATAGATCGATATGACAGAACAGTTCTTTACACGTAGAGTATTACATGTACAAGTATTCTTCACTTTATCCGAAAGCGAATAACCCTGATCCTCACGGAGGGAGGTGGGGGCTCTCCTTTTCATCATGCGGATCCTATTGGGGGATGTCGTGATCCTCTGGCTGATCCGACTTCAAGCGGAGAGAATCATTATACCCACCCATGCAGCTATGTGGGAAACTCTGCCCCGTCGTCATTACTGCTTATCGACTGTGGTTTGCTCGGGTTTCCTGCATTTTCCCACGACCTAGCTCGATCATGCAATACTTCGATAAGCACGCGCCGCTACTGTGCTGAGACGAACAGTCAAGGTTTCACAAACACGAGATAATGATTCTTCAACTCGTTCTGCTGTATCATTGCAGGTACACGAATCTACCCCCCCCCCCCGCCACCTCTTGCCACCATGATCTTTTACAAATGTGTCGTTTTGGTCACGTATGTGAGCAGTGTTCGGGTAGAACACGAGTATAGTGCATTTAATACAAATAAAACGCATGTATGTTGAACATTTTATTCTAAAAACTTGGATTACGGATCGACCGCTGGGATTTTGGGCATTTTCCAAAAAAAAATCTTTCTTTTTCTTACCTCTGGCCGCTGGGATTTTACTACATCTGAGGGCAAAAAAAAGAAAAAAAAGAATGCGTCTGGAGATCTTCAAAAGTCGGACATTGATCCATTTACTGGGCATTTGCTTACCGAAAAATCTACCTTTTGATGACAAAAAAGTGCCTAAGATTCCCGTAAACATTACTTTATATGGCCTTTTTCCTCTGGCCGCTGGATATTTTTGGGTCAACTTGGGCATTTTTTTTTCTTGCCTCTGGCCGCTCAAAATGTTGATTAAAAAAATCCGTAATCCAAGTTATTTTTATAAAGTTCTTCGGTTCTAAGGTTCAGTATAGGAAATTCTGTGTTGTTTAGCAGGGATGTGGCATTATATTTTTCATTTCTCTGTCAAAAATGTCACATGGAGAAATCCCTACATATGCTATAGAGCAATAGACTATAATGTGTGTACACTATACTGCCTTCACATAGATTTGAACCGAGAACAAAGACATAGTCACAATAAATATTCCATTTTTTTGTTTCCTTTGGCAGTGGAAATGTGAACCGCGTCGACCTCTTTTATGCATGCTTAGAAGAATCACATGTCCAGTGGATCCACCATTTTGAATTTCGCTGGTTATGCCAAAGGTGGCAAAACACACTGATAAGGCATTGTCATGATGGGTACCTTGTCCCTGGATAACAATCACTTCCAGGGATATACTGGTCCCTACCTCAGTGCAAGTCGCCAGAACCAGCTCCACTCCCGCCTACAACCAATATACAGTTTACACCTCTACAGAAAGGTGAAGAGCCATCTTTAGTTCCCCAATAGCATGAGGGTTTGATAGGTAAGCCCATATCCAAAATTCAAGTACCGGTATAGTGCATGCCTCCCCTGATTGGCTCCGTCCACGCTCAACAGACATTTGCCTCATATTCCCTTGAGAACAGGTTTCCATGATTTTGATCATGCATTCATGGTTTAGATATCGCCTAGGAGCCTACGTGTGGGACTGGGGCACTATTGTAACAGTCAACTTTGAACTCTATGGTTTTGTTCAGGTCAAAGCATAACGAATGCTAATTACAGAAAGTCCCTTGTTTGTTAGTGGATGGCTGATGACTATCTTTGTCTCATGTCAACATCATATTATACTGGTGTCACGTAAGTGGGAGGTAATGCTCTGTAGTATGCACCAATTAGTGGTCAGGTCCACACCCCTCCCCAGCTGTTTGTCCAGGTTCCATCCAGGTGGGCAGCAGCAGCCTCAAACACGGCAATGAGCAGTGTGTGTTACCTGAGCAACCCTCTGATCAAAGAGCAGCTCACCCCGCGCCACCTCCAATTAACGGCGACTAGGGGTCGGGCGGCTGGGCAGGAGGCACCTGGCTGAACGGCTTTACAAAGATCTAAGTCTGCAACCAACCCTTTAAGAACGAGATGGTGCCTCAATGCTCATGCTCATTTGTGCTCTATGCTGTACCAACGCAATGCTAATGACCTCACCACTGCTGAATTGGGGCATAAAGCAGGCACTTCACGAGTGTCCGGGGGGGGGGGCATGAAGCATAGGTACAGACGTTGAACATTGAGCGTTATTCGCCAGGGCTGCATCCATACATGGAAAGGACAAAGGACATATATAACTCTGTCCCTAAAAGGTTAACAATCATGACCTAACCCCTGTCTTGGTATCAAGGGGAGCCGCGAGCACCTCCCCAGGGCTCATGAGCCACTCCAGTGAGCAGGGGGTACCGTCCTTATGACAAATCGTTGGCCAATGCTGTGCTTAATAGTGTCTGTCTTCATCTAATTTTAGCATTGATTCGGATTCTGAGCAATTAGATGCATGTGTGCTGATAATATAGCGCATTCTTCTATTGGCCACTAGCTGGTCTTGACCTGGTTTCAGCGACACACACTGATAAGATGGGACCAGCATGTCCCTGGAAGTTGGTGTTAACCAGGGACAAGGTACCCATCATGGTATGTCTCATCACTGGGGTTTACCTCAACCAGCGAAATTCAAAATGGCGGCTCCACTAGGCCTCCATACTGAGTCCTATACATCGTAGTATAGAATTGCCAATGTTAGTTATAGGGACTTAGAGCTGTGCAGTTCGTGAATAATCATTGAATATGCGAATTGTCATTGTACTATACACATTTCTAATTTTGTGTCAGGAACGTCGTCCTGAGACAGAAACAAATATTGGCCGAGTAAAATATAGAAACTAATACAAATGGCGCTCCCATAGACCAGAGAAAAAAGGGTGAAGGGTGTCGGTTAATGGTAGCTAGTGTGTGGTGGGAGGACTGTGGCAGGACCTCAAAGAATGGAGACAAAGCTCACCATTAGACACAGCAGCAAGTGTGGTGGGAGGCTGTACAGGTGCTTGTCAGCGCCCCAATATGAAGTAGCACCACCAGGTGCTTGACCAGAAGTGACCAGTCACTGACCACACAGCGCCTTAATAGATCATCCACCCAAATCACGGCATATTTTGCGGACATACAATGACTGCACGTGACATCCCGCAGGTGGTCATAATTGAAGGGAGCTATTGCACGTGTCAACAGGTCAAGGGTGCAGTACAAATTTACACCCACGACCTTTATCATTTATGTACTTGTGAAGCTGAAATTACAGAGTAGACCCCTGCTGCGCTCCGATTTTCAGTGCAATGTCAGCTCAATTACTGGGATTTATCATAAATTCATTGGCAATGTGCTTTTATCCACCCCGTCGTTCGCTATAGCAACAGGAGTCTGGCATTCAGACTGTCTTAGCAATTGCCTTAGATGTTGCCTTGATATGGGCAGGGCCACTGGCATGGCGAGGACTGACCTCTATGGCAATAGGAAATATATGCATGTATGTGATGCCGGATGTCATGCTTAATGCTAGAAGGGGGGGGGGCTTCCTCAGTATGGTATATTATTTATAAATTGGCGAAGATAGAAGAAAACATAACTGTGCCAAGAGGGCCATTTATCAATCAGTGATGCCCCTTTTCCTGGTTTACCAGGAACTCCTGGTTTTCATTCTAAGAGTGAGTGAGTGAGTAATAGATGTTTAACGCCATTTCGACAGCTAAGGTCATATTCATGGCGGGAACGACATTACACAATTTCACAGAGGAATGTGTCGGTGCCCAAGCATATGTGCACCACACACATCTGAGGGGATAGGAAAGATATAGACCCTTTTAAGTGGGCTAGGGAAGCCTGTTTCATTCTAAGATTCCTGCATTAAATTATATTGAATTCCTGGGAAAATGTGTACAAAAGTCCAGTTTTCCTGGTTTTTGTCGGCCAGTGAGTGGCATCTCTGATCAATTATACACATGTAGGAGATAATGAAAAGATAAAACTGAAAAATAATCCTTCCACTTAATTTTTCCCTGGTTAACAAGCGACCCTTGAATAGAGAGACTTATTTGTGGAACCAACTGGATGGAAAAGTTTAACCCTCTGTTGATGAAAGCAGTCAGTCGTCAGTCGTTTTTGAAACCTCCCCTGCTGGGAGGGTGATGTGGGCAGGGACAGTGGGGCTCTAAACTTCTGGGCCATAGAGTATGAGAGAGACATTTCTCAAAATCAAAAAATCATTTAAAGATTAGAAGGAAAATGAACAGAAAAATCGAAAATAAACAGGACTTTCTAAACCTGAGGATATGTAGAAAAAATGCAGCCAATTAAGTAAAATAAATAACTCCTTTAAGAAAAATAGAGAGATTTGTAACCCAGGGGTAAGAAGTAGGAAGCCTCAATTGGACCCTTATCTTATCTCTTATCTCCGATCTTCTCAAAACTACTCCCGACTGACCACTAACTGAAAGGGTGTTAAATGGTGAAATGATTTTTTTTTTCAATTTCAATCAATTTCAGCTTCAATCTCCTTCGCGTCAAAGGCAAAATTGATGAAAAAATGGAACGGAAACTATTGACCAAGAACCCAAGAACACCACAACTGTATCTTCTGCCAAAGATACATAAAGTAAGTCAACCCCCCCCCCCCCGGGAGACCTATTGTCTCGGCAAAAGGCTCCCCCACTGAGAAAGCATCTGCCTTTGTGGATGCATACCTCAAACCTATGGTACCTAGGATCAAATCCTACCTGAGGGATACCAAACACTTGTTGCAGATCTCGAAAGGATATCAAGAAACTGGGCCCCTTTCAGATGGCTCTCTAATTGGCACTTTGGATGTAACCTCGTTATATACCAACATCCCAAATAGAGAGGGCCACCTGGCGGTAGGAAAATTCCTAATCAAACATAGAAAGGTGAACCCTAGTGAACCAACCAACCAGAGCCTTTGCCATCTGTTATGGCAGGTTCTAACCATGAATAACTTCGATTTCAATGGTAAACACTACCTACAAATCGCAGGGACGGCCATGGGAACTAGGGTAGCTCCCACATATGCCAACATATTCATGGGTGAATTTGAGGAAAACATGTCTATACCTACTGGCTACAACCCCTTTTGTGGCTCAGATTTATAGATGATGTCCTCTTCATTTGGACTCATGGGATTGATGAATTCAATCAGTTTCGGACCCACTTAAACATGGTACATATCCTACAATAAAGTTCACTGGAGATATATCTAATGTCTCAGTAGACTTCTTGGATACAACTGTGAAGTTGACTCCAAAGTGCCTGGAAACTGATTTATACATCAAACCCACTGACTCCAACAATTACTTATGGTTTGACTCTGCACAACCTCGACACTGCCTCAGGGGGATACCCTATGGACAGTTCCTGAGGATACGCAGAATCTGCACTAGAGATGCTGATTTCATCAAACACAGCATCATGAAGGGCAGACATTTCGTAAGACGTGGCTATGACCCCTGCCACATAGAGTCTGCTTTCCTGAGGGCTTGGGCCCAATCCAGAGATCTACTTCTGGAATCCAAGGGCCCAAAAAAGGAAGCACACCCATACAACCTGATGACAACCTTTTCGCCAGGGACAGATTGCCTCACGAAAATTTTGAAGTCAAATTGGGACTTACTGATCAAGTCCTATCATACTAGAGAGATCCATGCCAAAGGCTTCAGTACCACATACAAGAGGCCCAAGAACATTGGTTCCATTATAATCAGGTCCAAACTACCACCTTCCCCTAAGGAAGGTGCTAGTTTGAATGCTAACATTTGCAAAACTAAATACTGCAGATATTGCCCCAGACTGAACACTACTGGAAAAATTATGTGTACCTCTAATGCTAGAATGTATACCAGCAAGATGAACGTGTCCTGCAAAAGCTCAAATCTGATCTATAGTCTGGCCTGCAAACGCTACGGTAAAATGTATGTAGGCCAGATGAAGGGTCCAATGATGGATCGGATTAGATCTCATTTCAGGAACATCACCCAAAATGTTGAGATGAATATCATAGGATCTCATTTCAACTCTGCCTTCCATAAACAATTGGATGATGTGGAACTCACCATAGTGGATTTCATGCATGCTCACCCTGGCAGTGACAAGGCTGCCTACCTAAGGAACCTTATTGAGTTCAATTGGATTCAAAGCCTTCATACTGATGCCCCCCTTGGGTTGAATATAGCCGACGCACCCTTTGGTGCAGGTTAGATAAGGGGACGAAAGTCTCTTTGGATCTGAACAGGCTCTATACCTGTTTGATCGCCCTTTGCAGCCATAAGCACATCAGCGATTTTCAACCTAGCCACGTCAAAAGTTTTTTTTTAGAATTTTTGAGGATCTCTGCATATGTCTGCGAGGGCATTTTATTTACCAAATCTTAAATTTTGGGAAATATATCAGAACACCAGGAATGTGAGACTTCTGAGTTACCTTCCTAAAATATTGGTTTAATCTAGACTATTCTATTTTAGATTTACAATCTGACTTTCGAGTCAGAGTATTTTGCCTTACAAAATACTGTGACCACCCCCCCCCGATAAAGTTCCCGGTAATTTTATTGGAATTATAACTTCAAGCCCCTTGGTTTGGGACCACTGGCAATATTTTATTGTCACTTTTAATATTACCACAAACAGATGCCTGATGAGTCTCCATGGGATGAAACTGCTCAAAGCTGTTGTCAAAGCTTGCTTGACAACATTTCCATAGCACCCAGCTGTCATGGATACCTGTGTACACTGTTACCTAGTGACAGAATCACATGTGACTGTTGCCATGCAATGGTGTTCTGACTGACGTCACAGCCTGTTGGCCATTGCATCTTTTGAAGTGGTAGCATCGTGCTGGACGTTGTACTTAGCCCTGTCAAAATCTTAAATGGTGAAATAATGACTCAAAAAGTGTGATGACTAACTGCGTTACCCATGACAGAGAACTCACTTCCATTTTTGCCTAATTATTCATTGCTTATTGCTGGTTCTCCTACTCTGATGTTGGCGTCATGTAAATTGATACCTTGGTCAGCATAAATGACATGAATAGATTGGCTGATACCACCTTTCACTGGCTTCCCTAGCCCACTTAAAAGGGTCTATATCTCTTCTTTCCTATCCCCTCAAGGTGTGTGTGATGCACATATGCGCGGGCACCGACACATCCCATTGTGAAATCTGTAGTTTAGTAGTTCTCGCCATGAATATGACCCTAGTTGTCGAAATGGCGTTAAACATCTATTACTGACTCACTCACTCACCACCTTTCAAACTCAACCGCATTGTACATATCCATGCCCCTTCATGGTTGGTTTATGCAAGACCATCTTACTAGGGATGGCTCTCTGAAAGGCGGCATCTCAGGGGTGTTCGGGCTTGTGCATCCAGTAAATCACACATAGCACCTTCCCCATACATGGGAGATCTTCTAATTCAGTTTCCTTTCTTGGACCTCTTCACATCATAGCATATTCTCCTTACTGTTTTCTGCCATCAGATCATGCCCTTGTCTGGGCACACATATAAATACATATAAAAGCGTGTCAATCCTGGTAGCATCTACTCTCTACGAATCTTTGGATTTTGAACTCCTCAATCTCCATGCATGTACTGTTTGTTTATCAGTGACTAACAAAGGTGAATGTCAGATGAGTTATATAGACACAAAAAGGTATAGCCTCTAGCCCTATGGTCTGAAAGTTACAGAGATATGACTGCATATGACTGCATATAAGGCCCACATAATGGACGGTACATACAATCTACAGTATGGAGGAAAAAGGAAATGCAGTTCTTACCTGTCATGGACTTCCCATGTACTAGGTGGTCTGCTTCTTAACCGGCTATAAATGAACGCAACATAATACATGTCATGATTTATAGCATGAATAAACAATTAATCAATCAACCAACACATCAAGCAATCTACGCTGTAAAAGTGTTTACCGTAACCCCCGCGTATAAGCTACAGCTTATAGACGGTTTTAGGCCTCAGGTGCGGCTAATAGCATCTCCAGGAACTCAGGGTGTGGCTTATATACGTGGGGTGTTACTTGTATAGACTAAAGGAAGGAATGAGGACCATTTAAGGCCTCTGGTATGGCTTATAGCAAAGCCCTAAATCCAGGGTGCGGCGTACACGTGGGTGCTGCTTATACGCATGGTTTTAACACTTTTAACTCAATTTTTTTTATCACATTGTGAAACTTTGTGAAACACTTTTTTGGACAAAACACTTATTATTTGAAAATTAAAAGTGTTTAGATTAGAATATGTATACTTGAATAAAGTGTTTAGGCCGGGAATGAATTAAATAATGAAGAGTTTAAGTACGTGTCTTTGTTGTATTCATCAGTTCATAAT
Source organism: Acholoe squamosa (assembly GCA_949317995.1). Taxonomy (NCBI): domain Eukaryota; kingdom Metazoa; phylum Annelida; class Polychaeta; order Phyllodocida; family Polynoidae; genus Acholoe; species Acholoe squamosa. Next base: position 63,696,955 of record OX439035.1, read on the forward strand.
CATTTCATTTTCCTAATAAACCCGTGCATGCATGTTCCATGTTTTAGGAGCGATTCGTTCAGTCCCCATGATGTAGTCTGCCAGTAGACACAGAACATTGAATGAATGTTTATTATAACTGGTTGATCAAGGTTGATCATCCAGTTATTGACATTAATACAATGTTTTGTGCCCACTAGGCCAGGGCTAAAATCAAGTCGAGTTCAGGCACATTGGTACACAGAGGTATTTGAACCAGGATGCTTTGAATTGTGTGCTTATCATGGGTTACATTGCAATGAAGCTTAGAATAAGATGATAATTCAGTACCATTTTGATCCATTCTGACACATATAGAGTTAGATTGGAACCAAACATCTTAAACACCCTTTTAAACACAAAAGGAAATGAGTGAAAGTGTTTAGAAAGAAGCATTGGTTGTTGCTAAGCCTGTGTTTAACCTTTTTAAGGATTTTGCAGTTTTTAGCTATTTCTTTAGAGTGTATATACCGGTAGTTTAACGATGGAATATGAAAACAAAAGAAGAAAATTCTGCTTCTTTATGTGTTCACCATTTCTTACTGCATTACGTTATGGTGAGACGGCGGTTACTGATAGGCGTTGGTTGGCGGCGATGGCATTCCATGCCCCAATCATCCCGTTCCATGGCGGATTACATTACCGCTGCCATGGCAACGAACGCCCATCAGCTACTCTACTCGAACTTGAGCGTTGAAGACGAAATAAAAAAATATAAATCACTAGTATGTGCATGCAAATCCCTCTGATGAAGTTTATATGCAAATTCATTTTAAAATAAGAAATAAAAAAATGGCATGTATATATATATGTACTGGAAAAGTTTTTTTTTTTTTTTTTAAATTGTACCCTGCACTAAGACCCCTTTTCGCATATCGCGTCACATTGTAGAAGTAAAAACTTCCGACACACATTTACTCTCTTTTGCTTCATCTTATGGCGAAACTATGGATATTTACTCTTATATCTTATATCTGGGGTGATAATTCACATAATCGCGAGGTGGGCGATGGTTCCCTGTGTCTTCCATACATACCTAACAGCTGCAGGGACTGAGGTTAGTGCAGCAAGACCCAGGGCAAATTTTACGGGTCAGACAGGGGAATGGACCAGGAAACCTTACGCCTCTTCCTATTTCCCGTTGTCCAACTGTGACGTGCCCAACCCTCCCTCTGGGAACCCCCAATCACCCGACCCAAAAATCTACACTCTGCATACCCTGTCCACCTCCTCCCCCTCCGTTACCTCTGTCCCTCCCAGGCACCACTTGAAATTAACTTTGTAAGGATTCTGTCCCCTCCAGGGCTGACCCGGGTAGGCTAGACATGGATGCATGTACAAGTACATGGGGTGTAGGCTACATCTATACCGAGGCAGCGGATTGTCCGAGGGAGCCGGCCATTGCTGAAGCTGATTACCAGCGGTTACCACTGATAGCAGTTACATGTATCAGATGGTTACCTATTTCCCCCTGAGAGGACCGCAGTGAATAGGCCATGGCTGACTTCATTGGATCATGATTGAACCAGCTAAGTCAGTATACTACTGCTTGTCATCTGTCTTCGAAAGTAACAGAATGTGTAGAGCTAACGATACATTACCGGCTTGATGGTCCTGGCAGCCAGCCTGTCCATGGCACTAAGCCATTCATAGAGAAACTATGGGTGTTTAAGGACCAGTATTCTAACATGAAATGCATTCTAAAGTAAGAGCTAATGATAGGTTCCCCATGTCTTAAATCAACTGCAAAAATCCAGCTGCCAAAGCGATTGACAACTGGCAACCTTTAAGTGGTAACTGGTACAGTTATGAGAACAGATGATATCACATTGGTATATGCCGGTTTCTAGTTTAATACCAGGTACTATTTGTAGGTCACCGGTTGTGACTTCTGATTGTCTGCTATCTCTTCATAGGTCTCGCTACCAGGTGTACATTTAAATGTGCCAGTTACTTGAGAGTCTGTTGCTTATTGAGTTGTCTGTATCCGAGAACCGTAAACCCTAGGCGTATAAATTGCAGACGATTTCAGAGGTTTACTGAGGCTTATAGGATCTCCAGTAACTCAGGGTGCAGCATATATGCGGGGTTTTAATTTACATGCATGTATCGACTAAAGTAAGGAAAGGCATGCCAACCTTTGATTTTCCAGCCCAGAGTGCTGTTTACAGGAAAGCCAGCAATTCAAGGTGTGACTCATATGTCAGTGAGGCTTATATGCGGGCTCTAGATTGGGTGTTGTTTGGGAAAATGAATCTCGGTGCAATGTACATGTATAAAAAATCATTTGTTGTGTATGGCGCAGGGTGGTAGATAGTTGTTGGTGTTGTCCGCCAGTGCCAGGTGAGACGCAAACTGTGTACATACCATCCTCCAGGGTGGGGTCTTGCCGCCCTGCTTATCTCATCTCCGCCCACAGTAATTTGTAGAGAATTACTATTCTAAAATTATCAGTGGGCCAGCAGGCGGCAGTGGGGGCCTCCCCTGCGCCCATCTGCAGCCACTGTTGGGGCGTGATGAGCTGCGTACTGCGACTAACACGTGACGTTTAGAGTTTCCTGGCTTTATCATATACCACCTAGAAGGTAGCGGTGGGGAATCCAACCGCGCCCTTTGATGTTCTATTAAACACCCTGTATGACGCAAGGCCGGCACCGCGCCCACATGCCTCACCACTGCATGGTGCCACATGTGCCGAGTGGCCCCGTGTACTGCTTGGGTCGGGGTGGGCGGCGGGCGGTGCAGCCCACCCACAGGTACACGGCAGCCCGGGGGAGGGGCGGCCAAAGGTGAGATTAACCTGGGGCCATACATGTAGGATCAGGTGAGGGGACCACCTAAGGAGGTCCAATATCGGTGACCAGCCCATGTACCTGTCATCACTCAAAGCGAACGCAATAACTATATACCACCAGGGAAAATGAATCACTTTGGAAACATTGCTTCTTCCAGAGTTAGAAAGTCCCTACTAGTTTCAGCCCTCTTAGCCATAGCTGCATAGAGTGTGGTGTATAGGGTTGACCCGGGTTGCATTATTGGCCAATCAGATAGTCCCTGCATTCACTGCAGATTTTTTGGGGTACATTATGTCATACCTGGTACCCATCATGCTGGTTGTTATCAGTGCTTATCTCACCCAGTGCCGGATCAAGCAAGGGAGGATCCACTAGGCCTCAATACTGAGCCCTATACAGACAATTCCGAGAAGGAGAGGTCCCCGTGAGAGGTCAGCTAATTAGACTGATACTGCCCGTCATCTCCCTATACTACTCACACTCGCCACTCCACTGCCCCAATGAACATAGCACTATGACTTAGTGCGTAAACCTACTCATGTATACTTGTAGTGCGTGCTCAATAGAAATGATTATTTTGCTTGTACAGCTTTTTGTTTTTGTGTGTAGACATGTTATTGGTACAGACATAGGTATATATGGAGAGCAAAGTTGAAACAACTAATACATGAAGAAAACAGTAAAGCAGTTCAAAGCAGCAATATCAACCACACCCAACCTTCCCAGAGACCACCCTATGTATTTGTATTTTGAGTTGTAAGTATGAGGTTTAGAAGAAGATACATGATATAAGGATGGGTGTCGGGTGTGTGTGGCCGCTCAGTAGGCGAGCTGTGGCCCACACACAGGCCTCCAGCTCCCCAGGGCTGAGGCTGGTCGGGGTCTATGTTGTGCCTGCCTGCCCTCTCCCCGATCCGGTGTCTTGGACTTGTTCGCGACAGGACGTCTTCCAGTGGTGATTACCCTCCCAACCCGACATCTCGGTAACACCCTGCGCCGTAAGTCTACCCGCTTCAACTATGTGGTCAAGTTGCGTGGGGCCAAAAAATAACGACCCCGAGTAGCGAGCCTGGTAATTAATGGAGGGACACACGGACTCTGACAGCGCATATGGTGCAGGGCGACGGAACCAGCGAACTTCTCGTGACATCCCGGCCACGCGAGGTTACACTACAAGTCAATCTGGTTTGGGGAGCAAATGGAAACGATCGGACCACACGCACGCCATCCAGTAGGGCCGCTTGTTTGTGGAAGAGTAGAGAACCACCGTTCTCCCATCTCAGTCCACCCAGATCGCGTTTTGTTTTCATTGTAAATAAATTGGAGCATCTCTTTCAAAGGTATTGCGGGAAAATATTGTAAGTCTATTGTGCCTCCAAAACAGTAGTGTGTGCATGAGATGTATTACTGTCGGGTCGTGTTTTAGGGGTGTTTGTTCGGAGTCTGTAAAACGCGCAAAGACAACAACTCATGGTAACATAGTTCCTCTACAACAAGTATCAGGATAACTTCAGCTCAGTTGGAGGGGATGGAGGGGTGGGTGGGGTTCAGAGACATCTTTAGCAAACTATTGAATCTCTCACCCATGACCCACGAGGCATGCATGCCATTTAGTGTATACGCGTACATGTATACATCCACACGCCTCTAAATGTACCTCTAGAAGGAAACATTAAACATAGTAACTGATCTGCGCCACTAAAATATAGGGCCTTAATAGTTGGTAGCTGTCTGTCTGTCTATCTGTCTGTTTATCTGTATGTCTGTCTGTCTGTTTGTATGTATATGTACCTATGTATATATGTGTGTACACCGGCCTAGACCCAATGTTTAGTAGCAAGTGAGAAGCTGTGATTATATCATGCCGTGTAAAGCGCCAGTAATGATGGGGACGCCTTGCCTTGGTTTGCAATGTGATCTGTGCACGTCGCATTGTGGGGGCCTGGAAATCAGAACTAGGTCTGAGTTTCATGTCAATTACGGTCAATGATTTCGTCGTCACACGCCTCCTGGAGGGCGGGCGGGTCGATGCCTCCTCCGCGGCGTTGGGGTATCACTTACCGGAGACGGAACCCGCGGCACGCCAGCACCGCGCCGGGAACTCGCTCTCGGCTTACCACTCCGCCAACCGTCGCCAGGGCAACGCACCAATTATGTCAGTCAAGCCTCCTCTCCATGCGTCATTAAAACAAAGAAGGCAATACCAATCCCACCCAACACCCTGAGCCTCCCACCTACCAACCCCTGCTGCCTACCCGACCCCCACTTCTTAACAGCATCGTCAACCGGGAGACAATATGGAAGTCAGGGCCAACCGGAAGCAAGATGCCCCCAGTGTCACGTTCACACCTCCAGGCGTTGGGGGCTTCACTAGAGCACATCCTGCTTCTCCCTTGACAACAACCGTTCGCTCCCACTACACAACCACCAGTGATCCATCCCTCTTGGATCTCCATGGAGAATGCTTTATCAAGGTCTGCATCTTGCCCGTCCCACCGTCCATGAGGTTTCTAATTTAGGTGGATGACTTGTAGATAGGGTTACCCTGCATAGAGGATGAGGCACCGACGTTGGCCTCTTGCCCGGCTTTGGAGCAGACAAAAGCTGTCAGCATCAAGGTCGTCTCACGCGATCACCAAGTCCTGGCACCTCATCGCGGTGAGTTAGTGCCGCTGTGATCTCCCAGATGGCGTGACTGATGTTGGCCGCACCTTACTTGGCTGAGCCAGCAGTGTGCTCTCCTGCATAAGTCCCCTGAGTAAAGAGAATAATAGTCTACACTTAACGTGTTTAATGTTGTGTATTGGGTGGTAGCTTCCGTCCTTTGCCGTCCCAGTAGAAGATATAGGACAAGGCAGTTCTACAAATATTCCATACCCTACAAATGTGTAAGCCACATAGGTTGGGATGGATTAGGTGCACTAATGGGGAGGGGGCGGGGATCCTGTGAAAAAAAAAAAACGTTCTCAACTCGACGTTACCATTTGTGAAAACTCTTTTGGTTCGGGTTCTCATGCTGTCATGGGACCTATGTGAGTACCAGGGAGTATAACATTAGAGGTAGGGGCAATTCATATGATTTACGGCCATGCAGGACACGTCTTTTTGTGTTAACCCGCCCCCCCCCCATACAAAAAGCAGATTAAAACAACTTCAATTTCAAGATGTATGGTTGAAATGGCACAAAAGACCTCACCTCCGACTGTCCAATAGATTTAAAAATGCATTCCATGACCCTGCATCACCATGTGTTTCCAATCTGTCAAACTGGAAACTGGGAATTTTGTCAGTGTAAGTCGAGGCTTAAAAGAGGCAAACAAGTTCTTAACTACTGGCAAAAGGAGGGCCCCCGCGCCTCCCGTCTAAATCCGCCACATAGGCATACACTGTATAAAATAATTAGAATGAAAGACTTTTGCTATACTGTCCTCCATAGGAGGATTAGTTTCACCGACCGCCGCCTCATATTCCATATCAGCGCTACCCATACTATTTCTCCCGCAATCATGTATGGTTTCATCGTGGCAGTCCAACCTAATGCTACACACCTCCCTATTCGTCAAACCGACACCTATTTGAGACCAAACATAACCTGTTGCCAGCCGCTCTGACCGACTCACACCTGCCGAGTGTGTTTTCCTTACCAGCCTGGGGACCGCATTTGGATGCGTTCTGCACCCTGGCCACAGCAAGCTAATGGAGCACTGACCCACCGGAGGAAACCCGACCCAACGGGGGCTTTTAAAATCCTATCAAAGGATAATCGATCGCTCGATTAATGGGATCCAACCAGGACCGTGTGAACTTCCATAAATATTTTTTTTCAGGGGAAATGAATATGTGTACATAGAATACGCGATACTCCTCAAAACGTGCTATATACTTTGATATTGAATATACTACATGTGTAATGCATTGCGCTGTCGTTCTACCAACATTTCAAGCGTGAAATACAAACAGGCGCGGGTCCATAGATATACTGACGTATCCTGACTCATTCAGATGTTACCACAATGGTAACTGTGTACCTTGCCTTTGATCAATATAAACATCACACATTGTGTTTATATTACACATCAGTTAATGCATTGTCTACACCAAAGTCAATAGCCCATTTGTTGCAGTAAATTTCGAAAGAGAATTTCGAAACTTGGTTGAAGCTAGACCCTTGCAAGCATGTGTTAGGGGAAGGCTGATTGCCTACCGTCACTATCCGGAAGGTCTATCCTATAATAGCAATCAAACCAGGTTTCTCACAGTGTGCCCCCCCCTCAACAGTTCACTCTTGTCTCTACTTGTACCTCTCAGACACACATATCAGACCAGACCTCTCTCAGTACAGGTTGGTACCTCACTACAGATATGTGGTCACCACGGCGACCGAGACCGGACACGCTCGGACACGCACGGTCAAGTAGCAGACAGAACAGTAAACTCAAACTTCCACCTAAACAGGGCACACAGTGTCAGGCTTGAAAAGCAGCTTTCAGATAAACATGAATCCAAATAGATTGGGTAAAAGGCAGAATTTGGGCCTTCTTCCCTAAAGGTGATTGCTTTCTACTATGCTTACACTATGTCTCATTTATAACCTATTATCAAGGTTCTAGGGATCAAATATATCATAAAAATACCAAATGGGAAGCTAGTATGCGGTTTATAATATATTTATTAATGTTACTCACTATCTCAGGAGATATGCATCAAAAGTCATAATAATAGCTCAATTCACAAAATATCCAGTAGCAGTATCACAGTACATAGCCATAAATATAGCTCACAATAATATCAAGTTCAAGTCCCAGAGCTCAACAAAATACAACATAAAAACAGGCAGAGGGTTCTAAATAAAGTTACAGTACCTCTAGGGTTATAGTGCTACAGGTTCCAGGTAGCACATATAACCCACACATAAAGTCCTAATAGTGCCTGGCTATTTCTCCTCCTATAGCCAGTCCTGCTCCTAGATGTTTCTGCCTTGGTGTCAGGGGTCCTAATGACTGCCTGCACCCTCCAGGCCTTAAGTATCCACAACACAGGTTGCTATGTCTAGGCTGTGACACCAAACCTGTCCAAACAGAGTGTAGGCCTATAGGTGTGGCAACTCCTGTGTGTGGCACTCTGTGAGTGGGGGGGGGGGATGGGGAGTCCAGGGTTTTCACACCTGAGACTGTACTAACATTCACCTCTCTGTCACTCTAACTCTCACCAAATTATTATCCAAATGACTATCAAAATGCATTTTATGACCTTGATATGTGAATAACATAAACTATATAAAGTATCAATATTATATAAATGTATATATAACATTGCATCCCCAGGTGTAACTCCCGCACACATATGCCTACATTACACCTCGGGAACTAAAACGTTTTGTACCACTCAAAACTAGTTTAAATTCACCGCTTTTATGGGCATTTTCTATTTTTTTGTTTGTTTCTATACTTACTATGCTTATGTAATACTATGAAAATTTTTTTTTTGTCATTTTATGCACTCAATTAGCATGCCATGTCTTATTTAATCATTATCATAAAACTTCGTAATTCTTTCACCAAGAATACTGTCCTTAAAAAAAAGCCTATACATCCTCCTTATGTACATTTATATCAACCGGGATCTTATTTAAGATCCTGTCTTATCATTGATATGAATTAATAACCATTCATTATTATCGTATGTGTAACATATATAACACAACCAAAACATATGCAATAATTATACCTTACATACCTCAAACATATCACCGGGATCTTATTAAAGACCCTATTTTATCACATATAACATATCACCATAACTCTCATAATGAACATCTATTATCGACATCTGTACTTGTTTAAAAATAACCAATGGATTCACCAACAAATTCTCCATGGTCCTGACAAACATATTCGCCGTTGCTCCTTTGAAATAACGTATATTAACAAAGTTCGTAGTTATGCCAAATAACCACCAACAAGGTGGGGAGTCCTGCGGTGTATGGCTTTGTATCATAGAGGTGTGTCCTTGTGCCGAAGGACAACAGCCACCATACTACTACTGTCGGGTGTGTTCCATATATACGAGCCTCCAAATGGTGCGCAACCAATCCATCCTTCGTCATATCAGTGCATCCCGCAGCCCCATCGCACCCCGATTGATCCCTCCATCTGTGATCTTCATGGCCTACAGGAAATCACCATCTGGTGCGAAAAGGAAATGGAGAAATATGCATGATCAGTTCATTGCACACATGACATTTGTCTCAACCAAAGCATCAATAACAGCGTAAGCATGACATTTTTACAACCAGAACACGCACAACCAGAACTTCTCTTCACGTTTCTCTATTTATATCTTTAACTTTATTACTTACCTTTGGATAACAACCTCCTGACATCAGGATACATGCCAGTACCTACTGGTGTCATCGGAGTGGACTCCCCAAAGGGTGCAGATGGTGAAGTCTGACCCCTGAATGGAAGCACCATCCGACTAGTACCTGACGTACTAGAGGTGACCATTGTTGTTCTGCTGCCTGAGTATGATGGGGTGAGCTGCCTAGAGAGGTCAGCAGAGCAAGGTGTCTGTACATACTCCCCTCCCACCCAATATACAAAGTGGGAAGCAAAACCCTTATCCTTTTGGAGTCGTAAGATCTTTTTAATTCTCCTGGCTAGTGTCTTGGTTACTGCTAACCTCCTATTCATATTTCTAAATACCTTCTCACCATCAATAGCCATGTTGAAAATACCGTCACATTCATAAACCACTGTACCTTCCAAACAAGATTCCTCAACTAACACATCTCTAAGGTTTGGCACGCTATCAATCTTAATCCCAGATGGGCAAGAAACAATCTCCAGTACGGGAATCGCCACAACATTTCCTGGCACTCCAAACCTGTGAAAAACCTTCATGGTTGGGAGATCCATCCCCTGAATCAATGTTTCCTGCCTGGCCGAGATTTTTGCTTGAATCATAGTTAGTGCCTTCTTTCCTGTTCTACATAAAGCCCTTCTGAACAAAACTGCCATCAATAAAACTAATATAAGACCCATTATTTTCTCCCCATGATCCATTTCTGAAACAATCATATGTAGTTCTTTCAAATAATTTGTAGCATTAGTTTGGACAACTATGACCCTTGGAGGTGTAGTGGGTTTGAGATGGACAACTCTAAAGCCTTCGGTAACTGTTGGCATGGCAGCCGCAGGGACCATTATCCTTTGGGCCATAACAATTCCGTAAATTATCCTAAGACGATAGAAGTTGAATACCACTACTGCTGCAAGAATCAATATAATTATACCCGTTACAATTTTATAAGATAACAAATACACAGGTTGGAACCAGTGTGAAATTTCCTGGACATGCTCTTCTTTCAACAATTTATATTTCTCATCCATGATCTCTTTAGCCAAAATCTTCAGATCTAATTCAGAATCTGGTTGGGATGTTTCTTCTCTGCGACCATTAAATATAGGTGCTAATACCAGTTTTGTGGTTTTAGCTGGCACTAACTCTGCCGTCAGCCCCTGTATCGTTACATTGAAAGCACTCAGTAACGGTAAATTAACTAGCTCTACCGTTACCGATACCTCGGTCTCTTCGCACTGCTCTGTAGGCCATACAGCACCAGTGCCCACCATGGCATGCTGACCACAAGGTATACTTACAGTGCAATAAGTACATGCTTTATATCCAATGATGTTTGTTCCATTTATAAAGGTGATGTTATGTTCTGGGCTAGCAATTACAAATTTAGACTTTTCTAAATGTTTGACTAGTGGCAGGACAGGAGCTGTTGTCCTTACCTTAAAAAAACACATTTCCCGAATGGCGGCCACATTATCCCTCCACAGTGACCATAGACAGGTCATAGTTTCTGTTCCCATGGCAAAATTCAAATGAGGACAGTACTTATAAAATCTCTGTTGACAATTTAAAATATTCTCTTGTGTTAACAACATGTATCTACCCCCATTAACTGCAATAGCCATTTTCACAAACTCATCTCTGAGCATAGTTAACCCCTTAGACTGATTTGCCTTGATTGGAACTGGCCATTTGTCCACACCATACACTACATACCTGCAATTACCTTTAGTTAATGGCACAGACACATGGATATACATCCTGTTAATTGTGTATTCATAACCAATCAATTCATCATGATAATAAAATGCTGGATCAGTGAGACACAGTTTATACCCAGCAGCATTACGGGCTGCCCTGTCCAAACCTCTGGTCATTTCAGAGACAGGAACTAGAGTAGCTGGAACTGAACCTGATTGCAGCTGTTGTACTCCTTGTATCCACTGAATCCAACGTTGGTGATAAAATGTGACCGTTTCTATCTTAAGTTGTAAGTAGCTCAAATATAAAGTCACATAAGTTTCCCATACAATCTCATCTGTTACGTTTCTAGTTAAACCAGAGATCTTACCAGCTAATAGATTAATATTGCTTTTGGAGTGTTCTAACCCTTCAGCTAGAATCCTCATTCTGCCATGAATTTTATGTATGGATGTCAGTGTATCATTGATTAACCTAACAGATTCGTCCCTCAAACCCTGTTGTTCTTCAGCCATAACATTGAATGCATTTGTTAGCTTCTCATCCAACCTCACAACATCGGTGACTGTTGCTGTACCAAAGAAACTCCTTGAAAAATCACCAATGAAACCTAGGGGTGCAGAACGAGTGTGCCTTGCCTGCTCACCCCTCACAGGATGGTTAAGAAAACCATTGAGTGTTTGAGATGCTACCAACAATTCTTTCTCTATTCTCTCAAAAACTTCTACATGAACCTTAGTGTACTCTGAGACCCTATCACACACCTTCTTAGTAATTCTACCTGGAGGTTTGTGCTTACCTAGGCAAGGGTTGGTGGGTTTAGTTAGAACCCTCCTGTCTAAGACTGGTCTCTCAAGTACAAACACCAAAGGCCTCACAGAATCTGGGCTAATAATATCCCCTTTCTCTCTCCTAAACAGAACACCTGCATTTTGCCTATTGACCACCTCTGGCCACTCACCATAGCATAAAGCTATTACCATTGCCATCACCTGGAATAAATGGTATACCTCAGTAACTGTGAACTAAATGTATCACAAATTCAAAAGCTAAGTTCTATACTGAAGCCTGTAGGCTATACTCACCAGCCATGCTGCAAGTCCTCCTGGTTGTGCCATGTTACCTCTGGGAGTGCAAGGAACACTGTGAGGTGGTGAGGGTAGAACCCTCACTCTTATACCCAGTATGGCCAGTGCCTGTTTAGGCAGGTTGAGCCATGCATGTGTGGGGATTAGGCCTAACCCTCCACAACCTGCAAAAGCTCTCCCTCTTACAGATGGGTCTTGACAGGCCTTCAGACATGCCACCATGTAAGCTGGGCTAACAAGGGATTACCTACAGTGATTAGTCTTGCCCGCACAATCACTCCCTACAACAATGGTCTTAATCTTACATACTAACACACTTACCTGTATTCAGCAAAAATCCCTTCCTTAATTCTGTAACAAATGAGTTAAACTGGAATATCCCCTTTTGTACCTGCATAAAATCTAACACTACAAGTTCATACTCACCCTGCCACTGTTTGTTCCCAGCTTAAAGCTCTATTCCAATCCTTCCTTAATTTATCCCTTAGCTTTTTCTAAATTCCAGAGGTCTTTCCTACTGCTATTTGATGGGTGAGAGTCCACACTCAAAACTTGGCTTTCACACCTCCATTTTGGAACAAAAATGGATTCCCTGTGGTGGCATCTCATGTCTCTACAAATCACCACCTACTAAAATACAGCTATTCTCTGGGCCCCCTGTATTTCAAGTTTACTCTTGTGTGTTCTCTGTGTTATAGTAATATGTTAGGCAATCATACCTCTGCCGTTTTCTATTACAACACCCCATCTGCATTACCAACTACTTCTGGCATCTGCATTTTCCCCATGACAGCTGGCGGAACTGTCATTCTAATTTTCATCCCAGTGTTACTCATTGTTTGTAAAGTCAAATTTGAGTTTATATTTTGTCTTTGATTTGGGTCTAAACATGAAATACTGGATTTATATGTACCTGATACCATCATTTGGTCTGACACTTACCAGAAAACTGTCCTAATCCCTCCTCACCATGAGTTAAATCTAAAAGCACATTACATAATTTCAGTACCACTAGTAACAATGACCATAAACCCTGATTTTCAGTCTCAATATAGAGTGAAATAATAAGCTGGCCTGCTCCTTTCTTATGCCTTACTAAAACAATATACATGTCACTTCAGATTTTGTATTGTTAATCCTGGATTTGCTACCTCTAGTAAATTCTTACAAAATGTAGACTTCATGTCTGGGCTTGTTTATTTAAGTTTACCACCAATTCCCCACACCTGGCCTGGTGTCTGGAATCAACAATTAACTCTGTCCAAATTGGGATCCCAGAACTAAGCTTTATACATTCTTAAACTGGATTGCCAAGAATGGCCAAGCTCTATGGGACAATTAATTTTGTACAACATTTGTATTCACACAGGCTGGATTGCCTATGTGTGTGCAATCTGTACTAATCAACAATTTTAATATCTGGTTGTACTTCACAAATTTCTGTAATAACTCTTAGCCCTCTTGCTTAAGAAAAGAGAACATATTAAAACAAAAACAAGACTGTGAATTCATCCCCAATTCACCATGCATCTGGGTAATGCATGATATGAAACAATTGAAAAAGAAGATAGCTACTACTCTAAAATGGTATAGAATTTAGTCTACAGATGACACACATTTAAGCAGGTTAGGGTTGCATGTCGTCACATGTACACCTATTATTAAGCACCATTACCTGTAACTTGAGACTTTCCATTTAGGATATGATTTATACTATTTACACTCAGATTAAATACCCTACCTAGATCTTAACCTGGGCACATCTCTGACCCCTGATGTAAGATCTGTTGTCACAAATTTACTCTTAGCCAGAGCATCCAGATGTTCAATTGATAGCCATTTGGTATCCCCATCTTTGAAATGGACCAAATATTTCACACCCTCTCCCCTAGGTTTGCACACATCACTTATTTTGATAATTTCATGATATGTGGGTGGACCGTCAGTAGGTATAGATTTTGCTGCCCTGGGCACAATTCTATCACTCACTGGAATCAATGCTGGAGGGTCATTAGGAGATGGATCTGTGGGCTCTGTCTCTGCCTCACCTGTCTGTCTATCCTCCATATCTTCTTCTTCCTCTCCCTTAGGAAGGTCCTCCAGTATCTGATCATCATCTGACTCCTCTGTTCTAGCTTCTAGCGTAAAGCTGTCCACAGGGAGATCACCTTCATCTAGATCCTCTGGATCTTGTATGTTTGGCTCACCAGCCATTGGTTTGGCCCACCTCTTTTCCACCTCTTCCCTCGACAACCCTTTCTTAAGTCTCATGATTGTCACCGGTCTATTCATGAATTTCCCACTCTTTGCATGTCTCAAAAACACAGTTGTTTCGGTGTGATATCTCACCAACAAATATGGTCCATGAAATATCTTGGCTAATTTTAATTTTGTCTTTGGATCCTTGATCCTTGGCCAGTATAGCCAGCATATATCCCCCTCCTTCAATTTAGGGTCATATGCTCCACGGTCATACCGCTTCTTCATTTGTTCTTGGACATGTTTCATGTGCCTTCCTGCACATTCTGCAGCTATCTCCTGGGACTTGAGAATATCTGCGAGGTGTTCATTCACACTCTTCAACTCCTCTGCATCAAACTTAAGTTGATTCTCAGTTGGAAACAGAGGTTCTATTCCATGGCTCATCATGAAGGCCGTATGCCCTGTGGCATACGCGGGTGTAGAATTCAAGCTGAACTCTACTGCCTCCAGATGTTTGTCCCAATCCTTTTGATTCTCACTCACATAATTTCTAATAACCCCAAGTATAGAACGATTTGTCCTTTCAACAAGACCTGATGCCTGAGGATGCAACACAGAATTGAATTGTTGTTGGATATTGTAGGTGGCACAGACAGACTCAAATACTTTACTTGCAAAAGACTTACCGTTGTCCATCACCAACCGTCGTGGTGTTCCGAACCTACATATCATTTTGTTGTAGAATGCCCTGGACACTGTGCCTGCCGTTAGGTCTTTCACTGCAAAGCACACAACAAACCTTGAATAATAGTCAACAAGAACTATTATATGTTCATTGAAATTGAGTGTCGGAGGTAGTCTCTCTAGGGCATCTAAATTCCATGTGTCAAAGGGCCTTGGACATGGGTCCCTTAGGATCAGAGGAGGTTTAATTGGCCTTGTCATTCTCTTCGTCTGAGCACAGTCCTCGCAAGAGGCGCAGTAATCTGTGACATCTTGTGACATTTTAGGCCAAAAATACCTGGATCTCATTGCACCCAACATTTTGTTGACACCAAGATGTCCTCCCATAGGGTTATCATGATGTGCCATCAAAATCTTCAACCTTAGCCCTTGAGGCACAACAATCAGTGCTGTCACCTCTGCCTTTGGTCCGATTGAAACATCCATAAAGTACAAGATTCTGTCAACTATAGTATAGTGAGCTTCTCTCAACACTAAAGCCCTAGCTTGCTTTGCATCTAGTGGCAATCTGTTGTTTACTAGATAGTCCCTTACACTATGACAGAAATCATCGCCTTCTTGTTCTTCCCACATCTCTTCTCTAGAAATACCCAATAGTGGAAAATGCTCTTTTGACTGGCGTTTGACCTCATTTGTGTACTTCTTTCTTTTGAATTCTCGATGTGGTGCACTATCTACCCCTAGTACTGCCAGATCCATCAAGTCTGGACCAAACCACACCTGTTCTTCCTGGGTACTCAAGTCTATCTTATCACTGAAAGTCACCCTTTTCTTTATATAATCTGTTTCATTTATCATCTTATTCACATATCTTTTCTCTGCTCTGATTCTCCTTCTTTCCCTTTTTGGAATTCTCACCCTTGAGGCAGGTTTGATAGACATGATAGAGTGCATCTCACTAATACTGATGGAACTCAGCATAGGAAATGATTCCATCATCTCCTCAATCTCATCCTGCTCATACGGCTTACCTTCCAGCCTACTCAAAGTGTCAGGGACGACATTCTCTTTACCCTTAACATGCTCAACCTTGAAAGTGAACTGCCTCAAATCAGCTGCCCACCTAATCTGTCTAGGTGACAACTTGCTTCGAGGGTTCAAAATGTACTGAAGGGGTGCATGGTCAGTCCTTATCAGGAATCTCTTCCCTTCCAAATACACGTGCCAGTGAAGGCAAGCATAAACGATACCTGCAAGCTCCCTATCTAGTGTTGAGTAGTTTCTTTGGGCTGGGCTGAACAACTTTGCTGTATAGGCCACCGGTCTCAGATTGTTATCTTTATCATATTGGCTCAAGGTTGCTCCTAATCCATAGTCCGAAGCATCTGTTGTCACAATGAACTCTTTTCGGAAGTCAGGATATAAGAGCAATTTATCAGACATCAGAGCTTCCTTCAAATCTTCGAAAGCTTCTGTATGCTCTGCAGTCCACTCCCAATCCTTTCCCTTCTTCGTGAGATCATACAAACAACGTGCCCTGGTGGCATAATTAGGTATGAACTTCCTGTAAAAACCAGACATGCCCAGAAATCTCCTGACATTTGTCTGATTCTTTGGTGTTTTGATATCCTTAATTGCCTGTATCTTTTCCGGATTTGGTCTGATGCCTTCCTTATTCAGGACATGGCCTAGAAATGGAACTTCAGGTGCTGCAATAATACACTTGGCTGGCTTAAATTTGAGCCCTGCCTTCTGGATTCTTTGCAAAACCTCACCCAAGTCTTCCAAATGTTGTTCAAATGTGTTCGAAAACACGAGAATGTCATCTATATAACAGATACAGTTCTTGAACTGTAATCCCTTCAAGACAAGATCTACTATCATTTGGCAACTACGAGAGGAATTCATTAATCCCATACTCATCCTTTTGTACCTGAACTTACCAAATGGAGTTAGGAATCCTGTCTTATCTCTGCTCTTTTCTGTTATGGGAATTTGATGGAATGCCATCTGCAAATCGAGCGCTGAGATGAAATTGGGTTGCATCTGTCCAACCGCATCAATGGCATCCTCTATCTTTGGAATAGCCAGATATTGTGGCACTGTAACTGCATTGAGATTACGATAATCGCAAACCAGCCTATGGCCTCCACTCTTCTTTGACACAAGGAAGGCAGGGCTAGACCAGCCCCCATCATAACTGGGTTCCAAAATTCCCAATCTCACCTGTTCATCGACATGCTTTCAACTGATCTCTCCTTTTAGGTGATATTCTGAAGGGCATTTGCTGCACCGGCTTAGCCCCAGGTATAACCTCAATCTCATGCTCTATCCAATCCGTGCAACCCACCATTCCATCTGGTCCAACAAACGCCCTACAATTTTCTCTCAAAAGAGCATCCATTCTCACCCTCTGCTCCTTTGTCAACTGTGACCTTGAGTAATCTACCGCTGGAATGAAACTGGGTTGTTTGTCTTCTTTCTGAGTGGTGCTCTCAACCTGTGGATTAAACATTTCTGTAGAAGATACCTGTATTACCTCAATATCCTTGGACAAGCTTAATGCTCCTAGAGCTGTCCCCGGCTTCACCTCGATCTCCTGGTCTGAAAGGTTAACAAATCTTACAGGCACAGTACCCCTATGTACTCTGACACAGCACCTTGCTGTCCACAATCCTGTCTGTTTTGCTACCTTAAAACCTACATATGTAAGAAACGTACCTTCTTTGAAAGTGTCATCCACTGGGAGGCTACATAACATCTCAGTATGTGCCGGAACTACTAACTTACCATGTGCCCGCACAATACTTTCTCTCTCCTCATTTAGCTCTACTGTTGGAGGTTGGTCATAAACTATGCTCATGCCATACTGTTTCAGGAAATCCCGGCCCAAAACTATATCTAGCCTGAGACCTGGGACGACATGGAACATGGCTTCATAAGAAATGCCATCAATTTTGATGACCGCCCTCATGTCACAATGAGCATCTCTCACTTGACCCCCTGCAAAAGTCACACATGCACGTGAAGGGAATTCCGCTATTTCAACATTATTTGCTTTCACCTGGTTGTAATAGTCAATGCTCACACAGCTACGATCTGCCCCGGTATCAACCAATGCCAGTGCACATGTCCGACCAATGCACACCTCAACACAATTCCGGTCCGACAACAAATGGGATGACATATAGGCCTTACCCTTCTGGTGTTCTCTGTCTTGCCGCTCACAGATAGATGAGATCAACTCCCTGGCACCTGGGCTACGAGATCCACTGACGTCCACCTGCTCCCTCTTGGAGTGGTCACGCCTTCCATTTGGACCCCCGTACGGCACATTGCCCATGGCACACTCCCGACTGGAACATAAATCATCATTATCATTAAAACAGCTTGTACAACATTTTTCCACTTCAGGATGTTCATCCTCCCTATATGTCATCATACCTGTATTAGAGTCTTTCTTATATAAGAAACTATACTTCCTCTCAGGATCTAAATCCTCTGCACTATTGACTTTTACATAAGCTTTCTCTTTGACGTTATCTAGATTTCCAGATTTTGCATCTTGATCAGTACTAGAAATATCATTACCTCTATTGTTATTTTTTGTCATGTTAATTTCAGAAATAGCAACCTTCTTCTTAACCTTTCCTTTCCTTTTTCCTTTACCCTTCTTACCTGACAAACTCGATACTTGCTTGTCAGTAACACATACTACCTCACTAGAACCTACCCCCTCTCTTTCCCCATAGGGAGGAGGAGATTCTAGTTTCCCGCCTGGTTGGTACCCTTCTGGCTGGCAGAAGACGTCTTCATCTTCTCCTCCAAGCTCTGAACTTTGCTCATCAGCTCAGAGCAAAACTTCTTGTAGAAACCCTCATCGCTCCCACCGCCATTGCCCGAGCCGTTGCCTGATTTGTAGCCCGAATAGTTGCCACCGTTGTTCCCAGTCTTGGTGCCTTGGTTGTTACCCCCTCCGCTGTTCCTCTGATTCCTCGGAGTATAAGGCCGCTTGGGTAGAGGGCACTCCCGAATGAAATGCCCCACCCCACGGCAATTGAAACACCTTGGCCCAGAACCGGAATCCATTGCAGCAACCGTGGCGATGTCGCGTGCTTCAACCATCTTCCTCAACTCTGCCATCTCACGCCTGAGCCTATCATTCTCAGACTCCATGGGTGAAATGGATTGAACGGCACTAATCGAAGAATTCTGACTACCAAATGCTGCTACACCAGAGGCATAATGCTGTTTCAATAACTTTATCTCTTGTGACTGCTGCTTAGTAATATCAGCACTCTGCTTTAAGATAGCCTGAATCTCCCTTTGATTTGCAAGAAGAGACTGGTCCCTATTCATATCAAAGTCTTCCTCAGCCTCTTTACAAATGTCTATAGCCTCTTGGAAGGTGGCTGGGCAGCTTTTACGGAGTTTCTTCCTATAAGGACTAGTCACCGCCCTGATGAATGAGAAAACCATGTCTGTTTCACTCAGACCCATTCGCCGGTAGGCATAGGAAGCCTGGACTATAAAGTCCTCCAGCTCCTGATCTGGCTTCATGGCTAACTTAGATAACCTTTCGAACTCAGCATTAGTCACCTTGGTAAAATTGTCTAGAAAAGCCTTCTTTGCCTCCACCCATGTAGCCTTGTCCTTCACCTTACTCACAATATACCAGTCCCGTGCTGGGCCATCAAGGTAGGTGGGAAAAATCCTAAGAAGCTCAGCCTCAGCATCCCTGATACCTGGCACCTTTACATAACGTTCAAAGTCTTCCATCCATATAGATGGATCCATACCAGCACTGTTCTTGAAGTTACTTGGGGGTCTGGCATGTGCTGACCTACCCCCCAGAGGGAAAATATCTTGTCTAGCATCTTGGCCCTGAGCCTGGTTTTGACCTTGGCCCTGACCTTGACCCTGATCTTGACCTTGACCCTGACCTAAAGCATTGATCTCCCCCCTCTGCCTTTCAAATAACTGTGCTATTTGTTGCTCTGTCCTTTGTTCCATGGTTTGAACATTTTGTTCAAACATCTGAGCTATGGCTTGATATAAACCCTGGATATTTGCATCTTCAATATTCTCACCGAATATCCTACCAGATCTATGTTCTCTATCATTTTGTGACATTTTGAATTTGTGAGTAACCTATTTGGGTTCTCCACCAGTCGCAATGTTAGGGGAAGGCTGATTGCCTACCGTCACTATCCGGAAGGTCTATCCTATAATAGCAATCAAACCAGGTTTCTCACAGTGTGCCCCCCCCTCAACAGTTCACTCTTGTCTCTACTTGTACCTCTCAGACACACATATCAGACCAGACCTCTCTCAGTACAGGTTGGTACCTCACTACAGATATGTGGTCACCACGGCGACCGAGACCGGACACGCTCGGACACGCACGGTCAAGTAGCAGACAGAACAGTAAACTCAAACTTCCACCTAAACAGGGCACACAGTGTCAGGCTTGAAAAGCAGCTTTCAGATAAACATGAATCCAAATAGATTGGGTAAAAGGCAGAATTTGGGCCTTCTTCCCTAAAGGTGATTGCTTTCTACTATGCTTACACTATGTCTCATTTATAACCTATTATCAAGGTTCTAGGGATCAAATATATCATAAAAATACCAAATGGGAAGCTAGTATGCGGTTTATAATATATTTATTAATGTTACTCACTATCTCAGGAGATATGCATCAAAAGTCATAATAATAGCTCAATTCACAAAATATCCAGTAGCAGTATCACAGTACATAGCCATAAATATAGCTCACAATAATATCAAGTTCAAGTCCCAGAGCTCAACAAAATACAACATAAAAACAGGCAGAGGGTTCTAAATAAAGTTACAGTACCTCTAGGGTTATAGTGCTACAGGTTCCAGGTAGCACATATAACCCACACATAAAGTCCTAATAGTGCCTGGCTATTTCTCCTCCTATAGCCAGTCCTGCTCCTAGATGTTTCTGCCTTGGTGTCAGGGGTCCTAATGACTGCCTCCACCCTCCAGGCCTTAAGTATCCACAACACAGGTTGCTATGTCTAGGCTGTGACACCAAACCTGTCCAAACAGAGTGTAGGCCTATAGGTGTGGCAACTCCTGTGTGTGGCACTCTGTGAGTGGGGGGGGGGATGGGGAGTCCAGGGTTTTCACACCTGAGACTGTACTAACATTCACCTCTCTGTCACTCTAACTCTCACCAAATTATTATCCAAATGACTATCAAAATGCATTTTATGACCTTGATATGTGAATAACATAAACTATATAAAGTATCAATATTATATAAATGTATATATAACATTGCATCCCCAGGTGTAACTCCCGCACACATATGCCTACACATGCGTTCTTTCATAGCAAATATAGGCCTACAGGCATAGGCATACCATAGTGGCCCGTTTAACGCCCGGATGCAGTGGCGGATCCAGGATCTAGAAAAGGAGGGGGCGCGGCCCAAAAGGAAGGGGTGCACCCCCTATTTTTGAGCAAAATTTGGGCTCCAAAATGTGTAATCAAACTCTTCACTACTGGGGAAAAAGGGGGTGCGCGCCCCTGCGCCCCCTCTAAATCCGCCACTGGGATGCTCATTGATTTCAAAACCTCTTTACATTCGGCCCTTATTTGGGTACGTTTGAATACGTTTTTTTTTTCAGTGGTTGAAATTGATTTTAACACGCCTCTACCCTGGCGCTTGTATGACACCGGCGCTTATTTGAGACCCCGGCGCTTAAACGGGCCACTACGGTACATGTATGTTTGAGCCAGCGGATTATCCTCTCTTATAGACTATAATGTATAAACGTAGCCCTATGATGAAATTTATCATTATTTAATCTGCAGTAGTATACATGCACAATGCCATGTTCTTACACAGGAACTGCACATGTATACTCAGTGGCTTCACTCTTGACAGTTGTCAGTACTATACAATATCGAAAGTGGAAATGAATCAGAGAGTGTGACCATAATGTCAGCATCATAACTTAGTACACACCAGCTTTATTCTGCCATGCACCCTGCATGTCATAGAGAAAACAGCGACAATGGAGCGGTATATCCTGTCTTTGATAGCACGTAACACAGCAAAGATGTACACTGTACTCTGACCCGTTATAGTACAAATGTAGTATAATATTATTGGTGCTGCTACCCTTATCCACCCACCACCAGTCAGCTGTGTGCCTGGGGAAGGAGGGGTTGTCAGTAGGTTATGTCCATGTCCGCGGGCGTCACTGGTGTCGGGTGACGTGACGGTGACACGATGAGCTACAAAGAGCTGCTCGCTGACTGGCTGACACGTCAAGCAGGATGTCGTCGACACCTACGTCCTTGACGTACCAGGCGGGGACGTACTGAACGAGTAGCTCAGGGGGCGTGTTAGGTGCAGACGGGATTGTTATGGGTTATGGAAGTACTTAGCGGGACACGCGCTGAATATCAATGTCCTACTCTGGTCATGGGATGTCTTCAAATGACCACATCCCCCAGTTATACAAACAAATACTGTCTTATGACACCCTCTTGCTTCCGTAAGTGCGTCCACGGAGCACTGGTTGTGATATCATATCAAAGATGATAATACCAACAGCAAATGACATATTAACCGTACATGTCTCGTGTAGAGATTCAATCACTGAGCGTTCTACTGTATACATACTCCACAGGTACGATCATAGAAAAAAAAGATATTACATTTAAACAGAACTACGTCGCCAGCAGAAGACAATCGACACGGCATAAGATTTGAAATGAAAGGTGAAATTGGTTGCTCATTGCAAAGGGGGCATCCATTAATTATGTACGCATCTAGGGGGGGGGGTGGGGGGTCAGGCCAAATGCATACAGATGCATACAGGGTGGGGGAGGGGGTCAGAGGCTATGAGTATGTACGCATAGGGCCTAATGAATTAGGAGAAATTGAGGCATTTTTTGGGGGGGTAGAGGGAGGTTGATGGTAGGTCTTTTGGTACAAAATATGGTGACTGTAGGAGAATAACCCCTCATTCAAGTATCCAATAAGGCTACAAAAATAAGGGGAATACTTACAAAGTATGCATACCATTTTACATTTACCAGAGGGTAAAGGAAATTTTCCTGCAAACAGGAAAGGGGGGGGGGGCTCCATGTGGCTTGAGTATGTACGCATGGGGGGAGGGGGTAGGCCAAATGCGTACAGGGTGCAACATGGGGGTGGGGGGGTCAATTTTCGGCAAACTTGTGCGTACATAATTAATGGAAGCCCCCAAAGTGACTGCTCTACACTATCATCACAGAAATGTGCTTATATTTGTCCGTGTTGTCTCTGTGTGTCACTGCCTCCTCCCATGGTGCCAACTGGTAATCACTGGGACTGGGAGACTACGCCACCACCCGCCCTGATACATCACGTCATTAATTGAATCTCATCTCGGATTACACACATTGAGCACAGCCTCTGTCCTTTTCAGCTCCACTCCCCGTCCATTAAACCTATTTAGGTCAAATTCAGTCAGCGATCTTTATTATTGAAGGATTATGATTATTGAGTTTGTAAACCTTTAGACTATGGAAATCTAAACGTATAGGAGGACCAGTTTCACTCCTTATTTACCATAATTCTTGAAGATATGATACATACTGGTATACGCGATTTGGTAACAGTCAGTAAATGGCGACAATACGATCCAATACCCCAATACACAATCACAAGCATTTATACACGATTTGTACTTGTGCAGATTCTAGCTCTTCCTGAACGACTCACTGGTTCCATTTCCACTTGGATTTCTTAGGTTAGCACTGTACGCTGAAACCCATAACGAAACGAAACACGTTTTAATGAAGTGCAGATTGGAATGAAATTATGGTAATTACACTGGTGGTAACGGAAATGGACCGGCGCAAGGAGATTGAGCACGGCATCGGGTGTGGCCGTGCGGCGTGTGGCAGGACGGAGGGATGGAGGGTGTGGGGCAGGCGAGGGATGGGGCCGACTGGGCTCGAGGATGTAGCTGCCAGTGGTTAGAGGCGGGCCGCAACCATTGGCATCGTGTGTCTCCAACAAACATCGCCAAATTAACATTGTAATCCCATCCCGGCTGCAATTTCAGGGGGCGCAACGACTGGTTGACAAGAAGGGCAACTATAGATAGAGTTGCAGAGGGCCCACCAATGATGATTATGAGAAGATGAGAAAAAAATATAGAAAGAAATTGATTCTTATCACACTAACAACCATAAAATTGTCTATTCAAGCTAGTCATTGAGGAGATCAAATAACACCTACTCAAGGTAATTATTTGAACATGTGCAGCTTGTTCTTTATCTTCGGCCTAAATCAGCAGGCTGAAATAATATTTCAACGAGAATGTTTGTCACAGCTAAGTCAAGATGCTCTAATAGACGTTCTTGTTGATTTCATGAAGCCGTGAAAGCCACCCGCATGCATGCATCCATTAACCCACTAAAGGCCACCTACATATATAATGTATATACATGTACACATAAGTATGATGCACCTTATTAGGAGTTCTAAGTGGCGAAGCATTGGAGTCTTGGGACAGTAAACATATGTGCCATTCCCATATTAGGAGCCCCAATCACGTAGCATTATTATATTTGGAGCAGTTGTTGCGTCCAAGTACCTAAATCAATCTGTGGCCCTTGAGGATGAATAGGCGTCCATACACGTGCCTGGGGACGCATGCCCACATATATTATTACATAACACATATTAGCCCACGCCTACTAATGCCTATTTACCGCCACTGTGTCCATAACAAGCTTTGAAAGCTGTCTTGCCACTCCATACCGACTTTCAAGTGGCATTGTCTTATTTGAAGGCCAGGTGAGTGAGTAATAGGTGTTTAATGCCATTTCGACAGCTAAGGTCATATTCATGGCAAGAACGACATTACACAATTTCACAGAGGAATGTGTCGGTGCCCGCACATATGTGCACCACACACATCCGAGGGGATAGGAAAGATGAGATATAGACCCTTTTAAGTGGGCTAGGGAAGCCCTTGAAGGCCAGGTACCTAAAACTAGCATGTCATTGAAATATTAGGAGTCCAGTCACATACATATGGCTCTCTGAGCTTACAATTTCGTTATGATACTGCTGCACCTTGCTATAGTATTGCATTGATGCTAGGAACTCACTTAGACTGTATAATAATCTGTAGGGCCAGACAGATACCCTTCTACCTTGCTATAGTGGTGCATTGATGCTAGGAACTCAATAAGACTGTATATTAATTTGTAGGGTTGGACTGATACCCCTGTGCCTTCCTATAGTGGTGTATTAGCGCTAGGAACTCACTTAGATTGTATATTAATTTGTATTTTTCTTACCCTTAGTCTAAGGTGAAATCTGAGTTGACGAGGATATTCGCCAGCTCGAGCTACCCTTAAGTTATAGGTCACACTATGGGAAACTCCTATTATTAAGGGAGATATGACAGTTTTTGTATATGATGCCATTTACGCTCCCAGCTTACCTCCATTTACGCCCACAGGCTGCCATTGCGAACTATGTAAACAGTTCACGCACCCAACCTGTGGTACTTGTAGTAGAAATGCATAGAAAAAATAAGTAGGAGTCACTGAACAGGTGGACGGATGCTCAAAGCGTTGTGGGAGGAGGCCTTTCGCAGTGTATGCCGGTTGGGGCATACACTGCTCAACCTTTCATATCATAGGTAATAAAGTTATCTGTCGCCAATTTCCAACGTATGTCAAGTCACCAGATTTAGGGAGGCTTATTAAAGTGCCTTATTTTAGAATGTCAGGAAAACACTGTTCATTTATACATTTGCTTATGAAAGCACACCATATTGCTATGTTGCCAATCATTGTATCCTTGATAGCATGTGACCTCATGTCCTCCATGCCAGATGACTTTTTAACTTCAATGTCTTGCACATATAGTTCCAGTGTGGGAGTGTCGATTTCATCGAAAACTAGGTTATTGTTAGCCTCATTATTTTCTATAAAAGAGTCGATGGCCTCATAGCAAGGTATATCTCCCTCAGCACCCATTGAATGCTCGTTTAAGCGTGAACCAATGTTACAGAAAAAGTCATTTATATATGTAGCAGTATCACATTGATCAAAAGTGGCACCTTTTATATCATCTTTTAGGCAGATGGTATTATACTTCTTTTTTTCCTTTCCAGAGATTATTTACCTCCTTCCAGAATTTCTTTGGATCCTTAAGATACTGGTTTAACTTTCCTTTAATCAGATCAGCCATGTTTTTTCGCCCTCTTTTGTCTATTTGCTGTTGTAGACGTCGTGCCTCCTTGAGGTAAAGATTGTCCTCACCTTCATATCCAACAGCGCTTTTAAGGTGTATATGGCGTTCTTTTATCATTGATCTGATGTCGTCATCAACTCAAGGTCTGTCATCCTCAGGAATATTAAACTGACATATAGGACACACTTCATCAAGATACGACGTAATACATTCAACTAACATAATTGCCAGGCCATCTGTGTCGAGATTTGCAATGTTGTCATCGCTTATGCAATTTGTCATTAACTCAATTAATTTATCCTTGTTGTAATTTTTGTAACTCCTTGTAGAAATCTTTTACTATACCCTAGGTGGTCTATATACTGACATTACTAATATGTGCTTATGTCGAGGGGGATCTTATAGCGAGTGTGAGTATTTCAATATTCTTATTCACCTTGCACAAATTATCCAACCTAGTTGTGTATGGAGCATATTTAGGTGATACTTAACAACTCCACCTCCAGATTCCTCCTGTACATCATGTACAGTGTAGTCCCTGTCCTGCCTGAATACAGTCATATCATGTATGCCAATCCTATGGTCAGGGATGCCCAGTTATAACCATGACTCACTCAGACATATAATATCTATATGATGAAACAGTTCATTATATTGCCATATTTTTCCACACAAACTTCTAGAGTTATGACACATGATTTTTAATCCTTTTTCCTTGCTCAGTTCCTCACCAGGTAAGAAAGAATACATAATAAACATCAACTAAATAACACAATTTGTTGTCAAATTTAGAGTTTGTTCTATTAGACTTAGGCTTACATTCAATTGGTCAGGTTGTCCTAATGTTCGTAGGTTTGCTCTATATAAATCCTACTGTAAAGGTCGGTGGAAAACGTACTGGAGAAACCGGGACCAGAGATCGAAGCGACCTCTGGTCCTACCGGCGGCAACCGCACCGATCGACCTGCCCTCTCGAATGGGGAGTAAACACTATATACAACGCTCCACGAGCCCCTACACTACCCCCATCGGATATGACTAGGGTAGAAAACCCGTAGGAAATAGGCTAAAGAAACTATATAAGGGCTCGAAATGAGTATTTATACAATGGTAGTGTGGAGCGAAGTATATAGGAACTAAGTAACATTATTATATCAACAAACCTATGGTAGTAAATATTATATACTACTTCGAAGTAAAATATTCATCATCATGATGGGACTTCAAGTTTTTGAATCTGAAGTGGTTGGTTCTGTCAGGTCTAATTTCTTTGGGTTCGTTGTTAGTTGTCAACTTGGGAGTTGGAACTACCTTCTCTGTCAAAGAATCAGTAAATGTCGTGTAACCATCCTCGGTTTCGATAGTGAGGCCTCGGCCTGTATCTACCATGAATGGTGGCGCCTTTGCTTCAGAACCTAAGTTGCTGAAGTCAGATTCAGTGGAGTCACCACTGTCGAACCCCAAGTTTCCTTGGGTCGCTCTGTCATGGTTCGGTTCGACCTCCAGGGTCGCGCACTAAAACCAAGACTGGCCACCAGTGTAATGGTTCGAGTTCTTGTTTAACTTCGATCTAGTTTATTTGGAGTTACATCTGTTCGGAGTGGTGCTATAGGTATAGCTCGATTCTGTTCAGGTGTTGTCCTGGCCGTAGCCAGAGACCAACTGAGCTCCCTACGCGGTCCCAGGTAGGGACTGGAGCAGCGAAGACTAGTGCTGCCGCCACTTCGCAGTGGCCAGAGATCGAGCGACCTCTGGTCCTACCGGCGGCAACCGCACCGATCCACCTGCCCTCTCGAATAGGGAGCAAACACTATATACAACGCTCCACGAGCCCCTACACTACTATATAGGAAAGACTAGTGTGACGACAGCCTGTGGTCAAGCTTACGTCAACGGATATTGTCTAAAGAGGATAAAACTTTTCTAAGTAGTTTTTGGAAATTTTGGGCTCCCACACCCAACATTGTAATTTATCACTCTAGTTTAATTAATATCAAAAATAATATCAAGTTCACATTTGGTGATGATTACAGTCATATGTTTTAGGTTTGTGCAAGGTATGGATCAATAAGTGTAGACATACCGGTATGTATTGTAGGGGAAGTAATTCCCCGTACTTGGTGGAGATACCGAGTGGTCCCACCTTGCGAGGGGGATCTCTAGAGAGCTCGGTACCAGGTAATCACTGCCCCCTAGTGTGTGTATCATACCGATCCAGGTGTAGTTGGAAGGTAGAGAATGTCAGGCCAGGGGAAGTAGCTCAGGGGTAGAGCATCCGCTTCGAAGTTGGAGGGTCCCGGGTTCAAGTCCCGGTTTCTCCATGACATTTTCCGCTGACCACTACATTGGTGGAGAAACCGAGCATCCTAACGCAATCACGGATTGAAGGTACGGGAACCCCGTATCTTAACGCAATCATGGATTGAGGACTCGGGAACTGGGCCGATATGATACAGATGACGCTTCGACCAATCTGGTACTTGTACCAGTACACCCACTGGGAAGTCAGGAGTGCCCCAACACTGCTTGATAAAGCCTCAACTCTCAGGTAACTGGATTGAGGGGGAATGCCTGGTGCTAGTGGATGGTGGTTGAAGCTGATGGGGAGGAGTGTAGGGGCAGTAATTCCCTGTACTTGGTGGAGATACCGAGTGGTCCCACCTTGCGAGGGGGATCTCTAGAGAGCTCGGTACCAGGTAATCACTGCCCCCTAGTGTGTGTATCATACCGATCCAGGTGTAGTTGGAAGGTAGAGAATGTCAGGCCAGGGGAAGTAGCTCAGGGGTAGAGCATCCGCTTCAAAGTTGGAGGGTCCTGGGTTCGAGTCCCGGTTTCTCCATGACATTTTCCGCTGACCACTACAGTATCAATAATTTCTATAGAACCAGGGATGGAAGTTATAACAAGCCTATTTTATACCAGTGAAAAAACATATGGTTATATTATGTGAATAAGCAAGATGTTAGTGGTAACATACATGCTGAATAAACATGATACAGTCAATCAAAGGCAATTTTCAACAATGTTCAATGTTAAACTCATGATATTACAAGAAATAATAATAATCAATCAATTTGGTTATATATATCCCGTATCAATAGCCCGTATAGCAAAAAAATACATCATCATATGTGTAGTCACGACTTGCATTAAGCAATGTATATATTTGTTCCTGAACATATTTAGGATGTGTTATAATGAAATAGCCACTAGTGGGTATTGGGCTGT
The DNA here is from genome assembly GCA_949317995.1 of Acholoe squamosa. Lineage (NCBI taxonomy): Eukaryota > Metazoa > Annelida > Polychaeta > Phyllodocida > Polynoidae > Acholoe > Acholoe squamosa. Next base: position 63,726,279 of record OX439035.1, read on the forward strand.
ATGGTTGTGTATTGAGTGAGTGAGTGAGTAATAGAGGTTTAACGCCATTTCGACAGCTAAGGTCATATTCATGGCGAGAACTATATTACACAATTTCACAGAATGTGTCAGTGCCCGCGCATATGTGCACCACACACATCCTGAGGGGATAGTGAAGAGGAGAAATAGACCCTTTTAAGTGGGCTAGGGAGGCCAGGGTTGTGTATTGTATGTATATTGGTGTAATATGGTATGTCTACATATTGGTTAGCTCTCACCAGTTTATCACATGTTTGGGAAGACTAACTCTAGTGGTATGATGCTGCCCATTCTTAGAACCAACACCAAGACGCTCATACAGGTCACTGTTTATTGTACATGTATTAATCCACAGTTACATTCATAGTCCAATGTTCCAATCAAGCTTACACGGGTTCCAACGACATTATTCTAACCTGAGTACAGTGTTCATGTCCATGCAACTCCCAATCCTAGAGAGATAGGTGTCCTTATTGAAATCCTGCTTAGTCCATTCTTACAGTGGCTAAGTGCAATACTAGTTACTAAACAGCTTCATCCCAATGCAACTCCAGGAGCATGTGTGCCCTCTGCGTGAGCTCCCACAATACTGACTCCTCACCTGCTCCACACTAACCCATTACACCTTCTGCTGGCCTATATGCGGCTTACACATATCTCTTTTATTACAGAGTTACCTGAATCGGTCTTGCCTGACTCCGCCAGCGCCCACTGTATTCCAAAGCTGTTACTCATCTACTTCCACAAACTTACCACTGTACCCATACATCGTCTTCTTGTCCACATGCAATAAATACACACATAGCTACATCCTATTATACCCGTCTTTTATAATTATTACTTATTGCTGACAAGATAGTACCCTTACTCGATATTCTTGTTCATGGCACTCATGAGTAGTTGATTTAGCTCCGATATATGGGCATCACCATGGAGAGGATGAAGACCATCACCAAGACAGGTGGTACATGGTATAAAACCAGTTGAAGGCGTGTACCGGTATGTGAAGTGCTCTGGAGTTTTGGCGTCTGTCTCATTGTTGAGATGCTTGATGTGTCTATTTATATTGATGATCGCTCCATCAATCTTACACTGCTCAATTTTATTGCAGGGCATTTGATTGAATTCCTCAAAGTCAACTCAGTATAAGGTGCAGATGATCAACTTCAAACCTGGGTGGTGATGCTTCATGATATTTATCATCACATTGTTTCTCCTGCACACCTCAGCAATAGATGTTGTCATCATTGCATAGCGAGGGCTCATTACCAGGCTTGCAGTATTCAATTTGGTCAGATTGTTGATACCAACACATACATATATCGCTGTTGGTACTATGAACTGGAGGTCGTCTACAATTCTGGCAGTTAATGTCTCAGTTGTAGCCCCAGGTACTGTTACAACTTGGGTTACTCAGCTATTTGCTGACTGTAGCGCATGTTGAAGCGCAGTTCTTGAATCACCGTAATAACAGACACGCTCCATGTTTATGATGACATGTATTAAATGAAGTTGCAATTTGTCACAGAGGAAGTCTGCTGGTAGATATACTTGTATGCAGTCAGGTAAAGCCTACACACAAGTAACCAGTTTAGTGGTACACTGTAGGTCAGGGTCACATTCTGGTCAGCTGTTTGTTTAGTGTATGCATCACTCAGAACTATACTCCATGCACATCTAAGGTGCATAAAACTAATATTCATGACACATGGGCATATAAAATAAGGAAGGCCTCAGATGTTATCTATTCACAATTTACCATTCCTTAATGCATCACGGATCTCCATGAGAATATTCCCCAGATAGTTTCTGCCAGAATAATGTCCCTTTTTGTAGCATTCATCTCCGTATGGGGCACCACCACACCAGAAAAGCTCAGTTACGGCAAACACAATGTCCTGTGGGAATGTAGAGAGCAGCTCTTTCTTGTTTTCCTAATTGTAAGTGAACTTTATGGTTTGTACGATTTTCATTTTTGGGATCTCAGAGCGCCTCCAAGTGGGTTGTTCATGTATATGCCTACCTTCATCATATGCCTCATCTCCAGTAACTGTACCTTTGATCCTTTCAAGTATGGATTTTCTGGCTCCATTCTCCATGCATTTAACTGCCTGAAAGAGGTGCTCAGAACTTCTATAGGTTACACCTTCATAAAGTATATCCTGGATATACACAGAACTGAATACTGAGGTTGGACCAGCAAAAGTGATCCCTGCTCTGGTTTCCTTGTGCATGGCTGGTATAGCTCTCCAGGGACTTGTCAGTGGTGGAGGGTGTTGCATGTATGGTGCAGGTTTTGGTGTGCTACTAGGTTTGCTGTTTGGTAATTTCACAATAGCCGAATAATTTTTGGACCTGCAGTAGTTTACAATTAGGAGCAGTTTATAGTTGCGCTTCCTTGTCTCCGGGTCTTCGTCAGGGTTTACAAATACACATTTATAATCATTGTTTGTAGCAAGGGACTTTGAGCACACTACGCCTCATGTGTATCGTAGTGAAGCACACCAACAAGGTTCTAGGTCCATTTTGACCTTGTCGTAGGTCCTATCTTGTTGTAATGGTTTTGGTCTTACGGACCTGGGGTTCGGATCTTACTTATTCGGGAAAGAAAGAGTAAGACGGTGATTCAAGTGTATGCCAACGGATAGTCTTTATTAAATACACACTCACGGCTACCCGGTAGTTGGTGATAGGGCAGCTAATAGTTATTAAGAAATGGTCCTACATGATCGGAGGCCGGAAGGGCCTCTGGCATAGCGGCTGAGCCCTGGGCTTTATATAAGAACCCAGGTGTTCGTCGTCAGATGTCCCCACAGACCCGGATCGGTGCTGCCACCTATCCGGAACCTGAGGAACGTCCGACGACTCGACTCACCCGCCACGTCAGACGGTACCCAACACTATGGTTATATACAACACGTACCTCTACACTAGGGAAAGATCCCTTTTCTCGCACACAACTTGGAGAACACCCATTAATTTTAGAACTTGTGTGTAGTCATCTTCCTCAGAGTTCTTATCCTCCATACCATCGATTTAAGTAACGGGGTGACTTGTTATGATTTTCAAATGGTATAGAGTTTGCCACTGCTTCATTTCTAACATGTGACCCCTTAGGGGGGGGGCAGCATTTTCCAATTGGGTTAGACATGTCTCAATATTCTTGAGCTTCTTTACATTCTCATTACTCTTTAGAGTGGCCTCTTCATTCTTCTGATCAATTATTAACTCAATGTTTGTTGATTGGTCACGTTGTTTACCAGCAATATATTGAACAACCTTACTGTTTTCTAAAGTGTTTTATTGGGAAAATACTGAGTACATTGTAGCCGGTATTTACACCTAGCATCCACGCATTGTGGTACTTCCGCTAGGTCCCCTGTAGGAGACATATACATTTATGTTTCAATAGATATAAATGACATGATGTCCACCTCGAGAAGGTAATATTACATAGTTCTATGATATAAGAAAGAGAACAAAAATCACAATTGTCTTACTTAGCTAGGTGGGGATGAGATGAGATGAAGGATGAGGATCTGGTATCAACACCGTGTAAGCATACAATGAAACCTTTAGATAAAACAATTTGGATAATCAGATATTATCTTACTCTTGAATTTTTCCAATGTAGGTATATTGGTGTACTGAGCTTTTAATTGATTCCATTTGACTCTGGCTCTATAATAAACACTTCTTAATACTACAGGCTTTCCTGTGTGTAGTCGAGTTGGAAGATGTCTATTGTCAACATATTCTATTTTCTGTGCTAGTTGAAAGGCGTAGAAAAGCAAGTGCTGATCTCTTCTTAAGTCTAGTTCAGAACAATTGCTTGCATGTCTAATTTCCACTGTAGTCATTCGAGGGTTTTCATATAAGCTACTCTTAAGGCCCAGTTCTGTAGTAGTTGAAGTCCTTTTGTTTCACCTCTATGGTCCCTGTCCCAAATAAAGTGTACTGAGCATCATGATCATTTTGAATTGAATGGTAAGGTCATTTTTGATTTTTTTCCACATTTTGCTCAACCGAGGTGATTCTCATACCAGTAGATACCGAGTTTTTCAGGAAAGCTGTATCTATGTCACATGACTGTCTTGTGACCCATTTCTTTAAACTTGTTGTCCCACTCACTTTTATTTCTTTCAAGCACTGTTAATCTTTCATCAACTTTTTTGTTCGTTGTATTGAAAGACTCTCGTAGGGTGTTCACTTCTGTTTTGACTAGTGAGCTAAGATCTTCTTTTAACTCTTTTTTATTAGTGGCAAGGTGGCCCATTATGCTGGTTTCTGAGGATTTAACATCTTCTCTAATACTCTTACCAATCATTCTACTCATTGTTTCAAACTGTAATTGGAAAATACCAAATTCAGGGTTTTGTGCACTAATTCCTTTCTTGTTAGCATGTTGTGCCGCATTAGAGGAGTTTTCATCGCTGCTGTTCCTGCTTCTCTTTGATGAGACAGGTCTGACTGCTATGTCCATACTTTTTTTAGGTCTACCACGGCCACGCTTTTTTTACAATTTTGCTTGGTGAAGCTGCAAAGCTGATTTTCATAGGAACACTAACTGTTCTGTTGCGCTGCTTACTCTCCGCCTTAGGTTTAGACCCCGACGCGACAGGCGGTGGTTAGTGTGGGGACTCCACACCGTCTGCCGCTCCAAGATCGCTCTGTACGGTGTGGGAGAGTTGTAATACCAAATGTTGGGGGAGCGCGGGGAGACTTTCCCCGCACCCCTTCCACTCAACCGATCTTCCTAAAAATTGGTGTGCCCATAGATATATCTCCCCTTGACTCCTTCTGAAAATATGGCCGATCTATGATAATTCTAAGATAGGAAAAATGAATATTTTTCAACCAGCCTGTCCTCGGCATTTATAAACAAATATGGCGGCCTCTTCACGCAAGGTAGTGCACTTGGCAAACTTAAAGGCTTATATATCTAATGCAATTGTATCAATTAGACTTCAATTTTTTGTAAATTGCTAGAGATAACCAATATGAGTTGTTCACCTTCACGAATATCAACATAATTATCTCTAAATATATCGGTGAGACACATGTAAACAAAGTATTTAGACTGTTGATTCATCCAAACATGACAGTAGAGGGCGGACCAAGCAACCTCCACTCCTGCTGTACCAGTGCACCCTGTCCCATATGACGTTAGGAAGCCCGGGATAGGTATCTCTGTCTAGCGGTGGTTGGCTCAGTTTACTATTACTGTCATCACATGCATGGACACTAATATCAGTGATGTTGCCATCAATATGCGGTAGATTGTTGTCTTGAATAAACGAAGTATTAGGCGTAGATGTGACAAAGTCACTGTAATCCTCGTTTTGATTAACACTACCTTGTAATGCTTTGAATGCCAGGTCAGTTGTTGTCGGATGCAAGTCGCCCTCCGGTAGCTCGGCGGTTGTCTCGACGGTTGGTTCAGTGTTGTTGTCAATGTTGGCCATTGCTCGCGGCGTCTGATGCCGGAACAGAATTGCCTGATGTACTCAATCCTGATGGTTTTCAGTGGTCGATCTAGTTTCACACTGTGCTATGATACTTTATAAAGGGATTATGTTGAAATCAACACTGTTAAAATCTTGTAAACTGTTGATTTTCCTCGTTTGTGTGGGAGTGGGGGGGGCAAGACAATGTTTTTGCCCCCCCAACTTTTTCCAGAAATATTGCACATATCAGCACATTTACCATTGCCCCATTATAGGGTCTACCGTTTTAATCAAATACAGCCTTCAATAATAGTCTTAGATCTCCCCAAAATGCACCATTTTACCTCTAAATCTTTCAAAATTTTCCATAGGCCCTTAGGAAAAGGGGTCAGGAAACTTGTCTTTGGTAGTCCCAAGCGGGGTTCCAGGAACTAGACCACTAGTCCTGAGGACTATATTTTAATCCCCAGGACTACATGTAGGCCTATCTTCACAGTCTCAATGGTTGCACACCTTTAGTCTTAGGGACTAGAGGCATAGTCCAGAGACTGTTTTTAGCCTGAGGACTAAACAAGTACATTTTTAGTCTTTTGGATTAAAAGTCTGAGGGGTATATGTCTGAGGGGGTAAATATCTAAGGGGTGAATGTCATGGGGTTAAATGGCATGTGTGGAAAAGTCTGGTGGTAAATGTCCAGGAGGTAAATGTCTTGGGGTAGAAGTCTTAAAATCCACTGGTAGATCTGTGGTGACTTCCCCCCCTCGAAGGTCTATATGAGAACAAGTCTTACACTCGGAACCAAATATCAACAGAGCCCATAGAAGGTGTCGTCTATCCTGAAAATGTACCAGAATGCACATTTTAGCCTACATATTTTCAAAATTTTTCTGGGGGAATCTTATGCTCATAACCAAATCTTAGCAGAACCTACCCTGAAAATGCACCAAAATGCACAGTTTGGGCTGTGAATTTTCAAAATTTTCCAGACCCCCTTCTTACAGCACCACAACTATGAACCCAAATACACTTCTTATTCCAATAAGAATCAATATACAAAAAAAAAAATCAATGCACCCCCCTCCATTTAATTGTTTATCATCTCTCCCCATTTTGTTCCCAAGGCGTTGCTGGGGGAGGGGTAAACAGTAAACCTATGGGTATTCCATACCTCCACGATACCTCCCCCGGTATTGTGGAGGTACGGAACACCCACAGGTCTACAGTGTAGGGGGGGGGGTCATGGACCAATATCTGACCCTTGCCCCCCCAACATTTTGATGGTTCCGCCGCCCCTGGCTTGGGGTGTTGTTTACCTACGCATAGCTATACCATATTGGTAGTAATAATTCACTATTTGTCAGCAATTAGTCAATATATGTCAGTAATTGCTCACTATTTGTAAGCAATTAGTCAATATTTGTTAGTAATTTCTCACTATTTGTCAGCAAACAGTCAATATATGCCATTACTTAGTCACTATATATCAGTACTTAGTCACTATATATCGTTAATTGCTCACAATTTGTCAGAAATCAGTCAATATACGTCAGTAATTGCTCACTATTTATCAGAAATTAGTCAATATATGTCAGTAATTACTCACTCTTTGTCAGCAATTAGTCAATATATGTCAGTAATTACTCACTATATATCAGTAATTAGTCAATACATGTCAGTATTTACTCGCATTTAATGAATAAATGTTAGTAATTACTCACTAGCAATTGGTCAATATATGTCAGTATTTACTCACATTTTGTCAGCAATAAGTAAATATATGTCAGTACTTTGTCACTATTTGTCAGCAATTAGTCAGAATATATCAGTAACTATGCACTATTTGTCAGAAATAAATTAGTCAACATATGTCATATTAAATTATGTTAGCATAGTACATAGTATGATTCATTGGTGCATTATGCCTTGACTGATATGATGCAGTCTCAGGGACCATCAGGAATATGGGTCTGTAAGTTAGAAAAAATAGAATAGGCATAGATTCATAGCCACTGATTTATTGATACATCGTGCCTTGACTGGTATAGTCAAAGTATGTCAGTACCTATGCACTATTTGTCAGCAGTTAGTCAAAATGTGTCAGTAATTATGTGCTATTTGTCAGCAATTAGTCAAAACATGTCAGCACTTACTCACTATTTTTCTGCAATTATTCATTATATGTCAGTAATTATGCACTATTTGTCAGCAATTAGTCAAAATATGTCAGTTACTATGAATGAATGAATGAATTACAGAAAGGACTTCATCAAGGCCTAAGCGGTCTAGGTCATGGTCTAATGATTTCAATAGATGAGCTATTGGTCTAAATTTTAGCAAGAGGGAACCTATTCAAATATTCTGGTCATCAACCTTGGCAAAATAATTCATCATAGCTATGCTGTGCTTTCCTCAAGGTTTTCCTCAAGTCATCAAAAACACGCCTCCTCGTACTATTGACCTTTTAATCAAGAGAATCATATATGCACACTTTTTAAAAATACTCCTGTCATATGTGCTTCCATCTGGTGTTATGTCCTGTATGTCTCTAAATTATTACACCAGATGGCTACTAGGCCAAAAAAAAGAAGGTTTGTTTCCGGTCACCCGACCGACCTCAGCTAAACAGGGCCGACCTCAGACTTTTTTTTAAGACTTTTAGAAAAATTTCCTGAATTTTCTTTTTTTGAGATTCATTCAAAATTTCCTTTCAAAACTTGATATATACCATGTATGCACATATTTTGCAATCATTTTCTCATATCCCATATATGAGACATTGGACCCAAAAAAAAAAAAAAAAAAAATTAAGATGAAAAAAAGATTCGACCTACCGACCTCAAGTTTTTGGACCATGTTACTAGAAACACAGCTACTGGAAACAGCTTTTTTTTTTGCCCTATCCAATTGTTATAGCTGGAGTACACAGAGGACCATAGAACTAAAAAAAAATTCAAACTATCTTTAGATTATGTGATGATTCATTTTCATTCCCTATAAACATGACACAACATTGATGGATTGCACAAATGGGGAAAAGACTGATGATGCAATGTTCGAATCAAGTTCTACTTCTATTCACACCTCATTTGTGGCATTCAAAAAATTATATGACCATCTGTAGCCTTGCAATACAAATGGAGGTCGAAGGTACCCCGCGTACAAGACGCACTCCCAACCCAGGCATTTCCTATAAGGCGTATTTGGGGTAGACGCGTCTTGTACATGGGGGATTACGGGACTTTACTTCTTCCATAAAGATGGACGATTATCGAAATAACGCCTTTTGAGGCGGATCAATACATTTCACTCTTGGGATACTACAGGAAAAAAAATTCATATCAGTTTTCTTTTCTTCGGGGCAAGGTTGGTGTTGGCTCCGGTTAGATATGTTGTAGAATCCTTCAGTGACAACCCAGGGCATACCATAAAGAATGAACCTCGCTGATAGAAGTAAGAAACTCTCACTATAGTCAAAAGAACTGCGGGTTCATTGATAAGTAACGCAGGTTTTCCGTATCATATATTTCACATATATCTGCGACATATGGCGATCCCATTTTGGCTCAATCAAAGTACCCCCGCTACACGCACAACATGTGGAAGACAATTGAACCACACATCTATCTCTTTCCATATTCCCTCACATGATATCGAACTACCATACAAAATCTATTTCATTCATCATGGCGGCCTACACATCCTCTCCACACGTGTGGGCAGATCGATGGATCAAACAAAGCAAGGCACGTCATTTAACACGGATGCAGGAAGGCGGAGCCCCATCGTCACATATACATACACCCCTGTACCCCTGCACCTCCTCTGTCTAATCCCAGTGGGTGACTAGCTCATGTGGCACACCAGGCCTTTGGTCTGAGACCAACAGGGTGGATAGTAAATGCCATACCTTTACATCTCTGGATACCACTGACGTTTTAGCGCTGGGCGCGCGTTACTCGATAACTCACATGATGCATATTTCATTACCTGCGGTGACGTGTACAGTGGCAGCTTTGATCGCTGTCGATGCACGTGTACGGGGGACCACCCTCTCACCAAGGGTGTAGATAGTGCTCAATGTTCAAAGGCGTCCAAACTTCTACATACTCTAGAATTTGAGATAGAATCACTATAGGAAGTGTCACGCACATACATGCACTTAAAGGTTAAGATTGCATGAAGTCTTCATGATCAAGTCTTTAAGGGACCATCCATGAAGAACGTTCGCATTTTTTGTTGTTGAGAAAAAAAATTGATCCCCACTCCCTGTTGCAGCATGTACCCCCTATGCGTATAACCTGCCCCCCCCCCCACAATACTAAATGAGGGCGGGCTTCCCTAGCCCACTTAAAAGGGTCTATATCTCCTCTTTCCTATCCCCTCGGGATGTGTGTGGTGCACATATGCGCGGGCACTGACACATTCCTCTGTGAAATTGTGTAATATCGGTCTCGCCATGAATATGACCTTAGCTGTCGAAATGGCGTTAAACATCTATTACTCACTCACTCACTAAATGAGGGTTTGGTGGGGTGTCCATGAGGATATATTTTTGGGCTCATCTTATAGGAGGGTACATGTATTCTGTACCATGAGGTACAGACGATCAAATTGCAACTTATGGTAGTATAGGTGTGGTAAGTGAACGTTCCCAACAGATAGGGATTATGCCCCAGTATTGTGGTGACAAAAATGCTAGAAACGGCCTCGCATATGCACAATGCTTATCAGGGGTGGGCAGATCGGAAAGTGCTGGAGCAAATGTACTAATCATCGTAGCAATGTGTTTTCAATGGAATTGGTAGGCAAATTGCTCTGAGAAAATTTTCAGCTCCTATTTCTCAAAATGTTATGTATTTTGGGGCTTTGGGAAGGTACAGTCCCCAGTACCAACCCCTCCCCAATGTTTCATGTTTTACCTCTAAAGATTGTGTTCTTGATTCAGCCTCAAAACATTAGTGTGTTTTGGGGATTTAGGTAGCAAATTGCTGCATGAAAATTTTCAAATTTAACCTTTAAAATAGGTGTGTTAATGGAATTTTAGGGGGAAATGGCTCCTGGAAAATTCTGTGTTCTAAATTGGGGTATTTTAGGGGATGGGGAGGAGGCATAGCACCAAAACATTGCAGCATTTTTGCAGCATTTTTGGGGACAATTGCTCCAAAAAAAATTACAGACTATAGGTTTATGTAAATCAAAATTGGTGTGTTCTATTTTATAGACAAATATCTCAAAATTGCCCCAAAAAATATTTAGATTCTACTTCAAAGCATTAATGTGTTCAATGGATAGGTGGCAAAATGCTGCAAGAAATTCTTCAGATTCTGTTTTTAAAATTGATGTGATCTTAAGGTATTTGGAGGCATATTGCTCCAAGAAAATCTACAGATTGTGCCTTCAAATTTGATATGATCTTAATTTTTTGAGGCATATTGCTCCAAGAAAATTTTCAGATTCTTCCTTTTATAATCTGAACAGGTATCAATTCCAAAAGGAAGTATAATATTGCCCCAATGTAACAGTGAGAATCCAATCAATAGCTGTCTAGACCTCAAGTTGAAATCACAGTCAGGAGTATTTACATTCTTTGGTTCTAGTTGGAATAATTACAAAATTCATTCAGATTTGGAATGAATTAAAAAGGTCATAACTTTGGTTCTAATTGGGATATTGACAAAATCCTTTCATATTTAGAAAGCCAAGAACATCCTCAATGTCACTGTCCCAAGCTCTCTGTCGCACATTTTTTGCGACATTGCAACAGCTGTCCACCCCTGCTTATGCCATATTAGTGCCACCCCTGCACACATCTCCACCTCATCTAGCCTTTAGGTGCATATGTAATTTCTGGATGACCCCGAAGGTATAGGACCTAGTCCTCCCGGGGGGGGGGGGCGCAGTCACTCTTTGATAGGTGCATGGTGACAACTGCGAAACTACAGCCCCCCTTTTTGGCCATTTGACAGCCCCTTAAAATCAGCTGAAAATTTACAGCCCACCTTTTTCAGGTAATACAGATAACAGCCCCCCTTATTTGGGCCCTCCTCCATTTGAAATAGGGCTGTTTCACAACTCTGGGATGATTTATGCAATATTTAGGCTATTTGGATTCAATACAAGTTATAGCAGCTATCAAAATGCCCAGATCCTATAGTCTAATTCAATTGACAGCCCCTTTTTTCCCCTTATTGACGCATCGACAGCCACCGCCCCGTGGGGTGGGTAACACAGTTGGTACCCAAACCGAGGCTCAGTGCCCCCTGGGCTAGTCCTATATATACACTGTAAAAATATTCCGTTGAATACAGAGATTCACCATTTAATTTTGCAATGAATCTCCGTAATTTCAAATATGGTGTAACTGTAGATATTGACCATATAACAAGGAAATTCTGTAAACCAGTACAGAGAAACACATTTTTCCTGAATACGGTGAAACCAGGTATGTATCAAAGCATTTACGGTGATGCACACTTACATTCAATCTCCGTAATTTTAATTCAGGTGAAACTCTGTTAATTCAGGTGAAACTCTGTACATATTGACCATGCAGCAAGGAAATCCTGTAAACCAGTAGAGAGAAATTTCTTTTTCCTGAACATTTACGCTGAACCACAGTGTGGCATGACTTACAATTAATCCTGGTAAAACTCTGTAGATATTGAGCATATAACAAGGAAATGCAGAAAATCTGTTCTGAAAAATACATTTTTCCTGAATGCTGTAAAAGCTGGTATGCATCAAAACACTTATGGTAATGCACAGTATGAGACAAATATCATGTAAGGATATTTGGGTATATTCAGTTGACATGTATACCACCAGGGGGTTCCACTCTCTACTTACCCCCTGGTGTTGGTTCCATTTCATATTCATTCAACCATAAGATACAGTCAGCGTTGGTTCAATTTGGATAGGAGTTTGTCAGGTTGCCAATGATGACGTACTGAATGAGTTCAGGAGGTTATCTGATAGTCTGAATGAGAGGATGCTCCGTCTAGAGAAACTTATTGAGGAAAGGCTGGTGGTGTCACCGGCTACCCAAAATGGTGCCCAAAGCACTGACAAAGGCAGTGTGGTACACACTACGAAATTTAACTTCAGGAGCCCAGCTCCCCCAGTAGCTCAGGGAGAAGCCAGAGTGGATTACCCTGCACAACCTGTGAAGAACACAGGTGGTTCTGGCAGTTCTGGATCTTTATGAGATGCTGCCAGGAATATTCCCGCCAACAGTGGTACAAACAATGGTGCCGCTGGCCGTGAAGGAGGTATCCCAGATAATGGTGCTGAAGCCAATGGAGCAGAACCAGAACTTGGCAGGGAAGAGTTCTTTGTCAGAGCTGGTACCCCTACAGTCAGTAAGTTTGACCTGAGAATATTCCTACCTGTGGCAGAAAGGAAAAAGAGGCTCAGTATTGACAATCCTGATAAACTGTTCTATTTGGTGAACTGTTTAGTAGAGGACCTAGTAAAGCGAGGCCTTGATACTACCGGTTTATTGGCTCATATTGCATATCTCACATTCCTTGCATCTACAGGTTTATATACTACTGATGTCTTAGTAGGATACGATGGTGAGGTTAGGGAGAGAGCTAAAGAACAGGGAGTGGGGGCTTTCGCGGTGGTTGACACTAATTCGTCTAATATGTGGTTAGGAGCTACAGGGTTAAAATCCGCTCAACAAAACAGGGGTCAAGGCAACCAGCGTGGCCATGGCAGAGGCCGAGGCCGTGGTACTGGCTACAATAACCAAGGCCCTACTGGTTGGAGGCATGTTGCCTCAGACAGGGGTATTTGCTATAATCACGCCCAAGGTTATTCTTGTAACAATAATTGCCAATTTCGCCACAACTGCACCTGTGGCGCTACTGACCATGGCATGCTGAATTGTCCATGTCGGGGTTGTGGTAACAGTGGTAGTGGCAGCGGTGCAGACAGTGGCGGTGCGGGCGATAATGCGGCATGACCCAATTATGATCATAAAATCAATCCAATTGGTGAAATCAGCAATGTACCCTCATGGGGCGATCCTATGACAGGTGTTGTTCACACTTCAGCTCACACAATGGTTAGTGATTGCGTCCAGGTTGATGTAAACATTATTGAAACAGCCGGGGAGTTCGGTAACCTAGATTTAGGTTGTGATGTGTGCGATGTTGATTATGTTGCAAAAAAATTGGATAGTTGTAGTTCTGAATATTCCGATGCCTTGTATAACGGTTGGAATTGTGATTTTCAAGAATCCAAATTAAGTAAGGCGAATGAATTTAGATTAAGCAAGGAAGAATTGTCAACTGCGGGTAGTTGTACATGTTGGTCAGAAATGGTTAGTAGAATAGGAGTCACGCCGATGTTGTCATCTAGTAACAAAGATGGCGGTGTTCATGTGGATTTCGGCTGTGTTCATCGTTGTTTATGGGAATCTTTACCTGAAATTTTGAGTATTTCTGAAAATGATGTCATTCTAAACGAATGTGCTATTCAAAACAAGTGTGTCAGACCTGTACTGGCGGTAGAGGTGGCTCCAGACAGCTGGATGCCAGTATTTGAGGAATGTTGTTCAGCATCATGTCAGTGTACATAAAGTTTAGAAGGCACTTTATGTAGCTTATTACCATGTCGTTTTGCTACTAGAATTAAAGGATGACATGTGATGATATGTACATCCTGACAGGGGTATCCAGGGGTTTTCGGGGCTTCCCTAGCCCACTCAAAAGGGTCTATTTCTCCTCTTTCCTATCCCCACGGGATGTGTGTGGTGCATATATGCGCAGGCACTGACACATTCCTCTGTGAAATTGTGTAATGTAGTTCTCGCCATGAATATGACCTCAGCTGTCGAAATGGCGTTAAACATCTATTACTCACTCACTCACTCACTCACTCAAAAGCCTGTGCTCTAAGGCTGGCCTTGTTGGTGATTTCTCTACGCACAGTCGACGCAGAGGAGCTTCCACCTTTCTGTCAACATTTTTGCCACTCCATTTGGTTAAAGTGTATGGTGACTGGCGCTCATGGTCAGTTCTTCTGTACATTTCATCGAACTACAAAAACAGACTTCTTCAAGATCATGTTGTTGCAAATAAGTATGCTGAATATAGGCAATTGTAAAAAAAAAAAAAAAAAAGGATATTTGGGTATATTCAGTTGACATGTATACCACCAGGGGGCTCCACTCTTTACTTACCCCCTGGTGTTGGTTCCAGTTCATGTTCATTCAACCATAAGATACAGTCAGCGCCGGTTCAATTTTTCCTTTATTTGTTACTCATTAATAAAGGCCGCCTTCAGTTGGAGGACTTAGGCATATTTGTAATGTCATCTCAGTTCTATGTCCACTAGGAATATACTTCAGTTTCTCAAATTGAAAGTAGGTGGTGCCTTAGAAAACAATATCCTATACATAAAAAAAAGCTAATTGTGTTGATTCAATCTATGTATGTGTGTCTCTAAAACATTTATGGAGAATCAGGCCAAAAAAATATATTGTGTGTTTTCAGTTTCATAGCTAAAATTAAATTTTTGTTTTATTATTTTACATATTGTAATGTATGGGCAGACATGTCAGTTTCTCTGATTTATCAGTAGAAATATGAAAGCATAAGAAATGTGAAGCACATGTAAAATGTATGAATGACTGTTAGGCCACACCAAAAAAATAAGTTGGTCTGCGGATTTCCCTCTCCATATTTTCAGAAATACAAATATTTTTTTTCTTTGAAAAAAAAAAACTCGTCTACGGGTTTCGTTCGCTTCACTTCCTACAAGTTTTCTCTTTGTGATGTTTGGCAAAATTTTTAAAATAAAAATATTCCGCTCGCCTCACTTTTCCAGCAAGGAATCCATTGGACGCCAAAAAATTCTTAAGAAAAAAAGAAATTTCGCTCGCTCCCATCATTTTTTCAAAACCAAAATCCGTAGACCAACTTATTTTTTTTGGTGTGGCTTTATGCACACTATACCAATAGATGAGGATCTTGATAAGCTTCATGAAAAATTGATGAAAAATTATAAAAATTATGGGAAAAATGCCTAAAAATTCCCCCCCCCAAAAAAAATACCCCAAAAAAAAAAATTCTAGGGTCAGCCCTGTTTTGCTAGGGTCAGTCGGGTAACTGGAAACAAAACCTTTTTTTAGGCCTCACCATAAGATTTTATGGTGAATTTTCATAGTAAGTACCATAATATCCATCAACTATATATTGATTATCCGTAATCCACCACAGTGAAACACTGTTTATCAATTTACGGGGAAGCACCGTTTTAACTATATTTTTGTTTGATCACACCAGGTGGCAGCCTCTTTCATGATGAGATTTTCTTATAGGGATTCTACTTTATAGACACTTCTGCATGTACTAAGATGATACTAATTTAAAGCTGCTCAATTAAATGCAGTATCAGTGTTGTTGGCCAAATATGGGGCTATGAGATTATGGTTAATGGTGAGGTAATCTACTTTTGTGTGATATTTTGATGAGACAAACAGTGGTGATAAGAAATACATATGTCTATTTGAAACGATAATATCAATCCGTCCTCCTGCATCGGCAGCTACCGCTTGAATGAACTTTTGAAGGCAAAGTTCTACTATGACATCATAGTGTCAGTAGCTAGGATACCAGTGACATCACAAGTAACTAAGGTGAGGGCTGTTGCTTGGTGATTTGTCTGTGTTGTCATAGGGATCAACAAATGCTTTGTTGTCCTTGACTGGAGATTGTTAAATGGGTGGGC
The DNA here is from genome assembly GCA_949317995.1 of Acholoe squamosa. Lineage (NCBI taxonomy): Eukaryota > Metazoa > Annelida > Polychaeta > Phyllodocida > Polynoidae > Acholoe > Acholoe squamosa. The sequence continues at coordinate 63,742,481 of OX439035.1, forward strand.
TTTAACAAAGTGAGCGGTTTCATCCAATGGGACTCATCAGGCTGCACTTACCAGACAGTTAAATATATTATTAGGTGTTAATACATGCAGAGCTGTCAGCGGTACCCAAACCATGGAAGTTTGAGAGTGGTGTGTCAGTTTCAGTGGTTTTTTATATTGGTGACTGAGGTAGACTAAATAAGCTTAAAATGGGTTTCTAAACTGTAATAAAATAGGCCCAGAGGTTCTATTTATTTACAAAATTGCTGGTATCAGAGCTGGGTATCTAAAAGTATAGAAGACACTATGTCATTCAGGGAATGGTGGTCCGAATGAGCATAGAAGGGGGATGAGATAGACTACGACGTGCCTGGTGGGCTAAAAAAAAAAAAGAAAAAAAAGAAATACATATGTCCACACTGTCATGTATGTTGCTTTGTAACAATCCTAGAGTGATTTATGCCCCTAGGTTGTAATTACAAATGTGATGAATTATTCTATGATGCTTGCATGGAGCCAGGGATTGGATCACAACTGAAATGAATCATAGAAATACCATAATGATTCATTCTTTTGATGCCATATCAAAATGACAATAATTTCAAGTATTCCACTGAAATAACAGTGATTCTCTGGCATACCTGGGTGCAGGACATTTTCCGTTATAATAATGGTGATTTCAAAATAACAGTGACTGTAGTTATTACGGAGAATGGTCAGCACCACGGGGTGCCAGTGAATCACCATTTTTTAGGTAACTGAGAATTACTGTAAATTTAAAAATGGTGAAACATCGTTTTTAGGTAACGGAGAAGTACCATTTAAAATGGTGAAAAAGGTGACCGTAAAAAATACGGAGATTTGCTGGCACCATGGGGTGCCAGAGAATCTCCATTTTTTCAACGGAATATCTTTTACAGTGTATACATGTACCTGAAACCAGATGGATGGAAAGGTGTCACAATAGAGCAGGTGCCACGATGCATGTTACTAGTTACCAAATGAAATAAAATAAGCTTCCAGTTGGTTGCCACCAGTTGTCAGAACCTAGGACTGGCCTGCCTTGCTTTCTGCCCATCTCTCATATTGTTCGCTACCCGCAGTGGGGCCGTTGTTCAGCTTTCTGGGCATCCAGGATCCACAAGGAATAGTGTACCCGGGATACACAAGGGATTGACCAATCAGGAGCAAGCACCTGCTCAGCAGATGCATCTGCTACTTTCAAGATGGTGGATGTCTTGGCCACTCAAAGAGGAGGGGAAACCGTTTCTGCGAAGCGATGGCGTCCCGTTCCCGTTTGCTGATGTAAACATGCTGCCCATGTGGGTAACGGCCATTGCCGTCTACCAAATAAATTCCAACAATATTGACAAAGACAATGACCATCCAAAGGATATATCATTGCAGTCATGTTAGCAATCAGTCCCATCATGCGTCTCAGACTTATTTTGTCACTGACAAAGCCTAGATAATATGAGTGCAGTGTTTTGTAAGTCACAAAAATGGCTTCTCTAAATTCCCATAATTAGCCATTCCAAAGTCAACTTTACACAAAGATATGGCAAACTAAAATTATTTGAGTTTATTGTCTCAATAGACTGAGATTTTATGCATTCAATTCATTTCCAGAGACTCGAAGAGACTCACGATTTATTTTAGAAATATATCTGTGAACATGGGCCTACTCCCATTGAAATAGCATTAGACTAAGCCTCCCGTCCATGAACGGTTGAGCGATAACAAGGGGTTTGGGAGGGTTCAGAAAATGACCGCTAGGGCGTGGCTGTAATCGGTATCCCCTCCTCTTGGCCACTCAGTTCAGCTTATTTTATCACAGAGATGAAGTACAATTAAAAGCAGCAACATCATCTTTGAGCTTATATATATTCAAGAATGCAGTTTCATTGGAAAGTCAGAAAAATTTTACTATGATTTACTCTCTAAGCATCACTGTCCATACTGGACTTAGCTGTTTTGGGCACTGGGCTGTTTACCAACAAAGGGACTGCTTCTGTATCCAGGATACACAAGGACTGCTTCTGTAGGCCTATCTAGGATCCACATTAGGGAGTGCTCATTTTTTAACAACAGGGTGGGGGAGGGCTGGCGGGTTTGAGGGGGGGCAGAATTTTTTCAACACCTCTGATGGCGGGTCAAAATAATTTCACCTGTTTTCAGCGGAAAACCCGCACGTTACTATAGGCTAAAAGGGACGGAAATGAAATTTTTTCTTCCCCCCTTTTATTCTTTAGTGGCACGCGGGCTTTTTCGCTCAGAAGGGGCAACATTTTTTTTTGTCCCCCCCTAAGAGGGGTCTGAATTTTTTTATCCCCGCCTAAGAGGGGTCCCTTCTGTATCCAGGATCCACAATAGACTGCTTCTGTATCCAGGATCCACAATAGACTCCTTCTGTATCCAGGATCCACAAGCGACTGCTTCTGTATCCAGGATCCACAAGCATCTCCCTTCTGTATCCAGGATCCACAATAGGCTGCTTCTGTATCCAGGATACACAATAGACTGCTTCTGTATCCAGGATACACAATAGACTCCTTTTGTATCCAGGATCCACAATAGACTCCCAGAATAAACATATTCCTGATTTCTATGCATCTATATAATAACTGACATAGTCAACAAAAAAACGTTATGTAGTGGTTCGTCTTTTTGGTTAGATGTTAAATCATAACGAAAAGAGAAGAAGTTTCCGGGTAGGCAACCAAACGTTTATTCTGATCTTAGTTACATACGATCACAGCCTATAGAGACTACATGCCGGATGGCATTCGGTTACCCGTAGGTAACAGTAGAAGTGTGCTGAGCAGTGGTAGGACCACTACTGGAGAACTTGTGTAGGAACTGCCCTTATATAAGGGAAAAGCCAGCAAAACTCAGACCTGTCACGTGACGTGTGACGGACGAGTGGAAGGCCCCCTGGTGTAACGGATATGAACCCGGAAGCAGGTGCTGCCACCTGCCATCCAGACTCCCCCATCACAGTAGTATCTAAGACGGTCTTCTATAAATCACACCTTTTGAATTCAAACTTTAAATTAAAATCTTTAATTCAAAAGGTGTGATTTATAGGAGACCGTCTTAGATACTACTCATCACACCCGGAGACCTGGGTCTGAGTGCCGCGTGGATCCTGGATACAGAAGTAGCTCCTTGTGGATCCTGGATACAGAAGCAGTCTATTGTGGATCCTGGATACAGAAGGAGTCTATTGTGGATCCTGGATACAGAAGCATTCTATTGTGGATCCTGGATACAGAAGGAGTCTATTGTGGATCCTGGATACAGAAGGAGTCTATATTGTGGATCCTGGATACAAAGCAGTCTATTCTGGATCCTGGATACAGAAGCAGTCTATTGTGGATCCTGGATACAGAAGGAGTCTATTGTGGATCCTGGATACAGAAGGAGTCTATATTGTGGATCCTGGATACAGGAGTCTATTGTGGATCCTGGATACAGAAGCAGCTCTATTGTGGATCCTGGATACAGAAGCAGACCCTTGTGGATCCTCGATACAGATGCAGATCCTTTTGGGCAGAAAAATTTCTTTTTTTTTTATCAGAACCACAAAAAAACTTTTTGCCCCCCTCCTCTGCCATGGAGAAGCTGAAAATCAAGAGCAGACACACACCCCCTCCAATTAATAGCAGGGCTGAAAGAATTTAGTCCACCCCACCTGTATTTTCTCAAAGGAGCAGAAAATGTTTCGACCCCCTCAACCCCCCCCCCATTGTTAATAAATGATCACCCCCCCTCGTCCATCTTCAACTCATACGGGGGGCGTAGCGTGAAAAAATCCCAAGTCCAACTCCAAGGAAGATACAGGGGGGCTCTATAGTATGAGGGCAAGCCCAGATGCAATGCCAATAGTGAAGCTTTATGTTTTATTATGTTTGGTCATATCCCATTCATTTTCTCAAATAACAACCTCTAATTTTCCATAGAGCATGAGTAATCAAGTGATTTGTGCATTGAATGGACAAGAATTGGCTAACAAAAACATCCACCATCTTGGACAACAGCAGATGCATCTGCTAAGCAGATGCTGGCTTCTGATTGGTCAGTCCATTGTGGATCCTGGAACCACTATTCCTTGTGTATCCTGGATCCACTGAAAGCTGAACAACGGCCCCACTGCTCCCTACCCTGCCCTACTTTTCCATTCTTTGTGATTTGTGGGTTGCCTTTGACCAGCTACCGGTACCACTTGTGGGTCTGTTACCACTGGGGTATTTACTGTTTGCCCCTTGGTTGTCAATGGCTCATTTAGATGGGGGTGGGTCCTTTTTGTCTGCACGTTGGAGTTTATATTCTTCCTTTGGACCCATGCAGAATTCGCTCCAAAATAGGGGATGCACCCCCTTACTTTTCCAAATCCTGGATCCACCACTGTTTTTTATCAGTTGTAAGAACTTAAGCCAGTCTTGCCTTGCTTTTACCCCATCACTCAACTTGTTCCCTGCCTTTCCCTACTCCTCCCTACCTAAGTGACTATGATATATTAGTCATTATGATCAGGATTATGCATCGGTGAATTAATCTGTAGTCACACTTACTACTGGTGTAAAGCCAAAATACAACCATTGAATGACATGACTATAGGCATATACTGCAGAGTAACTTCATGCGCAGGAGTGAGAATAGAAGGTAGCCATGAGAGATTCATGCTACTTCACTTTAGAAATGTAATCCAGAAGTACTGAGATTATTTACAAGATTGGGGTGATTTTCAAAAGTTGGGGAGTATGAAAATACCAGTCAATGTCCAGTATGCAGTTCTTGAAATTATTTGCCAGCGGCAACCTGGGAGCCTATTGCCAACTACAAAATGAAACTTGTAGGGAAGTACCTATTGAATGCTGTTAGTTTAAAAATAGATATGAAAAACATGTTGTATAAAAAAGTATGAACATTGACTAGCATTAACTAGCACCTATAGGATCCCTCAATAAAATAGCTTAGAACTGGCAACCCAAATAGCAACATAGGTAACATGTCACACAGGGCCCAGCAAACAGACCTAGATTTCAGTCATTTTCTGTATGCACCGGATATTTTGTGTCCATCAAAACCTGGAACACTATTAGAAGTAAGCAGGGTTATTTTACAGCAAAAGTCCCTGGCAACTCTGGTTCCAGTACCTTTTGCTGTAAATCTACAGGAAGTGAGTGTAATTATACACCACAATCCACAATAATCATACAGTAACAACCACTGTGCATAATCACACAGCAAGATCATTCAGATCTACAGAAACATATGCTTTAAATTAACAGCAAATTATGTTGTAAAATTACAGAAGAATGTCTTGTAGATAAACAGCAATATTTTCTGTGAATGAGCAGCAAATTTTGCTGTAAGTGTACAGCAAAATATAATTACAGAAATTTTTGCCAGCAACTGAGGTTCCAACAACTATTGCTGTGAATTTACAGAAACCATGAGTGTAGAGTTACAGCAAGAGGTTCGGTTAATCCACAATAATGTATTCAGAGGCGGATCCAGAGGGGGCCTAGGGGGCACAGGCTATGACTCTTAACTATAGGAAATGTGGCCCGAAAACCTGTTTGTGCCCCCCTAGACCAAATTGTCTTGGCTGTGCCCCCCCCCCCGACCACCCCTTCTGTATCCGCCCCTGGTATTGTATATATAGGTACAAAAGATACTGCTATATACTCTATCATTGAGGTTAGTCCATGCATGGGTATCATCCCCATAATATTATTTATGTCTGCACTCTGTGCATGCATTTTTGCTACTATAAACCATGCATGCCTAATGAAGACAAAAATGTCTCCAATCGCAGTGAAGTGCCATGGTTGAAGCACTATTGAGGGTGAAAGAAGTAGAGCACCATCTCACCCAAACCCTTACATGGCCATTCAGTTTAAACACGAAAATGCCTAAAGACAGGAAGGTCTATGTTAGCTTCAACCTCAGAGTCCAAACACTTGTATTTAAGATTTAGACACAGTTATGGTGTCATCTATGCATATTACTGGTTGTTACTTGTTTCTTCTCAGATAACCTTGTACGTTAACATTTATGCACTATTCTAGATTGATCCTATTGAGGTTATTATCATATTGCAATTCATTAAAAAGCTCTGCGGACATTACATAAGAATATACGTACTGAACAAATGGTGCACTGCTGCTCTCCTGTGAGAGAAACTATAGGTAAGGCTATTTAGGTAAACCCTTATTAGGGCCATTATATGTACTCCACATTGCAATTCTGTGGCAGGATAATTATACAGGAGCACTTACTGTACCTAAATATATACAGCTGCAAAGCGGTAACTATACAGTATGGCTCATTGCATTTGAAAATATTGCACTTTCCCCTGTGAATTTATAGAAAACATTTCTGTTGTATAACACAAACTCTTAATAGTGTACATTGTATTTGTATATTGCATACCGATATACCAGTTCGCAAAAAAAGATTATGACATAGAATTCCCATTCAGACAGGGCAGATAGCTACTTTAATGTCCTTCATGCCTCAATTTTCTCAATTTTCTAACCGGGGATGTTGCGTGCAAAGCAGGCACTTTGTTGATGTGCCGCCCCACACATCGGTAATGTGCCTGGTGTGGAAGATGGCCGGGAGGTGTAAGGGGGGGGAGGGGGAGGGTGTTAGTGAGGAAGGTCAATATGAAGCCCCCAACTGTCAGAATCTTCGTCAAACGGCGGTGGTGCTCGCTTCAGCCATACACCCATTCAATAGATAGGAAAAGAAGCGGTCAACCCATGTGGATAATCTAATATCTGCTGTTAAAACATGTTGTTCTGCTCCAACACCTTTGGGAACGGGACTGGGTGTGTGCCGATATTGGAAAGTGTGAGAACGACGGGATTCTTCATCTACGCCCGCCCATCTCGGCGTCAGTTATCATGAGTGTAATTCCACCCCGCCGGACGCGAACAATGCTCCATTGGATCCGAGTTAATTTGTTTTCTGCCAATCGAAGGAGTCCTTCTCCACTAGGTCCACAGAGATACCAATGACCGCATGGGTGAATTGAAGATGAAATTTGTCGAAACTTACTTAAATTTTACTCATGTCTATAAAACAGTATGATAGGATTGCATTGTTGATTGATTAATAACCCAATTATCTCCCCATGTACCCATTTTTGATATACACGTATACCTATCTCCCAATAAGAAGGATAGGGAATGTTCAATTTTCTGAGATCGGGCTATCGCCCCCTCCCCCACAATCTCGGAGAATCCAAAATATCTAGTTAGCCACTCAGAGCCGCCACCCCCTCCCCCGTCCAACAATATTGATTTGCATGTATAGCCCTCCTTTGGGTGCCTCCCTCCTGGCAAAAAAGTCCCCCCCCCCACCGCCCACCCAAACAGGGAGACTAAAAATGAATGCAAATCGCCCTCCCCCCAATCGGATCCCATTCCACCCTAAATCACCCTATGTATAGGGTAGGTTAACCTAAAGACAACCACATACCTTGAGTTAACCACCTGCCACCTTGTTTTTCTCACTTTTACATCTACTGTATAGGGCTGTACCTCTAATATTCCTGAAATAGAGGTGTTATAGTATCCCATGGACTGGCCACCTATGATATGTTGAGTAGTTATCACTGTATAACAATACACCAAAGTACCCATGTTTGACTGGTTTTTATCATGGCCAACTAGCCATTTCTTCAGAGATCTTTAACTTTGGCTGCAGATTCTGAACATTGAGATCGTTCACATGTACCAAATATTGATTCTAGACATAGATATATATCATAAGTAAATGATGACATAAACAAATGTTCAGAAATGTTAAATACTTTCAGTTTAGGACTCGTTTTCCCAGACATGCCAATTTCACCTTGAGATGACCACCATTTCACCTTGAGTTGACCACCACTCTCTTAATTGAGTAGAAACCACTGATTATGTAGGATTACATCAAAAGATTCATATTCATAATATCTTGGGACATTACATTCTCTAGATGATATCTCTATGCATGGGTTTCAAACTTTGCTGTTTTCCTATTATGAGTAGATGCAAAGGAACCATATGACATCAAGAACATAAATGCTAAGTCAAGCAAAATGTTACTGTAGTGGATATTGATAGATAATCATAAAACAAAGCCTTTTAATGCAGGGCTAGGATTATTATCTCTAATTGGATGGGAATGGCAACTACGATCAACATAATCTTTACTGAAATATCCCTTCCACTTTAGCTGCTGCAAGATATACATTTTCACTACAATACTTATACAACACCATCAACAGTAACATTACATTGCATATTTATGTAAGACACTTATTCTTTTTTGAAATTATGGCTTAATAAAAATGGCCCCATTCAAAAGCTGTTTATCAAGTGGTCATTTCAAGGTGAAAAGTGGTCATCTCAATGTGAAAATGAACTAAATGGAATGTTCTTAGTAAGGGTGATAAACTAGATATATATTACACACATGGATTTTCAAGATATAGCAGGTAAAAAAGCCTCAACAATTATCTTTCATTCAGTGCCTTCGGTCGTCTTTAGGTTAATCTACCCTAAGCCTGTTATAAAATGCATGTAGAAATCACTTCCTTTTGCTCTACACAAAAGTCTGAAGTCTATCCAAAAGATTTATCAAACTTGATTGTGACTGAATAACTACAACTGCCTCCAGATGCACATCTTTAACAAATGTCGTCTAACTGTAAATGTTTGAGTGGTGTTGGGTCTTGTCTTGACGATCCATGAAGCTAATCTCAGAACTCATCTCGTTTTATTTGGTCTGGCAACACGGTAATTAGATTTATACAAGAATGCGCAAAGTGAAGATGGAAGAAGCTGATCAGTAGCAGATACTTGGCTAATATTGCCCGTGCTTATGAGACACGCTAGTTCATGTCAAATATCATATGTTATGCCTCACAATTTGTAGAGGTTAGTTCGACTGACATGTTAAATATGATATCTTATAGCTCATGGCGGTTTGAATAGAAAGTATTTGCAGAAATGATTCAGTCATTTCTGTAGTGTGCGAAGGCAATCCTGCTAAACGTGAAACACTTGCAAACAATCACTGATGGAGTATTGGGTTCTCTAAAATTGTCAGACGAGGCATTAGAAAACATGACTTATGTCACCTTGACAGTAATGATATGGGGTAGAGTTCAATTATGTACTTAACCTGTCAGCCAGGACCACACGGAGGCACTAACAAAGAAGGCTGGCCCCAAAATGAGAACCAACCCCTTTTTCATTAGATCCTGCTCACCTCCTCCCCACAGCGCGGCGCTGGTGTGCCATGTAGTGAGCGCAGGTTAGCACGTGGTGAGGCTGCACACTACATGCTCCACTCGACCACCCACCTTAGTCAATGACTGGCCGCCGGGGTCGTCAGTCAAAGAGGCAAATTATGAGCTCTTCCCGCTAAACAAACATGACTGCCAGCCATTGGTAGCAGCTGAAAAGCCGTGTTGAATAGAGGCACAAGATGAGTATAATGAATCTCACTTGGGGTTGAGACATCCCCCTGGGCTGCAGCATGCACTTACAAAAGGCGGCCCACGCACGACTCGTCACTGATCCGCAGGGGGCACCTTGTGCAGTTTCTGTTCACCGACGAGATGTCGACGGTGTCAAGTATCCAAGGTTGATGTCTGTATCCTCAGGTCCTGAAGATATATAATGTAGCCACGTTTTCATGGGACCTACCGTGATAGTGTGGATAGAACACACAAGACCTTAGGGGAGCCATCTGAATCGACGTCGTTTAATGATCCTTGGTCCTTCTTATGATGTGTACGTCGGAAGCTGAGCACCATATATTCCATGTATTCAAAAGATAGATTGTCATTGTTCTGCAAGAAGGGTTATCTTATTTCTTTCCTGAGAAAAGATGGACCTTTATTTATGGTGCACAGAACTTTCTTGATATCGGAAGGTATTAGTGAGACTGAAATGGTCTCAGCTACGTAAAGGAGATTGCAAAGAGATTGCACGAGTTAACTTTTAATGGTGCCAGCTGTATCCTATAACCCATAATCCAAAATATTTGTAATAGACCTCTGGTCAACCGAATATTATCTCAGTAATAGAATTGCCCTTGGCCTTTCACCAGCAACTTAACCCCACTTTGCCCATCCCCATGTCAGCAGGTATGATTATGACCAGTTAGTGGTTCATCAGTTGACCCTGAAGGATAGCCACCATTAGTCACGGTCAACTACCCAGTTACCAATTAGACCTAAAGGCATATATGGACTTCTGAAAGCCAAGGACCCCTCGGTGAACACAGATGGGCGTAATAATATTTGAAATAGATGGTTTGAACCCCTGGATAAGAACCCTTTAGTATATACAGACACTTTGGACAGAACATTCATCTTTAGGGAGGCAACACACAGACCGAAGGCTATCAAATGCACGACATGTGTTCATGGTTGGTAAATACCCATAGAATACCGACTTAACGTGATACCCCATCTCACAACTATTATTAATGATAATCGCTGGTTATCAGCGTTAGCAATGGCCGCGCCCTTTGGACAATCCGCTACCTTGCTACAATGTATGCCGGGATTCGTAAGAGATGCTTATGTCTCGACGCCAAGGTTAAAGCCAGCGACGCGATTAACCACCAAATTGGCCAAGGTTTGATATGTCAATATCCCAAGTGTGTTATCATGCAAAACTGACAAATCACATTGCCAATATTGAATGAGATATTGGCCATTAATCACCATTGGTTCCATGAGAAGAAATCTTTTATTTGATTTAAACAGACTTTTTGTCGAAATACCGTAGCATCCTTAATGATTGCAAGTCACATGTATGGATTGTGACGGGGTCGCGACATGGGTAGTGGTAGTGGCTGTGAGTAGTAAATGCAAAGGGGGACTTAATGAAGGCATTATTTTTGGTCCTGATTGAGAAGTTGGCCACAGACATGATTCGTAGTATTTGTGTATAGCAAATCAACTATTCTAGAGTACTGGTACATCTGGGGTGCTTTCATTTCTGTGAGGGAACAGCACTCCTGCCTCTAATGTTTCCCTTCGTCAGTGGCTGTAATACAGATAATTTGTCTGGTCAATATATCAAACTACCGGTACCAACAACAGTACTCAATTTTACATTCCTCTTTTGATCAAATGCAAGCATCTTAGATTAAGAGTAACTCTAAACAGCAATCAAAATTTAACTACACCGCCAATCAATACATGCACTACCGGTAGAGACTTAGACGCCTGGGTTAGACATGTCGAGAACAGTATACGGGGTTATGTCCGAGCAGCTGGCTACCCAGATATTTGTGTTATCAATGTAGGTGCACATGTCACATGCCCGGATACCGTGCCTTACCAGCGGTGTCCAGATAAGTATGTTTCTGGCCACTGACCTGATCTCTACTCCATGCCCTGCTCTTGAGGATCCTATTCCTACAGAATCCAGGGCAGCACGAGGTAGTCTGTACATCCCATTCATTGGCTAATGTGTAGACTTGAAGAATACCACAGTTATACATCATTTACTTATTTGTGTGAGTCCGCGGTGGCCATTCCATGGGGTCACTCCCATCATGGAGATTATATAATCTTACTGCTCCCATGCAACACGTTGTCTAACAAAGGCCCACTTATTCAAAGCTTGGGAATGTTAAGTGACACACATGTATGCCGCCAAGGGGTTTGGTGTGATTGCACTCCAACCTGCATGTTCTGAACATAATAAAAACAGAACAAGAAATATATGCCTTCATTGAAAAATAAAAACACATTCAACGGTTGTATTCCATTATGAAGGCAATTGTATGGCCTATGGAGATTTCGCTTCTGTAACCATTGCAAGCTGAGTTACCAGGTTTTCCGGCGCCGTGTATTACTCGGGCTACCTCCCAAGGTTGCAATTAATTTTGAAAGCCCATGAGCAATCTAGAGCACCATTAATGGGGCAGTAGCGCCACTAGCAGTCCGTAAAGTCATTTGTTACAACATGCTTTTTGTTAGTTATGACAGGCGTGTGGCGTGACCCATTGACAACCCCCCGGTCTAGCCCCCAAGGCACGCGCCAATAGCTGGGTTGAAATTAGTCTTGCAATATGGTGGTGTTCGGGTTGGGTTTGATACATATAGATAAAGAGCATTGGGCATCATGATCACTAGCGGCATACTGTTTGTGTGACTGTGTTATAACTATATGCACGTGTTATATGAGGGTCCACTAGCAAAGCTGCGCACGTCATGCTCACATCATGTACCGTTATGCATGATACATGCAGTCTTATTCCTGACGAGTTTTGAGTGTGTTATTCAGGGGAATACTCATCATCTTATGAAACTGAAGTGATTGATATTATATATGTTTTTGTAAATCAGTGTCCATGAAAATTGTCATTTGTGATTGAAAATTACAATATAGAGTGCGCTATAAAGCAATTGATATTGATTTGGAAACCAAATGATTTGGAGAACATGATTTTTTTTTTAAATATGGGTGATGCATTGATTAATTGAAATGTAAGTGCCTTTACATGTCGCCTGATTGTCGCCAAGTTAATTGCAGTACTGGGACGCCGACCCATTTGACGGAGACTTTTAAAGAAACGACTACTTTTGAGAGATGAACCACTCTATGCATATCGGGATACATCTTGTACAACAAGGGCTTCGTTATAACCAAGTTTTACTGTATTTCTGGATGATATTTCATCTTTGTCATCTATATAAAACATACTTTTAGGGTGTATACGTTATTGCACACCCCGTGCTTTATAATACCTGCCATGATGCTATCACCATCACTAATCAGGTCTATCATTATGATATAGATGCTGCTGATCCCATTCAAAATGTAATTAGTCTTTAATTAGAGCCGGAGGGTGCCCTGTGGGAGATGTGCCTCTTTGTTTGTGGTTAAGCATCCAGTTAGCGCTGTAATAGATGGCGGCTGGCTGGCAGCATCGATCAGTAATTACTGAAGCACTGCAGTCACTTGGTGCCACTGACAGTCTGTTTGTAGGCTCCAGTAGCCATCTGCCCTTCAATCTAGTTGGGGAGGATGAGTTAGGGAGACAGTGCAGAGGCCCATCAGTTAACACTCCAAGGGCAGCATACTTATTTAGTGTATACCAAATCATTTTGCCGACGGGGTCATAAACATGGCCTCGCCAGCGATGATTTCATGCATCAAGCTGGTGTACCCTCTACCAGGACCCCTTAATAACCGGCATGATACAACCGGAACATCATGGGGGTAAATAGACATTAAGCCTTCGTACATTTTGTTATCCATAATAGGCTAAATTGATGACGAGCCATTCGAGGATGTCATTAATTAGCACCCGTTTAATTTTCTCGCCGACACCCCATTGGATTGTGACTAAGACCAGACTGGATAATGATTATGGCTCATTGCGTTCATCAGTCCACGCTATAACCTACACTGTTGTATCTTGGGGAGGTAATTTCCCATTCTTACTGTGCAGTTTTACATGTATCAGTCTACAAACCCGGTATATATAGAGAGAGCTGAAGTTTTAGTTTAGGACAAACTATAGTCTAGACTAAGTTAGATATGTCCCAATGCTCCTATCCTTTTCTAGATGCTTGCACAAAATTGGATCTGTGCAAGTTTAGGCCTACATAATTATTTGTGTGTATACATACGGAATACAAAATCCTGCTCCGCACGTTAAAAGCAAGGTTCATCTCTTTACATATACATTTATACGAGAAACTGCTTGTGTTTTAGGAAAGAAATGCCACGTTCGTTATTGGGACATCAGCTGAGCTCCTTGTTTTAATATATATAAATATGTTTCATTATTTCCCAGTGGAACGTCAAATGAAATGGCGACTGCCTTATCTCTGGGTCAAGTGTTACCACTGTTATCTACTGACACCAGGAACAGGATGAAGGAGACCAGGAAACTTGTAGATAGGGTATCATATAAAAACACACATGCTACACATGGTTCCGGCCTAAGATCACGTGCAAACCCTAATTCATATATGAAAGGTTTACATGTATTTAGGTCTGTATACATGCTACTAAAAATCTGATCTGAAAAAATCCTACGTGCATCCATTCACCAAAGTGACACTGGTAATCATACCAAAATGACATTTCTGAATATAAATGACACTTTATGTGACTGTATGATGGATAGCCTCTTCTCGATCCAGAGGAAACAGAGGGAATAACTCCTGTTGAGCATATGATGAATGACAGGATAGATTTCACAGTGTTATTATACAGTAACCCTGACCATTGATCGAAAAGTAAGTCACCTGTCTTGCCTTCCTTGCTCTGGCGGCATGTGGTGGCAAAACTGTCAAATTACGTGACACCTAGAAGTCAACATGCAATTTGTAGAGAGTGTCGATGAGGAAAGTGCTGCGGGTGTCAGACGTATGGCCATAAGTCAACTGATGGACAATGGGGCCGGAAGTAGGCGTGGTCGGAAGTGGCGTACCCTGTCGACGTGCTGTGGAGACGGTCGACCTATGGCTCGTTGCTGTATACTTAAAGTATAACATTGCGTGTAAAAGACCTCGCTGAGTCATGTTTCCACCTATTTGATTTATGAAGTGTTTGTTGACTGGCTAGATCTATACCACTTACTTACTGCCCTGTTAGAAAGACTTTTGGAAGCGTTGTAAAATAGTGAAGAAGTAAGACCCAGTCCAAGTGCAGTTTAGTTCTGATTTATTTCATCCTCACACACAGCTAAATACAACTTCAATACAATATTCCTACACTCCCCTGAACCAATCAGCATGCAACACATCTCCTGCTCCTAACCTTCTCACACATGTATCCCTCCCCAGGTAACCATGGTAATATAGTCTCCTGCTCCCACATGTGTGTGTTGGATCCCTTCTCCCAATATCTAGACACCCATGATCCCCTAGCAACAAGGCTCCTCTGTTACATACCTCCCCCATCAAGTTATTCACAACTGTGAATATAAAACCAATGAGTACCATCATTTAATAATGCAATATACATGTTGTCCCATTAACAACAAAATTACCATGCCCTATACAATATCACCATTGTTGTGCACCTTACAATTCTTGTATATCATCCAAATAGACCCTTCTATACAGCACATTGACATATTCTTCATTATACCAGTACATTGACCACCTTATAGTACCCAAAATCAATACTATTACACACAGTACAATCCTCACACATCATCCCCATATCATACTCACTTATACAGCACATTGCCCTCCACCTATCCACCATTGTGCCATCCATTGACTACATTATCATCATATATATATGCTACCCAACATTACCACACTCACACACCTTACAATCTTTACACACCATCGAAGTACTTTTTTCATGCAGCACATGACCAGAGTATACTTAATCCACAACTCAGGCATTCTACCAGTACATGCGCACATAGCTACCATACAACATCCATACATAACTCTAGGATACGATTATTACCAATACCGGCACCTTTCTCTCACTTCACTAGAACATTCCCTTTCTATAGCCCATCCATGTACATCTCCTATACAGACTTAGAGGGGACCGCATCCACCCTCTGTAAAAGAGTTGGCAGGACCGCGTCCGCCGCCATAATCCCTACACGTCATCCCACTACACAGTCTTAGAGAGGACCGCATCCGCCCTTTGTAAAGGGGTTGGCAGGACCGCATCCACTACCATAATCCCTACACGTCATCCCTATACACAGTCTTAGAGGGGACCCCATCCGCCCTCTGTAAAGGAATTGGCAGGACCGCATCCGCCGCCACAATCCCTATATGTCATCCCAATATACAATATTAGAGGGGACCTCATCTGCCCTCTGTAAAGGAGTTGGCAGGACCGCATCCACTGCTATAATCCCTACACGTCATCCCTATACACAGTCTTAGAGGGGACCGCATCCGCCCTCTGTAAAGGAATTGGCAGGACCGCATCCGCCGCCACAATCCCTATATGTCATCCAACTATACAATATTAGAGGGGACCGCATCTGCCCTCTGTAAAGGAGTTGGCAGGACCGCATCCGCTGCCACAATCCCTACATATCCAAATATACACCCATTGTAATGGAGTTGGCAGGACCGCATCCGCCACCAACTGTCATTGAGCCCCTCATCCACTGTTTGTGGTAACAATACACTGTGTGCTGGTGGGGAGCCGCCTCCGCCACCTGCTCCTCAGCACACACCTGGCCATTCTGGAACCGCCTCCGCCGCCTGTTCCATGATGGCTTCTTTGATTGGGACCGCCACCGCCGCCTGCCCCAATTGGTTAGGTTGGTCCGTCACAACTGAAGAACCCTCCGTACTATAAATAATGTTTATTCCCAGGTGTATTGGACAGTTCTACTAATAACCAACTGGGACATTTCAATCATTCCCAGGGCTAATCTGAGTAGCTCTGTCCAATACCGCTTACCAAGAGTGGCCTTGGCCTCCCTTTCCCCATCACCTTCCCATCCAATGGTGAACCACTCAAAGGCTCTTTAACAAATCCCTTCACCAATAGACATCAATGAAAATCCAAATTTTTTTAATTTTCAATTTTGTTTTTATGATTTTATTAATTAGGGATCCCCTTCCCCTCTAAAATATATCCCATCACCCCCCCAGAAATGCATATATATGACTACCCCTCTTCATAATTTGACCTTCTATGCGCACACAGCAACAATAGAGGTATTTAGCCATAATATGCCCTGAACCTTTAACCCACCATTCTCCCCATTACAGCTAAACCACGCCCCCCTCACTGCTTACAGACTGTCAGACCAGTACAAATGTATCACGCCAGCCCTCACTGCTTACAGACTGTCAGACCAGTACAAATGTATCACGCCAGCCCTCACTGCTTACAAACCGTCAGACCAGTACAAATATATCACGCCAGCCCTCACTGCTTACAGACTGTCAGACCAGTACAAATGTATCATGCCAGCCCTCACTGCTTACAAACCGTCAGACCAGTACAAATATATCACGCCAGCCCTCACTGCTTACAGACTGTCAGACCAGTACAAATGTATCATGCAAGCCCTCACTGCTTACAGACTGTCAGACCAGTACAAATGTATCACGCCAGCCCTCACTGCTTACAGACTGTCAGACCAGTACAAATGTATCACGCCAGCCCTCACTGCTTACAGACTGTCAGACCAGTACAAATGTATCACGCCATCCCTCCTGCACGCATCATCCCCTCCTTCCTTTATACCTTTGTACCACACCTATTACTTCCCACACTCGCCTATAAGACAATGCAGACTTCCTAATCAGCATTTATCATCTCACTCACATTTGTACACATCACCCATCATCTCACTCACTCCCTTACACCAAATTCATAAAGACCTATTACACTTCCTCTCTATACAAGTTTATATAACCATGTCTACCCTAATCCTTACAAAAAAACAGTTTCACACCCCTGTCTATAACATGTCACAGACAATCAAATATTAGCAGTGATGATGTCACCTGCTCCATATCTTAACAACCCTTAGCCATATATTACCAACTTAATTTACTTTCTTGAGAATTTAGCCATTGAAGTTGTTACCCCTAATACAGTTCTACATCCTTTAACCCTTCAAATCCATGTGTCCTCACAGATAGCAATATAGTGCTACATATGCACATTTACAAGGAGTAAAAATGCCATGTCAAAATGTATACTGCAGCATCCTGCTGTAAATATATCCACACATCTGGACAGGATGCATATTCAATTACATCCTGCCTGTTCCTTCTTACAGATTATCCCTGAGACCACCTTGTGCTTAATCCCCTGGTGATCTTCCCTGTTGTACACCCCAATAGACACATCACCACATGTGTATACCATGCTCCTATCCTCTGCATGCACAGCTAACCCACCACCATCCTGATGCACTTCTTACATCAAACCAGACCTCCCTGTCATCCTGATGCACTCCTACAAGAATCAACGACCTCCCTGCAATTCTGATGCACTCTTACCACTACCAACGACCTCCTAGTCATTCTGATCCACTTTTACCTTCACACCACCCTAATACCCTCCTGATGCACTCCACGACCTCCACACACCCCTGATACCCTCCTGATGCACTCCACGACCTCCACACACCCCTGATTCTCTCCTGATGAACATTATCAGGGAAATTACACAGTCACTGACATTAAAATGAACATATCAGTGACATTACACAGCCAATAACATTATAATGAACATATCAGCATCATTACACAGCTACTGATGTTATAATGAACCTACCAGCAACATTACACAGTGACTGGTAATATACAGTCCATTAAAACATTTTTAAATTGTACTTTTGATATAGTTTGAGATAAATTGTTCAAAGTTCCCATTATGTTACATGTCCCTGGTTGATACTATTTTAGATTTCAAGTTCAATATGATATTTCTGCCATTGCCATAAAAGTTCTGTCTCACCAGCTTCTTGCTTCCCTCCTGATAATAATCTGACCATGGAATCAGAGATTCCAAGCAAGAAATGATTTTAGTCACTGTCACCTCTTCCTCATGATATAAGCCTTTCCTCCTTGATACCACTGCTGAGCTGCTCCTCAAGATAATACTGCTGAGCTGCTCCTCATGACACTGCTGCTGAGCTGCTCCTCACGATACTACTGTTGAGCTGCTCCTACCATAGATACTGATGAGCTGCTCCTACCATAGATACTGATGAGCTGCTCCTACTATAGATGCTGATGAGCTGCTCCTACCATAGATACTGATGAGCTGCTCCTAACTCCCATCTACTCCTGTTGCACCATTTAGCTGTGGACTCTTGCTGTCTTCCTCTCTTGATATTGTGAAAATGTAGACCAACACACCAGTATCACTGCAGATGCACCCACAACTTCCTCCACATTGACTTTGGTGTCCTGCTCCTTAGATATTACTGTAGATCACACCCTCCTCTCCATGAGATAAATAGAGAACCAATGTGATGAACCTGGACATCATCCTCTTCATCTGCCTCCTCTGCCATACTGCCAGCAGCCTTCCAGCCACCTCTGACCGCTATACACACTTGTATGAAGGCCTAAGTATCTCCATTACAATGCTGACTGGACAGTATCCATCTCCTCCATCCTCCTGACATGTCTTACTTCCCACTATTTACATGAGAGCTGCACTTTACTTGGTCCCGCCGGTGGTTCCAGTGTAAAATAGTGAAGAAGTAAGACCCAGTCCAAGTGCAGTTTAGTTCTGATTTATTTCATCCTCACACACAGCTAAATACAACTTCAATACAATATTCCTACACTCCCCTGAACCAATCAGCATGCAACACATCTCCTGCTCCTAACCTTCTCACACATGTATCCCTCCCCAGGTAACCATGGTAATATAGTCTCCTGCTCCCACATGTGTGTGTTGGATCCCTTCTCCCAATATCTAGACACCCATGATCCCCTAGCAACAAGGCTCCTCTGTTACAGCGTGACTTATGGGCCGAGTCATTTATGGCCGCCTGGGGGAGGGGCCCCGGGGGAGGGGCTTGGTGGATATTTTCCTGGCCAGAATTTTTTTCTGATCACCTCCCCCAACAAGAGTAAGAGTTATCATGACCCCTCCCCACCCTTTGCTGAGAACCGAGTTTGCAGAAAGTCCCAAACTGACACTATGGGAACACCTTGCAAATCACACGCTCGATGGTGCACCTAGTATAGACTTCTACATAACATGGGCTGGAAATATATTTTGTTCAGAGAAGCACATGTTAACTAATGGCCAGAGGCCACCTGCAACTTCCCCCTGGGGGCACTGAATCTTTGATTGGTGGTATCAACTGTGAAATTACACCCCCCCCCCCACCCTTTTTTGCCATTTCACAGCCCCTTGAAATACAGCTCAACTTTTACAGCCCCCCTTTTTGGAGCAGTCTGATAACAGCCCTCCCTTTTTTCAGGGCCCTCTTCCATGTAAATTAAGGTTCTTTGACAATAACATTCAGCAATTTTACAGCCCCGGAGTGATTACATGGAATATTAAAGTTATTTGTTTCCCATGCAAATTATGATAGGTATTAACAGCCCCATGCGACTGTATTAATACTAACCAACAGCCAGAGCTGTGTGCAGTGACATATTGATGTTTCATCTCTCATGCAGGGGCGTAGGAAAAGGGGGGGCCAGGGGGGCCTGGGCCCCCCCCCCAATCATGAAGGAGGTGGGGCCTGAGTATGTCTGGGCCCCCCCAATATTTTCCAAGAACTCATAAACACAATGGAAAAGAAGCTAAGACTTTGCATCTCAAATTAGATTATTATGGTGATGTCATAGGGAAAATTGGGGTCTGAGCCTAAAGTCAGATCCAAAATTTACCAAAAAATTACTTTTCTATATGGATTCTATATACGCATTATATAGACTCCATCACGCATCAGCCGACAATTCAAGATGGTCGCGATGGTGCCCTCGCCGGGCCCCCCCAATGAAGATTTGCTTCCTACGCCTCTGGTCATGATAATGGTCGTATATGGATCAAACATGGAGCACGTTCCCAGTACATGCAGCCCTGTGGGCCAGGGTCGTAGGACGGGTGTGTTTGGAGGGTGTGTGTTTGACAGTGCACATCTGAGGGTGGTGAGATGGGGATTGTTGACCAGTGTGTGTTTAATAGTGAACATCTGAGGGTGGTGAGATGGGTTGGAGCGTGTCCCATGTGTCTTTTGTGTAGAGCACAGTTGAGGGTGATGATATGGGTACGGTCAAAAACCCATGACATAATGGCGCATTAATGAATCGGCAACCTAATCGATTCCATGGCCAATGGTACGTGAGAGTATCAACTGTGCTTTATTTATCCATCCTCCTCCTTGTAGATTTTTAATTATTAAACATAAATATTTTGGCTAGATATCAATGGTGGTGCCATAAGATGGGATACGTTAAGTCAATCTTGTAGATAGCATGGATGCTCATCTGACATGTGTGCAGTAACTGACATATCTACAATGGAATGTCACCATACAACCTATATCAAAGATCATAAAATAGTCAATTTTGCAGCCGATCAATACGTGGACTCTCTCCGATATACATGTGATTCGTCAATTTTACAATCGTCTAATGGGCGTAGGCCCGAAGGGTCATTCCGTGTATAGATTTAAGTTGTGCACAATCAAGGGTGGTTAGATGATGGGTTGGGGATTGCTCCATGTTTGTTTAGATGTGCACAACCAAGAGTGGTTAGCTGGGTTAGGGATTAATTGCTCCATGTGTGTTTAGTAGTGCACAGCAAAGAGTGGTTAGATAATGGGTTGGGGATTGCTCCATGTGTGTTTTATAGTACACAGCAAAGAGTGGTTAGATGATGGGTTGGGGATTGCTCCATGTGTGTTTAATAGTACACAGCAAAGAGTGGTTAGATGATGGGTTGGGGATTGCTCCATGTGTGTTTAATAGTACACAGCAAAGAGTGGTTAGATGATGGGTTGGGGATTGCTCCATGTGTGTTTAGTGTTGCCTATCTGAGGGTGGTGGCATGGGGTTAAACCTTTAATATGGGGATTATTCCACGTTTGTTTCATAATGCATGTGTGTAGGGTGGTGATATGTAAGAGAGGTTGACTGTGTGTGGGCGGCAGTGTGGTAATCATCTAAAACCCACTCAATGATCAGAGTTTGGATCCTCATTGGATCATTGCTGATCATTACTTGGCCTGATGGCAATGCGCCCGCCATGCCTCATGGGGCCGGGGACCACACAGACACTGCGCCCTACCCGCACTGATACCATCGCCCCGAGTCGAACAGAATCGGCCGCCATCTTGATTGGTGCTCCCTTATCGGGATTGGGTCGGGCTCTGTGTTCCGGCAAGCTGCTATCGACGACGATTGTCTCGAAATGGCACAATCATGACCGCCGATCGGTGTGAATCATGTGAGTTGACACTGGCTACATCTGCCGTACCACCCCGTGTGATGGACTGACGATCTCAACTAGAGCCAAACCCATCACTACAACAAGCCTCTTTTTTTTTTATCCAATCTCAATCACACATTCCTCTCCCCAACCTCCCCTCCCCTCCTCTCATTTCAAACAAAAACAATTTATTCGCGATGGCAGGATCCCCATCGGGCGTAAACTTAGTACCACCCAGAATAGTGTGAGTATTCCCGTCTGGCATGCCATCAGATGCGGCCTGCATTGTCCCATACCACAAGATGTGAGCGCCCTCCCCACTCACCACGACCCTGGTAGCGCACCTTCTTCTCACGTCGATATGGACAACAATTGGCGCAGATTTCCCCCGCGAGTCCTCCTTTTGTTGGAGATGTCGCGACGCCCCAAGGAAGATCTCCGATGTTGGCGATTAGAGAAGTGGAGAAATCGTTTTCAGGCGACAGTAATGAGGTCTATTGTTCACTGGCCTTGAGGCCACCCCTCTCTCCATTTCCCCCCTCATCCCCGGCATGAAACACACGTGGGGAGGAATGAACACTTATCTGAAGTACCGTTATTCATTTACATTTAGTGATCTAGAAATTCCATACGTACACATTGCAAGTCATCATTTAAGGCAAAGATGTAACAGCTGAACCTAAAGAAAGTACTTTGAGGGATATATCTCAGATGCATATATAGGCCTCCAGCGATACCCAGAATGGGAGCAACCATTGCTTTAGCTCTATTCCGACCAAGCGGGATACACTATTGTCCAATGAGAAAATTCCTTTCATTCAGTGCCGACTTTTCAGGGTGCATTACGTAACACCTGGTACCCATCAGCTCACTGTTATCAGTCCTTATCTCGCAAGGTATCAGCTTCAGCAGGGGTCGGCCCACTAGGGAACACGCTAAGGCCATATACCGAGGTTGCAAGTGGTCCTGTGTGCGCCAGTACCATACATGCAGGCCATACAGGTGTGAGTGCACTCAGCCACCAGCTCAAGCCTAATTAACATCCATTCTCGCGAGATGTGCAGCTACAGGGGTCAGACCTGGAGGTGTAATGAGTGAGAGCATACACTTACCATACCTTTGAACTTGTAATTATACATTTAAGCCACTATGTGCTACTTATTGAATCTTAACAGATCTTCTGTGTGTAGGGTGGGGACAGAGTGGATTCTCGCTAGGTATGACATTACTGTACCCTACAACCAGCAGAAATGCACATGCTGATAACCAGCTTCAACTAGATACGACGGCGCCACCCCCATCCTGCTAGGTCGGAATTGGTACAGGCGAGATAGGCAAGTGCTGATAACAACCCACATGACGGGTACCAGTTGCACCCTACAACTTCTACAGTGACTACAGGGAATCTTTTTCATTGGTTCATAATGGGTCCCGCCTTTAGGGCTTAGTACTGTGGCCTAGTGCGTCCGCCATTGCTTTATCTGGGAGCTGGTGGCATAAGCACTGATAACAACCTGCATGGTGGGTACCAGCTGTTACATAATGTACCCAGAAAATTCTGCAGTGAATAGAGGGAGGCATCTCATTGGTTGATATTGTATCCCGGGTCAGCCCTATAGATACTGAACTAGCGGGATACATTATTGACCAATAATTCCCTTCATTCCATGCTGACTTTTTAGGATGCATTACATAACACCTGGTACCCACCATGCTAGTATCAAGAAATGGTGCCCCCTACTAAAGTACCTGCAACCTCGGTATAGGGCTCAGTATTGAGGCCCAATGGATCCGCCATTCCTTGATCTGGGACCTGGCGAGATAAGGACTAAAAACAGCCCGCATGATGACACCAGGTGTTACATAATGTTCCCAAAAAATTCTGCAGGGAATGGATGGATTTATCTCATTGGTTGATAATGTATCCCGGGTCTGGCCCATTGGCCACTAGCTGGTGTGGAGCTGGTTCCGGTGACACACACTGATAAGAACTGATCAGATGGGAACTGCATGTCCCTGGAAGTGGGTGTTAACCAGGGACAAGGTACCCATCATGTTATGTCTTATCAGTGGGTTTTAGCTCAACCAGCGAAATTCAAGATGGTGGCTCCACTAAGCCTCCATACTAAGTCCTGTACCGACTTAGCGGATTGTCCAATGGGCGCTGCCATTGCTGAAGCTGGTTCCCAGCTCTTATCACTGATAACAGCTATCTGATGGGTACTACTGCCCCCCGAGAGGACCGCAGTGAATAGCTGGTGTCATTTCATTGGCTGATAACTAAACCAGCTAAGTCGGTATAAAGGGATGACATCCCTGGTGATACATCCGAGTGATAAATGTACTTTACAAACTCAGGAATCGGACCCCACAAGACTACGGCAGATGAGGATGCAGAGACAAGGGGAAATACCACCCCTCTCTGCCGAATTGTTACATGTATAACCTTTACAGATGTCAAACGTAGATGGACAAGCCAAGAAGAAAATAATTTAAGACGTAAAAAGTGGTCAGAAATCATGTAATTATTATGGCCCCATCTATGAGGCTTCTTATCATGTCTCATGGTTAATAGAAACCGTCAGCCAATGATTCGACTTTGAATTGGAAAACGACACGAGAGGTGGGGCAGTGAATAATGTATGGGTGAAGAGAAAGGTGAATGGGGGCAGAGAAATGTAGAGCCCAGCGTTTTTTTTTATGACATGGAGAATTTGCTGTCCCTATCACAGTATCAGACTGTTTCCATTACTTTCAACATATATAATTGATATTGACTATATTTTTCATTTTCCCGGAATATCTCTCCCAATCAACACATGTTTGACTTCTGGATGTTCATCTTACAATTCCTGCCAGACGACCTAATGCGGCGACAGGATGGGGTATCCTCATCGCAGTTTGAACCAGTACGGGTCATTTGATCAGGCCCCAAATTAGCCAAAGTTGTATAACGAAAGTAGAACTTGTAGCGGGCGTGGCCTATGTTGCAGACGCGTACTTTATTATGCATGCAGTATGTAGTGTAGACCTATATTACACACAAATAAACAACTGGGATCATAAAGGTGTGGTCCTCATAACAGGAGGTTCGTTGTAACAATCTTCTAACAAGATTCCATTGTGTTTGTACTTCCTTATTAATCACACCTTGTATTATCTACACACTCATATTCTATCCACCTACAGTTATCAATTATATATAACAAGCTACACGATAGGGGTGTGTATTCTTCATCAAAGAAGGATATATTTTAGTCAAGACATCATGTCTGTCTTGTTTAGCGCTGAGGTTCCCAGACAGTGTAATCCGATACCTTGTTCTGACAGTGTATACAGGTAATTGGGAGGAGGGGCAATCGCATGGTAATGTCTGGGAACGGGAGCACGGGACACTAAGAGTTTATGGGAATATGCGTATAGATAAGAAGTGTACGACAGATGCAGGCCTGATTCACACAGGGCAGCGCCCCTACGACGTTAAAGCCGCTAACTAACGACGCTTCCCCTGTCAGCTTTAATTGAAAATGTCCTTCTTATCAGGGTTGTCATAACTAACGCGCAGACTCAGGGCAGCGTTCCGTCTGAGTTTCGACTGCTGCAGTGCCTTTCTCCAGGGGTGAGAGGGGGTGGGGAGGGGGAGAGGAATTAATATCCTCCCCACGGAGGAAGCGGCATTGACACAGGCTGGGCGGGCACCAGCACCGAGCCTGTGTTTGAGAAGGATTCTCAAGGGGCGTGTAAAAAGGTCGTGCTGGCAAAATGAAAGGGGACGCCTATTAGATTATAAAGATACACACGTTTTTGGTGGATGTAATTCGGGCGTTCTTATGGCCCTTTGGCGTGATCCGCTTACGAGATGAAGCGATAAATAAGAAGCAGCGACATGCTATCCACGCTTTTATCTGTTCAGCGACCTGCTCTTGGGGGCTGGTCGTGGAATCAGTGTGGCTTTCTAGCTTCTATATAGAGACATTGGATGGATAGGCTGCTGCTCTTGTGTCAAGTGTATTACAGATACCGACACCGATAAGTACCATTGCCCATGGAGAATGCCTCCTGGCAGCGGAGAAGGCGCCACAATCTACTTCACTCCATAAGTAATTGCCGACCAAAAAGTGTGACTTAGAAACATAAATATCCCGCTGGAAAAAAAAAAAAGATTATATCCAGCTTCATGAGAATTGGCTGTCGGCTTCAATTCCCTACGCACCCTTAGTTGTTATTAAGGAATGCATAGAGATTCAGAACCTGCCGCGCAGCAGCCCCTCGCTTATGTCATCTTCTTCGATATCCCTAACCCACCGCCCATCACCTCAATACTCAACAGGCAATGTTTATCACTTAAATCGTCTTCTGCGATATCCCTACCCCACCGTCCATCAACCCAATACCCCTACAGGCAATGTTCATCACTAAAATCGTCTTCTGCGATATCCCTACCCCACCATCCATCACCCCAATACCCAACAGGCAATGTTTATCACCTATATCGTCTTCTGAGATATCCCTACCCCACCGTCCATCACCCCAATACTTATATTGTCTTCTGCGATATCCCTACCCCACCGTCCATCACCCAAATACCCCAATAGGCAATGTTTATCACTTATATCGTCTTCTGAGATATCCCTACCCCACCGTCCATCACCCCAATACCCCAACAGGCAATGTTTATCACTTATATCATCTTCTGCGATATGTCTACCCCACCATCCATCACCCCAATACCAAACAGGCAATGTTTATCACTTATATCATCTTCTGCGATATCCCTACCCCACCGTCCATCACCCCAATACTTATATTGTCTTCTGCGATATCTCTACCCCACCGTCCATCACCCAAATACCCCAATAGGCAATGTTTATCACTTATATCGTCTTCTGCGATATCCCTACCCCACCGTCCACCACTCCCATACCCCAACAGGCAATGTTCATTGCTAAAATCATCTTCTGCCATATCCCTAACCCACCGTCCACCACTCCCATACCCCAACAGGCAATGTTCATCGCTAAAATCGTCTTCTGCGATATCCCTACCCCACCGTCCATAACCGCAATACCCCAACAGGCAATGTTTATCACTTATATCGTCTTCTGCGATATCCCTACCCCACCGTCCATCACCCCAATACCCCAACAGGCAAGGTTCATCACTAAAATCATCTTCTGCGATATCCCTACCCCAATACCCAACAGGGAATGTTTATCCGCCTCTGCCATGGCGTCTCCAACTTCGCGCCGTTACCGGAAGCACTTCCATCGGAAGATTTTTATGCACACGCAGGCACACAGAGCACATAGTCGGCGTCCTTCCTTGTATGTACACTACAACATCATCATCATATCCCATGTCCTACTGTGCCGCCCTGCCCCTAGCCATGCCCCCTGCCTGCCCCCAGGTGATGTGAGAGGTAAACTACAGACAGAACAAGCATATCGGGTGTAGCCCATATCCGGCCTGTGCCCATACATGTTCTACACGGCACGCCCGCTAGTCGCCATGTGACCTGTGCTGGCCTTAAAGGACGTACCGGGGGATGCCTAAATCTTTTCTTTTTTTCATCTTCTAGGCGAGGGGCAGGGGTCCTTTACAATCGCCTCTGCAAAGATTCTTTTCTCTAAATCACTACTCGCAGCCACAGCAATAATGGCGCATATCGACTGCATCTATTACTGGCTAAATATGGCTGTTTGACGGATGCAGGTTTGCCTTATAATAATGTGGGGTGCATGTTATACTTGAGACATCGTAATACCCTGCATATAAGGCATGTCTTATATGCCAGGATGGGACGCTAATATGCTTCATAGAAACAGAATAATTTAGGGCAGGTTTTTTTTATGAAATGTTCCCAATACTCCTCTGTTCCGACACAGTGGTTAAAAGGCAGAGGCGTAGGAAGCAAATCTTCATTGGAGGGGCCCAGTGGGGGTCCAGCCGGGACCCCAGCGTGACCAGCTTGTATTGTCGGCATAATCGCGATTACACCTATACATATCTATGTAGATTTTGTGTAGAAGTGTTATTTTTGATGACTATTAGGTCTGATTTGAAGCTCTAGCCTCCATTTTCCCTATCCCATTATCATATAAATCTATCCTGAAATGCAGTATTTTTTATGCTTATGAATTTTATTATGAGGTCTTGACAAATTTTTTTTTGGGGGGGGCCCAGATATACTCAGGCCCCACCTGCTTTGTGATTGGGGGGGCCCAGGCCCCCCCCTGCCCCCCTTTTCCTACGCCCCTGAAAGGGATTGGGGAAGCCCTGAGATGGCCGCAGGTTTTTGAATTTTGAAAATCTATTGAATAGAACGAAAGTTATGATATTCTTTTTTTTCTCTCACATATACAAAGTCTAGGTGTGCCTTATGCACAAGGTACAGTCATGTCTCTATAAACCGACCACCTCTGTTTGAGGTAAAATTTGGCTGGTTCCTGAATCGGCTGGTTCTCTGAATCATGATTACATTAGATTTCAATGGCTGTAATCAAATCTGTTTGGTAGTATAGGTGGCTGGTAAGTGAACCAACCGACCTAGTGAAGACCGATATATCAAGACTTGACTGTATACCTTAAACACAAGATATTATGGCATTATGGTATCGTAAACCCCATTGCATGGTCAAGTCCTGGCAGTTGGGTTGAATGAAGCCCCCATGCGCGGTCATTTCCCAGCAGTTGGGCGTGGTCAAAACCTGGTGCATGGTCACTTCCCGGCAGTCAGGCGCGGTCAAAACCCGGTGCATGGTCAAAACCCGGTGCGCGGTCAAAAAGTGGCATAACAGGGGGGCACAGCCAAAAAAATTGGTCTGGGTGGGGGGGGGGGGGGCACAACCAGGGTTCGGCACCCAATTTCCTATAGTTAAGAATACATGAATAACACAACCACATCTTAATATTTTGAAAAAAACTTATTGAACAGGAGGCAAAGACAACCTATTTGACGACGATTCATGGTTATTTGTCGTTAATGCTTTGTATTTGATACACATATAAAATATAATCAATATAAGATAGCCTTAACTACCGGCAGATATTCGTGATATGTGAGCGATATTTTCGAGAAATTGAGAGAACCCATGCACGATTTATCACGAGAGAATGCGGTCGAGAGATATTGCGACTAGTAACCCAGGGTGTAAAGAGAACTTGCTTCAAGGCCTAGGGATAAAGGAGGAGCGGAAGCGAGACTGAGGACTTGGGCCTATCTGCGGATCGGCCGAGCATCGGACATAATTGCCTACAATTGGTAAGGGGGCGGGGGCAGGGAGTCATCGATAAGCCCATAGAGCATAGCGCTGACAGGTATCGAAATGCAGCCCTGGGGTGTGAGGTCACAACCTGCAGGTATCAGTCCTCCTATGCACCCTTCTCACTAGACCCTGGGCTGTGTCCTAGTATATCTCCTCCTGTATACATGTGTGTCACCCTTGGCCTGGTGCTCACACTCTGACACCCCACTAAATACCCCCTACTCGTACATCATCACCGGTCTGCTGATCAGGTGGGAGACCGCTGTCCCTATCTCTGACACAAGAGACACCAATACGCCGACCACTGGCTTCAGGAACACAATCAAAAAGCAGTACGCAGTGTCACACCCTGTATTATGTTCAGTATATTACACACATACCTGTTGTAGTCTTTTTGTAATAGGAATAATATAAAGTGAAGTATATTAGTCAACTTTGTTGGATATTCAATTCAAATCACATGTACGTTAAAAGAAAGAGGGAGAAGAAAACAAATCGAACAGATAATATGTTTTGATTAAGACAACTGGTCATACTAATAGTGACATCAGACTGGTGAATCATTGCTTATCACTTTAATGAGATTAGGTCGTCATTTGCAAAAGATGACCAAAATTCATCTTCACTGATTACTTTTATATACCGATATTTATGTCTAGGTTTTCAGTGTATGACTTGAATTGAGTTAAACTGATGTGTTTTTTTTAATTGGCATCCATACAAATGTACGATCTCCAAGCAAAGTAGAAGAGGTGATCGTGGGCGGTTTGTGTATAGCTGCCAACAATCAGTATAGGTGTTATCTGGCATTTTAGTCTTTCGGCATTTCTTTTGTGTAAAAGTAGATCACATGGGCATGGAGTCACTGATGGCCGATTTCAACATAAAGATCGCGGGAACAAATTATTCAGCAGTCGATGAAAAAAAATTGCTATCACCACAATGTTGGATACAGCCATGACTCAGGCATAGGTCCTATCTTTTTGAATGTGTGTATTTCATGCTGATGTTTTGAACTCGGCGTAGAAGGTGTTGCCTGTCTGGTATGCTATGTATGAACCTGGTCTCACCTGCAACAATTAAATACCTTTAACAGCCCTCTACCAACAAGAGACAGGAGGCTTTGTGTTTGTTAGGGCAAAGAAAGAAAGGGTCGTATTCAGGTGACATGCCCAAAGAAAAAAAACGCACTTGGGTCCCGGGAATTCTTTTCCAAAAGACCCAAACAGATAGATAAGAATATAACATAAAGACAAACACACGCGTACTTAAAGGTATGTCTAGATGATTTAGTATAACTTAGGTTGGCTGAAAACAACTCTCTTTTTGTTAGACCTAAGGAGGGGGCTGTGTGACACTCTACACGGTGGTGAGGAATGGTGCAGATCTGACTTCGGAATGTTATCGGACTTGCAACGATCTCTGACTGACGGCCGGTTAATAGCCCAGTGCAGGTGGCCCGATCCTACCTACAAATGATCCTGAAAGACATGCTGGCCGTATCAGTTGTAATCTCTGTTTGCATTACGCTCAGATCGGAGCTGCAATCAAACCAGGTGATCCAAGTTGTGTGATTGATGAGTGCAGGTGTGTCTTACCTTACTTGCCAGCCGCATGGTTTATGGTAAAACGACTGCAAAGGAGATAGTCAGATTCAGTGCGGATCTAGGCTGATTGCCTAGGGGCTAAAGCCCTCCCCCCTACCCTTAAGCTGTCGCCTGGAGAAGGGAAATCAACCTCTCGGCTCCCCACCTTAAACGTAGCAATATATAGGTGTACACCACAGCTCGTTCACGGTGCATGTGAGGTGTACAGTATTCAGTAGTACATACATGTACAAAAATGACAACAATAATGATAATGATAATGGGAAGGTCCCATATAGTGTTTCCCAATCGAGACTCCTGCCACCTCTCCCCATAAAAAAATTGCTTCCCACGCCCATGTTTAGCGTCCCTTACAAACTTGGCCATACCTTTGGTCCTTTCCCCATATATATATATATATATATATATATATATATATATATATATATATATATATATATATATATATATATAGTTAGTTCAGATTATACATCGTAGAGTATTAACTATTATTAGAGAACACAGGTAGCCATGTCAATGCCATCAACTTTACGTCCCTAAAATGTCGTCATACCCTCTATATACAACATAAGACAGATCATTCTCCACATACCTAACATATTCCGTCGCGAAAGCTAATTGCATCCAGACTGCCCTCCAACCCTCATTTGAAACTGTCCGCCACGCCCCTGTTTTGACATGACTTCCACACATATCCACCATACAGATTTATATGTATTGTTTTATGTATGCTTAAATAATATTATGGTGCATCTATTTTGTGGAGATGATGTTTTCCCTGACTGACTGTTGGCCTGTGGGCATGTATTGTGTATACACGACTGGGCTGTCTGTGGCATGTTGCTACTGCCCCATGGTGAGGATTCAACCAGAATGCAGTACATGAGTTTTCAATGTGGCCGTGGATAAATGTGTTTGTTTGAAGATGACGGGGACCCGGACATCAGGTGGCAGCATCCAGGAGTAGTCATCCCCTCCATATAAACAGCCAAACAAAACTAGATACTAGTAAAACATACACCGACACACGAGCCTATTTTAGTGATAAACCCCATCTTATAAGACTGTTTTCGCTACATTGCTACCTTGCACAACAGATCTGTCCAATAATGGAATAAATAAATAAATAAATATATATATATATATATATATATATATATATATATATATATATATATATACATATACATATACATATACATATACATATACATGATTTCTCTTCCCTCAGGGCCATGAATAAAAGGTAGAAACAGAAATTTGGTTTCAACATCGATCATTTCATTACATAACATTCATATTCAATATATACATTTTTAATTAAAAAAAGAACAGTTGGTACTGCCCATCTGCCTGCATTCTTTTACATGTATATTCAAGACGATCCCAGGCGTTGCTATTGATGTGATAGTTTGGTATCTACGATCCCGAAAATTTAATCAAGTAGGGTATAGTTTGTATTTATGGTATAGTGGTGTCAGTAGCGTGCAGCTCTGAGTGACTTGTGCGCTCTAACAAGTGGACATCCACCAGTATACGTATTATTGTATATCCAAGTATATCATTGACTTATACGATTCAAGTGACGTCGGTACATGAGGCAGCACACAACATGGCGTGTGACAGCCATCAGTATAGTACTGTGTGTTTAGGGATGGATCACCACAGTATGCCTCCCTGTCATTACCCCTGTGGGTAACCTTAGAGTAGGTTTAGATCCAACTCGTGCCGACATTTTAGACGCACATAAGACACATATCTTTAAGCATCACATGGGTATTTAATGCACTATGAGTTCTGTAACCGTGACACAATGCAGCTCTGGTCAGTAACCCAGTGCATCATTCAAGGGTCGTGCCGATGGTTCATAATCGCCTCACCATCGATTGATTGATGTGAAATTTATACACGAAAGCAGTTCCAAAAATAACATTCATCGGTACATATGAGTGCACCATGACGGCAAATGAGCATGAAGGTTGAATTTGTTGCCATATACTCAGAGGGTTAAGTTGCATATATAAGGGAGAAAAAAAATCACTTAGTGTAGCTTGGGCCCGCAGGCCGGCCACATCAAAGAGAGGGAAGTGGAAGGATCGTATAGCACTTAATTCAAATCTGCTGCCGTTAACATTGTAAGCGGTACTTTTGATCCCTGAAGGTTGCACATTTCATTCCCTTATCTGTAAAGGATTCACACGTTGGGGGCATGTTCAGCCCACCACTGTGCACAATAGAGGCAGAGATGTTCACAATGAGATGAAAAGGAAACGGCGTCAGGAGGGTCATGCTAGCACCCTGACCCCGTACCGCCTACCTGGGCTAGTAGATGGACCCCGCCCCGATACCCACCACTTACCCCAAGTCGCAGGGACGTAATTGATTTACCTTTACACCATCTGATGAATTAGTACGGCATATCGGCAGAATTGTGGTTTTTCTGATTAGGGGGTGGTGAGATGGGATGGGGTAGAGAAGGGATATGGCTGAGTGAGATGCATGGATCCGGGTGGTCGTTTGGGCAGCATCGTTTAAAGGCCGCTAATCTTAAGTAGAGGGGAATGATTCTTGTACAGCTTCATAAATAAGAAATACTCTAAATCTTACCTAGCGACCAACAGAGGGCGTCTTCTCAATTGGGACAAATGTAAATTTTTCACAACTCGTGATCATATCATTCGATGGAGCTAGGTTTCTATAGGACTCAGTATGGAGGCCTATAGTGGAGCCACCATCTTGAATTTCGATGGTTGAGCCAAACCCCACTGATAAGACATACCATGATGGATACCTTGTCCCTGGTTAACACCCACTTCCAGGGACATGCTGGTCCCATCTTATCAGTTCTTATCAGTGTGTGTCAGGAACCAGCTCAAGACCAGCTAGTGGCCAATACAGCAAAGGGCTATTGTTTTTACGTATAAAAGGGTGGAAATGGGATCTCTCGCTCTCCTTCTTCCTGCACCCTTGCCAACGTTTTTTAAGCACAAAATCTATCTATTATCAAAAAATATTAAAGGATTAAGATCCTCAAGTGTTCAGAGTTATACCATCCATGATCACTCTCTGAGCTAAGCCACTAACTACAGTATACACCACATTGACATGGAGCTGAGGATGTTGTAGGGATGTGCAACAAAAAAATAGATTTCGTACCATCCAATCGGAAATTATACGCCAGAAAGAAGACATCTTTTCCAACTAAATGCTTTTTTGAATATAAATGCAATAGAATTGTTAGAAGAGAAGGAGTGCATGTTTTAATATAAAAAAAGTTATAAGTATTTTCTGTCACATTTCTTGTGGTCATTATCAGCTCAGTTGCGGAAAATTAGGTCAAGTCATGCCTCACTGACCTCACTCACTGAGTGGTGCATTTCTGACATTATCCTATATAAATGCTTGTAATTTTCTAACAGTTTAAGTTACAGAGCAGCCAGACACACTAGCGGACAGAAAATAGTTTGATGGTTCTGGGGGCTGCTCTATGGATTCCTAAATCTCACAAAATGGGTGTCCAAGTATCTGAAATACAGAGATATAAAGATCAATAAAGGCATACTATATCAAATGACAAATGGTGTACCAAAAACCCCCTGAAAATACATGCCTCTAGTAAGTTGCTCTGTATTGATGACTTAAGGTGATCTCTCCATGTTGATGACCCAAGGTGATCTTGACCACCAGGGGGCCCTAGTATACAACACTGTAAATAGTTAATGCTGTACATCTACAGCAAAAGTTGCTGGCAACAATTGTTCCAGTAGATTTTGCTGTAGGTCTACAGCAACTGACTTGCTGTAAAGGTACAGCAACATCTCCTGTTGAACTACAGTAACTTCTACTGTAAATTATACTACTGTTGTTGAACAGCAGAAGTTGCTGGCAGCAATTGTTCCAGTAGAATTTGATGTAAATACACAGTAGATTGTAATTTGCTGTAAATGTACAGAAGATTGTAATGTTTTGGTCATTGCATTTTGGTTGGCCTGACCAAGTAGAGATATGTAGTTGGGCCATCATGATAGCCAGCTATGTAGCATCATTTATGACTAAATGGGTGTAAAACTAGCCATTGAGTATCACACCCAAGTCACAACAGGCAAGTGTGGTGTATTGCATCATCTTTACAACGGGCACTTTTGCTGATACACTAGGAAGCTTGGTGTCCATACTCATATTTACTTCCAAGCCACAGGAAAGGTGTGTGTGACAGAATGTAGAAGTTTCTGCTTTAGTTTACATAGTTTAATGAAGAGTTCCACATGTTATCAAACTAAAATACAATATGTTTACTCTTGCAAATTATTCAATTATGTGACACATTTCACTTACTTTTCATAGATGAAAATAGATTCAGTTTCGAGTAAAAATTATCTGCCAAAGTGATACTAAGGCCACCTGGTGCCAAATCACAGAACCACAATGTCTACAGCAGTACTTGCAGTAATCCTGCATCTACAGCAAAACACTCAGTAACTAAACAGTGGGTGTTGCTGTATTTGGGGCTACAGCAAATATATGAGAGTATATCTACAGCAACACTTGCTGTAACATTGTATTTACAGCAACAAAGTTGATACTTATACAGCAAAACTTGCTGTATTTTAGATTACAGCAACCTCTACTGTATGATCACAGCAAAATTTGCTGTATATGTACATTAACTTTTTACAGTGAATATCATCAAAGTGATGACCCAAGGAGATCATCATGAGCACGGTGGGTCATCACTTTGATAATATTTTTCTGCCACCAGGGGGCCCTAGTATACAATAATAGAATACCCACCCTATGGATTATATTTATTCTTTAATATCTTAAATCCTCTCATTCATGGGATTTTATAAGATTGCAGATGTGAAGAATAATATCACACTGGAATATCAGTTGATTAAAAAAGGAAATTTGGACAAAGTTATCAAAGGCATAAGCATGTTTGATAATAGACACCTCTTTATAACTCAAACTATAGTTACAACCTTAGGGACTATAGCTGGCATTTGTTATACAAGCATCTAATATACCTCATTAAGGCATTTAGTAAGCTGTAAGTGCCCACAATAAAAGTATGGTTGTCAGGAGGGAAGGCGGTAATTGTGCAGTTGTTTGGAAGTGATAATTGAAATATGTTAATCACTGACCAATTGATCATTAACAAGCTCCTCTCTGGTGTGGTCATACAGGTACTCTGTGGCGATCACCTAGGGTGATCACATGGGATTAGGTAAAAAAAAAGAAGGTGTGTTTCCAGTTACATAAGCTACAATGGTAGGGTCAGTAGGTCGGATTTTTTTTAATTTTTTTTTTTTTGGGGGGGGGGGATTGGTGTGAGATATATAGGCATGTTATATATCAAAAGAAACATAATTTCAAGGTGAATCTGAGAGGATGTGTGGCCACAATAGCCCTCAATAGGGCCTATATAAGGGAGTTATTTATCATCAGGGTAGGTGGTGTGTTTGAGGGGGGCTTAAAAAGTTTGGACCCCTCCTGAGGGGGGCATGAAAAAAATTGTGCTACTACAGTTAAAAGGGGAGCGTAACAAATTTCAGCACATACACCCCCCTCCTGTTGATAAATAATGACCACTCCTTATTTTTTACCTCTATTGGTGTTGAAACTATCCCCAGTCATCATCAATAAGATGACTAAAAGCCATCACTACAGAGTACCTTTTTAAATCATATAATTCATTTTCTGTGCACAAGAGTATGTTCATGTTCCAGAGATGCCACTTTGGGGGGGGGGGGAATTGGTGTGAGATATATAGGCATGTTATATATCAAAAGAAACATAATTTCAAGGTGAATCTGAGAGGATGTGTGGCCACAATAACCCTCAATAGGGCCTATATAAGGGAGTTATTTATCATCAGGGTAGGTGGTCTGTTTGAGGGGGGCTTAAAAAGTTTGGACCCCTCCTGAGGGGGGCATGAAAAAAATTGTGCTACTACAGTTAAAAGGGGAGCGTAACAAATTTCAGCACATACACCCCCCTCCTGTTGATAAATAATGACCACTCCTTATTTTTTACCTCTATTGGTGTTGAAACTATCCCCAGTCATCATCAATAAGATGACTAAAAGCCATCACTACAGAGTACCTTTTTAAATCATATAATTCATTTTCTGTGCACAAGAGTATGTTCATGTTCCAGAGATGCCACTTTTCCTAACTTATTAGGAATTCCGAATTTTGGACTTTCATTCTACTGGTATTTCCTATTGGAAATAGAGAAAATTAGGAGGATTTCCGAATTTTTGGTGATCACTGAGTGGCATCTCTGATGTTCTATACTCCCTCCTGTATAGTCATATCTGTTGCGATTCTGTTTGAAAATGAAAACACAATTATAGCGGAAGTAATATGTTCTGTTTCATACAACCTAAAATATGTTAGTTTCCAGTCACTCACCCGACCCTAGCAAAACAGGGCTGACACTGCAATCTTTTTTTCTTTTGATTTTCAGAAATCTTGAATTTTTTTTCTTATTTTTCATATTTTCTCATCAGTATTTCGTGGAGAATATCTATGGGTTTACAGTTCAAAGTCGAATATAAAGCATATATATTCTTTACATATTTTCCATAGTTGCTCACAATTACCACTTAATCACCATCATGCTCATGTGAAATATAACATATCCATCTCTGCAAGTAACGTTAGTCATTTTCATAGACTCCTTTGTCTGTCATTTTTTCTGACTGTCTCTGTCTACATCTGCCTGTCTGGCTGTCTCTCTGTCTGTCTGTCTCTCACTCACTCACTCTCGCTCTCTGCCTTTTTTTCTCTCTCACTCTCATTCTCTATGTCTCTGTGATCTACCGTAATCATCTTATCGTGAAGCAGGTCGATTCGCCTTGCGTCGCTGAGATTGCTGCCTCCATTACGCGGGGCTGAGAAGTGGGGTTGGGATGCACTGTTTGTGTATTTATTGGCCTCAGGTTGAGCTACTCCCCAACAAACAATGCCCCCGTGCTACGTTATCTCCTAATGCGATCCGATGGTAGCTGCGGCGCCGGAACAAGTCGGGCTGGCACAAGGCGCCTTGTCGGCCGATGATTACCACTCTATCACCAAGATAACCTCGCCTGAACGGTGACCAGCTCAAGATTGCTTTTTTACACGTTGAACTTTGAGGCGGCAAACTAGGTTCTTGTCCTTGCCACAAAGTACTGCCTGTGGCCACCCCTTCCCCCACCCAACCCCGCACATCTTTTCCCTTCTTTATAACACCATCCTGCCTTTACTGATCCTCCTCGCCAACCCAATCCCCAAAAACCGCCACATCTACATCGGGCCAGGCCGAGCCGATCCCATCCCATGCCTGCCGTCTAAGCTTCTCACAGCCAGCTGATAAGGCTTGATGGGCCGGCTTCTGGCGCTGAGAGCGCCTGATCACCATCGGTAAAACAAATTGTTTCCTAAGCCGAGAGGCTGCGCTGATTGCCTAGCCCTGCATCGTGCGGCTACCGAACGCGGGCTCACACCCACCCCACCTGATGTCTGACGCCGATAGCTGCTGCTGCGTCCTGCTGTCGCGCCATCCACACAGGAGCCAATTGAGCACCGACACAGCACAAGATGAGAAAAAGTCGTCCCTGCCCCATTCCCCACGCAACTCGTGCATCCTCAGGCAACTAGTGACCTGTCACTTTCTTGGTCAGCCGGACACGGTGCCCCATCCCCCACCCCGGGTCATGTCTCCCCGCCGTCTTGTCTCCGTGTAGGACGTCTATATCGGAGCTCACAGATAGACGGCCCAACTTCCATCCATCCATCCATCCATCTGGGCGTCAAACAAGTCGTGAATAAATGGAGAAGCATACCCATTGATATGATCAGTTTGAGGGGGTGGGCGCCGAACGTGTACGTATTTATATTCCAGGATTGAGTGAAGGTCGACCCCGACCCCAACTTGTCTGTCCACCCTACACGCCCAGTGATATGGGAATGCAATAAAAGTAAAATATTTTATTTCGAGGTGGGATTACTTGGGGGTGGCTATCGCTTTATCTAGTGCTGTTCTTTTGCAGACTTCGTATCTATCTTCGTAATAAACGTACACCGCATTCGACCTAATAAGCGCCCTCACCCTAATAAGCGCCCCCTCCCCTTTTTGGAATCTTTTACAGACTAGTAAAAGGCCTAACTTTCATAATTTTGGAGTGAGATTACCATAAAAATATTTTCTAAGCGCACTGGGCGCTTATTAGGTCGAATACGGTATGTTGTATATGAAGGATATATAGATGTGCCTTATAGGCATCGTTTTTCTGTAATGGTCTGGTTGAGCTATTCAAATTTATAAGCGATGTTCACAAATATATAAACGTAGGGATGGAAGGTCTCAGGAAGAGCGTGAAGGACTTCTGTTGAGCAAGGTACGCGGAGGAGGATTGTCCAATGGGCGCGGGTATTGCTGGAGCTAGTTACAAGCGAGGTATCACTGCTAAGGTTTATCAGATAGGCAGTTGCCCCCATTGAAACCTACAGTCAATAGTTGGAATTATTTCATTGGCTGATAATCAATCCCGCTGGGTCGATATAGCGATCTAGCGCGATGCATTATTGGCCAATCAGATAATTCCCGTCATTCAGGGCAAACGTTTTAGGGTGCATTAGGTTAATACATAACAGTTGGTACCCATCATGCTGGCTGTTATCGGTGCTTATCTCTTCAGGTACGAGGCCGAGCAATGGTGCCCCCTATTAAGGAACCTGCAACCTCGGTGTATACATGCATGTACAAGAGATGTGGAAGGACTGTTTAGTGCCCTGACACTTAAACCGCGAAATACTGTATCTGTGCACATCACTGAGGAGCAGAGGTACATTTGCATTGCCCATGATTGGGCCAATATATTCTATAAAGATTGGTTCTATTGTTAGTATACCCCTGATGGTGGCCCATCCCTCTACTCATCCAGTCACTATAACTCACTTTTCTTTCTAGTAGAACAGAAAGGGAGTCAGGCTGACTTCAATCTTATATACATGTATTGAAAGAGCAGCTCCTGGTTTCTGCATGGGTCTTCTTTTTTATCTAGGTGATAGGAATGTACCATACACAGAAAACCTGGATTAGTAGAAAAGTGATCAGTGTAGATGACTTTTGGTGATCTTTCCCAATAGACGACTAAAGGTCATCATTTTGAGTACCTCGTTTCTGCCACCAGAGGCCTCTACTATACAACTATGTGATATATATGATTCATACTCAAGGGCATGTATTGATTTATAGCTATGAAAACATGATGGCCTAGAGCAATGTATTTTTACAAAAAATGTACCATTGTTAGAATAAAATGAATGCAAAATAGATACAATCAGAGCTTAGACACCTTTTGTGTTTGAAAAGTCTCATTCAGAAATAAGGGAATAAGCACCCATCAGTAAAATACAAAGCTATGATATATGGAGTCAATTCCAAAAGGTTGGCTATATACTTCAATAAAGGTTTTCGTGGGGGGGGGAGGGTGATCCAAAAATAATTCTAAAACTCTATTGTTTAAGTCAACTACCAGCAAAAGAAAAGAAATGTGATCTAAGTGATTACCCCTGTCATCATTTGACTGTGTTTCTGCTCAAAAATGTGTGGGGAAAACTAATCAATATGATGACCTAAAGTGATCACCCAAAGATCACCAGTCCTCATCAGATTGAGCACCCTAAAGTGATCACTACTGATCACTTTTCTTAACCATACCCACCAAGAAATGACAAAATTCAACTATTTACTTCAACTAAGGCATCAAGCTTTCAATTGAGAAAACATTACTTTGATGTGGGACTTTACCTACAGAAATGGTGTCAATATATACCGAAGCTCGTTGGTCTATTTCACACGTTGGGCACATAATATTATATTCTATGTATCAACATTTGCTCTTTTTTTAATGTAATTTACTTAACTAACTTTTCCCAATGATTAACAGTACTAGTACTCATAAATAAACCAATCGAGAGAGTCTGAGATATATGACGCTACAAGGGGAGTCTTTTTGGCACTCCCCACCTATAGGAGGGTGTCAAGTTGAAATGACTACATCACAGTGATCAAACAGGAAGTTATGTCACAAGACTAAATATCAGGGGAAATGGTGGAAGGGGATGTCTATGGAAAATTTCAAAATTAACGCAAAGTTCCGCAATATTCTCCCACTACCATTACCTATCAAAGACCGACACCGTTCTGGCCTTTGTCTCAGACACACATTTGTTCTGTGACAGGCAGGTGGGTTATCCTCCCATCCTGATGTCAGAGAAAGGTGCCGACATTGGTATATTCAGATAGACAGTGGGTCAGGCTGTCTCGGGGGCCCTGCAGGGGGCAGGCGGCAGGTTGGGTTGCGCGGCAGCCACAGGAAGCAGGTACCTGCTGCGGCCGACCCATCCATCACCTCCAACCACTCACCTGGGCGCCGCTCGTCGTACGCCGCGCGCCACCAACACTGCCACAAGATGCGCCCCACCGCCTTCACCACAGTCCTCCTGCCGTCACCCCCCATGGAACCGCCATTTTCAATTCGTCACGCCTGAACACTGTACACCTCAATCCAACCA
Source organism: Acholoe squamosa (assembly GCA_949317995.1). NCBI lineage: Eukaryota > Metazoa > Annelida > Polychaeta > Phyllodocida > Polynoidae > Acholoe > Acholoe squamosa. The sequence goes on from OX439035.1 coordinate 63,783,799, forward strand.
TGGGGTAACAAATCCCATCTCCGGCAGTCACACTGATCAATGACAAATGTCTGTTAAAGATAGAGGCAGTCATTCACTCAAAGGCAAACAGTCAGGTGTATATGTGCCTGTTGGCTGGTGCGTTCAGGTGGGGGTCCTCCGTGATACTTATATTAATTTCTCAGCAGTAAATGTAGCAATCGAGATGTTTTCTTATACTCTGCCCTGGTTTCTTTACTGTCAGTGTAAGAGACAGAGGACTGAATGCCAGAGGTATATACCTCCAAAAAGAAGCAGTATATTCTGGAATGTAGTACACAGACATAGATCTGTGTACGTTGTTGCAGACGTATCAAACAGCCACTATTTTTACAGATTACTTTTGCCTTGCTAATACCGTATAACGGCACATGGCTATTGTATTATTGACCAATGGGAAGCATCCCTGGCATTTACTGCGGAGACGGGGGCTGAAGGTGTTAGTCATAGTGCAGTCGGGGTCTAATGGCGGCCTCCATAGCCTAATGTGCTAATGCCCTATTGTCCACTGGGCCTCTCCGGCCGACTTTTGTGTAGGGAATGTATGGCCAAAATTGGCCGAAGAGGCCCAGTGGACTATAGGTATAAGTGCATTGTGTCACGTAGGCGATCAGTAACGGGCGGATTCCAAAGTGTGATGAGGGTAATACGCGTCACCGCCTTCGTGTTTTATCTGAGTACGTTGCACGACATATCCTAGATAAGTATAACAATAGTCTTAACCCTACAAACGCTATTCCGACCTAGCGGAATACATTATTGACCAATGAGAAAATTCCTTTCGTTCAGTGCAGACTTTTCAGGGTGCATTACGTAATACCTGGTACCTATCAGCTCGCTGTTATCAGTCCTTATCTTGCAAGGTATCAGCTTCAGCAGGGGTCAGCCCACTAAGGAATCCGCTAACGCGGAATACAGACTTAGCTGGTTTGATTATCAGCCAATGAAATGACACCAACTATTCACTGCGGTCCTCTTGGGAACCAACTGGTACCTATCTGATAGGTGTTATCAGTAGAACTCGCTGGTAACAAGCTCCAGCAATGGCCGCGCCCGTGGGACAACCTGCTAACTCGGAATACACATCACACGATGTATTCCGCATCACATAAAAAAAGGTTTGTTTCCAGTTACCCGACCGACCCTAGCAAAACAGGGCCGACCCTAGACAATTTCTTTTTTTTTATTTTAAGAATTTTTGAGAATTTTTTTGTATATTCTTGAGAAATTTTAAGATTTTTCTTTTTGTATTTTTATGAATTTGTCATGAATATAATCTTTGGATGTACAGTTAATAGCTTTACTCAGCATATCCCTTGTAGACTTTTCACATTTCTCATTTGTTGTCCATGTTCTTACCTTGAAACCAGATAGATCTGCCCATATATTTCTATACAAAATAAAAAAAAAAAAAAAACTAAAAAAAAGATAAAATCCGGCCTACCAACCTAGCTCTTTGAGTCATGTAACTGGACACACATGAAACTTTTTTTTTTTGGCCTAAGTTATGTATAGTATAGAGTCGCAGTAGTGAAGGAATAAAGTCAAAGAATGGTCAGATTAGATCCTTGCAGATTGGACCCTGTGAAACAACAGACGGCTAGGCCTGTATTGACTCAGGTCGGTTAGGATGTCGACTCTGTGTCCCGTCCTCAAATTTGTGACAACTGCTGAAACAAAATCACGCAGACCAATTACGTCTGGTGCGCAGTTCGATCGGAGCCACCGGAAACAGAGCACGACTGCAAACAGACGTCGTATTCCGCGTCACGTCAGTATCGGAGACCTGTCCGTGTCCGTGCGCCAAACCAAACAGTTACACAAATGATATCTGGTAATACAAACCTCGACAGACCGCGTTTAACCCCCAGCCCCCATTAAGGTGTCATTGTGGCGAATTATGATCCAATCATAGGCCGGGACTAGTCACCCGCCGACACCAGCGACTCCATTTCCGCTTCCTTGTGGGAATGTCCTCATGTGTGTCTCATGGAAGCGAAGAAAGACGCCGTATGATTGTGATTGTGGCATTTTAAATTTTGTATGTGTATTATTACACATATATGCATCTTTTACATTCATGCTTTGACCCTATAGACATTAGATTTACTACGAACATGCAGGTACACAAAGTACGCCTATGCTACAAATGATAGTGTAACGCTGCCATGCTGTATTATATGAATAGAATTGCACTAAAAACCTGGAAGATCCGAAACTTGTCAGTGGTGACGACTTTAGGTCCTCTGATTGACAATACCTAAAACTACAACTTTAGGTGGTCAAAATGAAGACTTTAGGTCGCCATCCTGACGACCTAAGTCGTCAGTATGAGAATTCTGTATTGTCAGTATTATCATACTGACAACTTAGGTCGTCATTTTGGTTTTCAGTGTGCACAGCAGTATAGGGTAAGTTACGGTTAGGCCTCTGCTACGTGAGTGATTAGGGTGATTAGCTGTAAGCTAACAATACCTACAGGAAACCCTTCGAAATATCTAATCAGTATGAAATTACACATTGCAAAATGGCTATATCTAACGCCAATGCATTTCCTCTTTCTATCCTTATCCATGGTCTTCGTGCAGAATAGGCCTTATGAACACAATTATATGTATGTGTCAAATGCAAATGAGTTAGAAATCGCCACCTTACCCAACGCACAACAATGGGTATTGTTTGCCCGTAGAGGCCTATGTATGGAAGCAATCAGTATGTTAGCCCCAGATTTACCTTTTTCAATGGTGCATTATCTGCCATCTTTGATTATGCAATGTTACGTCATATTACATCATATTATGTCATAATAAATTCATAATTTATATTGATATGATTATTAATGTTCATTAGGACGATATTATATTATTTATTATATTATTTCTCATATTGCCAAGCGAACCCCATATGTCACATATGTAATAGTGTACAGAATGCCCACCAGGTGGCGCTGTATGTTAGATCATTCATTATGCAACCCGAGGCCTATTTGCCCACATAATAACCAATCACTGTACTGATATGTTAATTACCTGGATCACGTGGATAGTCAGCACATGCAAGAGCATGATAACATGTAACAAGCCGTGCTGACAGACACTTAGACTCCAGGTGTACTACTGTTAATAAATGCCATCTTCATTCAACTGAACTCACTTATTCATTCAAAGTAGCAGTTAAGAGCCTACAATTAACTGCACCTTATCTTTTAGAACAGGTAATTCCCTTATTCCACACGATTTGAATCAATCTATTCACTCACTGATAGATCCTTTGTTCTGAAGTTTAGCGATTTGCATTTTGTCCAGGCCATCACTCATACAGTGTGACACAGAAGCCTAACATGTTTAATGCTCAGGCTAACCTAGACAACTCATGTTACACATTGGGTAGTCACACGTAAAACACTAAATAGGCTTCTCTCATGAACACCCTACCCCTTAACTGACCTGTCCCTGCGACCGAATAACGCTCACCCCACCCCCTTCTCCATGCAGGGACCTATGCACAGGGGAGAGTCCTCTAGCTGAACTCTTGCATAGGATAAGGTCACCAATATCCCTAGTTGCTAAGACAGCCGGCATGGACTACCTGTGTGTGCATGCTTTTGGTTTATTTATTTATCCATCTATCAATTCATTCATTCATTAACTTATTTATCTATTTGTATATTTTCTTATAGCTATATCTGGGTGTGTTTTTTTTGCCTTTAATTTTCCCATTGGTGTATATTCTCGCTCACTAACGTTGGGCTTCCCTAGCCCACTTAAAAGGGTCTATATCTCCTCTTTCCTATCCCCTCGGATGTGTATGGTGCACATATGTGCGGGCACTGACACATTCCTCTGTGAAATTGTGTAATGTAGTTCTCGCCATGGATATGACCTTAGCTGTCGAAATGGCGTTAAATATCTATTACTCACTCACTCACTCACTCTCACTAACGTAGGTGTGGGGAAGGAGCCTCATACTGTGCCATGACAATAACCTGCATGATGTTTAATACAACACGGTTATTAGAGCTACATTCATAGAAAAAAGTATGACCACAAAATAGAGCATGACTTGTGCATTGAAACGATAAGTTGTAACAGTACTGTGACTGGTGCAACCATCAAGTATGGTGCTGGTAATAGCTAAATATGCATCCAACGACCCTTATTCACGGGTCAATATATACATGCATACAAGTTATATCACTTGTAAGTGAATCATGGTATGTTCAATGTTCAGGAATGAAGAGAATGCTTATCCCATGAACCGACGTGACATTGATATTGTCATTGGTTGAGCGGCATATAGACCACATGACAAAATTACGCAGGATTTAATCCTGCAGACTTTTGTCATGTTGTCAGTGCATGTCATTATTTTGTCAATTTTGCCAATATATACATCGTACATACGTGATGCATGAGTACCTCCATACCTCCATACGTGATGTGACTAACGGCCCTAGGTGCCCCCCCCCCCCATCCCAACATCAGTGGACACCAGAGCTCCTCTCAAGGTGCACGTGCCCCTGTGGTAGTATATCTAGGTGGTGGTTAGTCTTTTTTCCTCTGGTCTTCTGTATGTAGAGAAGGTTGCATGGGTGCGCACCCTGTGCGCACGGGACAGGGTTGGTGGTGTAACCCTGCCCGGCGCCACCCTTGGGGAAGGGTCGGGTCGGGGCCGGGATCACGGCAGCCTTGCCCCCGGGGCTGACAGACGAGCAGGGCAGCCGGCCCGTACTGGTCCGCAGTGCGTCCGGGACACCGACTGATCAGTGGCCTGGTGCCGAAACTTGATCCCTCAATGAACTCACTGGTCTACTCTAAACGGGAAGGGGTGGGCCGAGGGTAGGGCGGTAGGGTGGCGCCTGCGAAGGGCGGGGCGGATGTGGGTCGTAGCGACTAACCCCTTCTCCCCCCCCACACCTCTGGATCTACTCTAACTCTGTATAACCGTGCATACATAAATGTCGCCATCGGTAAAGGTTAGGAGGGGGAGGTGGCTAGGTTTCACACCTGCCTCACCTCTAACCTCGCCACACCTGTGTGTTCAGAAGATATCATGCAGTTCACATCTCCTTGGTTACCGACTCTGTAACTCACCACATTATGTATGAAACTTTTAAGTAGTGTTTGATGACAAAGATAATGGCATAAATAGAATGGGGGTCTGAGAAGTCCGCATGTCTAATGAAAAAACATATATGACCCTGGGGTATACGAGCCAGTTACATGCATCTACTCTAGTACATAACCTGTACAAGACACAATACTAGAGAGTATAGACCTTTATACCGATGTGGTCTTTTAGGATGGTTAAGAATGTGTTGTTGAGGCTACATAAAGTACCATGATAGTCCCGATACATCAGTAGCTCTGTGTCCGCAGTCATTTTGGCCTGGTGCAAAGTGCCAACTTGTAAGTAGTCTATATATATAGCTGACGCGGAATGGACGGGCATGGAGAGCCTCAATTCATTGCTCAGAAGCGATGCTTAGCGAATAATATCTCTGACACTATTCCACACGGCTACTGTGTACTTCTTTTTATATGAATCTGTAGAATTTGATTTCATCATTTCCCAATAGCAATTAACCCTTTGTAAACCGGAGTAACATGATGCAATAGATTAAACCAACCCATACTACCTATGTTCAAGGAAGCTTTTTTCCTTAAAAGATACTGGTGACGTATACGTGTACTGGTATATCTATTCAAATCCACTCCTCTTGGATTTATGCCATTGACCTATAACCTTAGCTCTGAAAATTACTATCCGTCTCGGATCAAAACATTGTAGGCTATGGCTGATACCGGTAATCATATAAAGACCGTATATATATGTATTACAATAGAGAGTTTAATATCACGACTTGTATGGCTACGTGTACGTCTAGAATGATAGGAAATGGTAGGCTAGACGTTGCTGTACACGTTACAAGTAGACAAATCTTAAACTCTCTATTAACCAACTCAACATGTTGAGTATTTGAAGTTATGAACATTGATAAGTGTGTCTAATCTTGCCGGTGTTTTATCCTTATTGATTTTTTTTCACAAACTTGTAGGCCTGAGTAGGGCTTTCTCCAAGTACTTCTCTGGATGTATAATTTCGAGTTATTTTTGATGGATTGCAGGCACAATGAAGCCATTGTCGCATGTCCTCCTGTAAAGTATTCACAAAACCCGATCTCAAAGTGAAAAATACGGTAGATTTACATGTGTTCTGCACACTTTAATGGGTAGATTACTACAGCACAATAAACATTTGTCATGCAAGACCCCCAGAGACGTTTAAATGTGTATTATCAGACTCGCCTCATTACTGCTCCTTCACGTATGTCAGTTCTAAAGGTATAAATGCATCCTTTTTAAATTGTGTAAAGATTCTGTAAAACAGGCTTACATTATAAACCTATTCCATGCCAGTGACTATAGACCCTCTGCCTAAAAGGGTAAATGTTTGCTGCAATAATCATATCCCAGAGTTTATGTGGTATTGGCGCACAGATTTGGTGTTTATTTTTTCGGAGAGGTAATCCTGCCTGTTTTGACTGTGACTCACGGTCTGCGTACTACTGTGTGTTACTTACTTGAGTCCTGTTGGGGAACACGACCCGACATGTGAGAGCTGGAAGGGGAGGGAAGACGACGTGACAAGGGACCCACATAATGTAGCGGGCGGGGCCTCTCACACGGCCACGGGATCCATTATTTGATCGCGAGTGGGGACTAAATGAGCGGGGAGGGACGAGCTCAGCTCGCACCCTAGTGTTAATCTGTGACTGGGACAGGTTCTCTTGCTGAGGGGATGGCGATTATTGAGCATCCTTCCTATCCCACCCCCAACCCCACCACCATCCCACCCTTGTGTGCTCACCCCACCACAACCGCGCCGTGACGCGTAGCCGCGCCGCGACATGAAAGGCGGCCGCTGTTGTCCGAGCGGTGCCACTGATGTGTGCGTGTATGCTCTGCCCTCAGCTGGTACAGGAAGTGGCAAGACCCCATCCTCCAGCTTTAGGTGGCTCTCCACCAGGCGGTGGGGGTCGCTTATTGCCCATGTTATCCGGGCAAACACGTTTGTAATGAAGCCGTGTGGAGGGAGAGCGACCGCGCATATATCTGTTTATGAGCGGACCTAGTCTGGATGTGTTGATCTTTAGAAGGTGGTCTCGAGATGGAGGGGAGGGTAAGATATGTGGATATATGTCGGTGTGGAAAACCTCACACCCCCCTCCCACTCTCAACCCCACCCCAACCCTAGGTCTATCTGAACCCCTTCACCCCCTATACATACCTATATACCCATGACAACGGAAGCCCTCTTCTAATATAAATCGACGACGGAAAAAGTCGCTAATAGTAATACTGTGCTAAAGGCCAACCACGCCATGCACAGGAGGGTCTTTTCAAAAGGGAAACGTGAACCGAAAAATAAAATGTGCACGTTTTGGTATAGCTAAATGTATTCTCGTCAATTTAGGATGTTAAATGTGCACGGATGGTTAAAACTAAATGTGTGCTGTGAATAAGCTGTATTGACAATTAAGTTGGATTGTAATGTAATTTTCCATTCTTTGTTTTCTTTATGAGCAGGTATTTGGCAACACTGTGAAAACGAGATAGCACACGAACATTTTCGTCATTAATCTCTGAACATTTTTAAAAAGGTTCTTCCTCATTATCCTTTAGCTCGACCCTCCTGAATACACCCCTTATAAGGTTGGCGTATACTTATACCGCATGTCTGAAAAACAACAGATTACGCCGCGCCCCCATACCGACTTTTCGGGATACATTATTGTCCGGGACATTATTGGCCAATGAGATAAGTCCCTTCATTCAGTGCAGACTTTTTGGTGTGCATTATATTATACCTGGTACCTATGCATGCTAGCTGTTATCAGTGCTTATATCTCCGGGTACCAAATCAAGCAATGGAGCCCCCTACTAAGGAATCTGCAACCTCGGTATACTACTTGCACATTAGGGAGTGGTCATTATTTATTAACAGGGGGGGGGGGTTTGAGGGGGAGGCGTAAAAAGTTCAGACCCCTCTTGAGGGGGGGGGCTAAAAAATGTTACCATCTTCTTAGCAAAAATGCTCGTGCGCTACTCTAGATCAAAGAGGGGCGCAAAAATCCTCTGCGCCTCCAGCATGGGCGGGGGCACAAAATATTTTGACTGCTGTCAAGGGGGGCGTAAAAAATGTTCTCGCGTCTGTGCAAAAACCCATCGCCCCCCCCCCGTTGAGAAATAAGGACCACTTCCTTCTTATGCAAGGGTTGGGTCAGAACCTGTTTGCAGCTATCGAGGGCCGATCCAGCAGAGGTGATCCCAACAACAAATGGTCACACAGGAGATGCCACATATAATGCCAGACCGAAGTGGGATCACTTTCCACTTAGTGGATTAGAAGGCACAACCATGTCCAACGTCCAACACCCAGGAATCCAAAACAACACTGATATTCATGAAGAGACAACAAAGCATTGATCTTTTAAGATACCTGTGACATTCTTGCCTGAGAATATTGTTCCTATAATATTAGATGACTTCAGACAACTCGCCCATCATGCCCATCTAAGGTCAAGAATGTACACCGGAATAGATGTTTTTGCAGCTTCAAGTACGACCACTGTCGTACCATCCACTTACATCGACCCCCCCCCCTCCCTCCAAAGCACTTTCACTATAGTCCTCCAAGTCTGGCGGGATGTTTGCAGGAATTTGTCGAGACAGCCCCCCCCCCCAAAAAAAAAAAAAAAAAAAAAAAATCAGCGTTTGTATGGGAGATCGGCTTGGCAGGGGCTGCAGGAGTGTTTGCTAGTTGAGGCTGATAGGGATGGGTTTACAGATCTCCCTCCTCCCTGCCTATACATGGACTGCGGACACAGGTGTTTCGCACCTGCCACATAGCCTTCTCCGATTAGCCAGCCATAAGACCTGTTTACTGACGTGATGGTGTCTAAATTGCCGCACCCAAAGACGCCATTTAATGTGAATGAAGGCAGGATTCGTATCACTATAGGCTCTCCCCACCCTTCTTGTCCCCACCCCTACTGTCATCCACATGGTAAACTCATCTTGTTTGGTCTAGGCTTTATTTGCCGACATCTTACCAGCGCCAGGAGATGGGGTGGGGGATCTCCACTCGCAAGGTCTGCGTTTTTAATGCAGTGTCTTTTTAGAATTTACGAACATCTGAGATGCAAATTCTTGTTTTATTCCTTTTTTCCTCTTCAAATATTAGACATTAGTGTCTGTTTAGCAAATTATAGTCTTTTAGATATGGCTCTGGTTAGGTGCAGCTTGGTTGATTCTTTTCACGTAGTGTGGCAGAGATCATAGGGCATATAGTAGTCTTCCACGACTGGATCTACTCATAGGCCTTTGTGGGCCAACAACCCCCTACACTTTTATCTGTAGTGTCACAGTAGGGCCAGAGCAGCCCAAAAGGTGTGGGAGATGGGGGTGTAAACTTTGGTTATTACCATATAATCTATAGGTGTATCCTGAAAAAGTATGGGGGATGCCCCCACACCCCCCATAGCCACTGCACAGTGTGGAGGCCCCTTATATATAGTGGGCCAATCAGACTGCTTGCAGACACCAAGTCCCATATCACAATTTCGGAAACCATTGAATTCACAGTATAAACTAGTGTTCCCAAAACACCAACATTTTATACATTCCAACTATGTCAGCTTTTGATTAACATGGAGATAGAAGAAGAGGTGATTTGGGATAGGGATAACAAGAACAAAGATATACTCCGACATGGGAATTATTAGAGGAATTTAAAATTATGAATGCTTCTGTCCTTGATTATAGGACCGCAGGATACAGACAAGTGTTATATGATACAGAACGCTCAGATTGGCCGTATATATATATATATATATATATATATATATATATATATATATATATATATATATATATATATATATATATATAATATAATATAATATAACAGGTGGGGTCAAAGCAGGCAATTTTCAAAAAAGAAAAAATCATCGTTTACTTATTTTTGTCTGTAACATGACATTGTTTGAACTGTTGAACACTGATATTTAAACCTTCTATGAGACGCCCATTTCGATGGTAAACAGAACGATGCATGTGAGTGTGTCAGAAACAAGAACCAAACTTCCTTTCACCCAAAGAACCTCCATGCAGTTAGGGATAATTGATTAATATGACGTCATCGTTTAAAAACACAGAAGTAGTGTAGTATTGTCCATAGTTGAAGACCATTATTGATACAGCTAATATTATGTAATGCACTTGCACATGTGCAGAAAAGACTTCCGTTAGGTGTTCTCAAGTAGCACTTAGTGCTGGTTAATGGAGGCGCCTCTTACTTCTTTTATTCCCTTCACCAGCGGTGGAAAACCAGAGGCTGCGTCTCAGGTTTAACATATTCATTGTGTGGAATTACACCCTAGGGTTATTTCTCTCTGACGGCTTTAATTGTACATGGTGTTAGGATAACAATGCCTTGTTTAAAAGTGATAGCCGTGCATGGAGTGACTTTGTGTGCCTTTTATCAATGCGTTTATAGGGTAAACCGCCCGTGACCCAACTACCAGAGAGTCGGGGAAAGGGTAAATTCAATTTCTAAATACTCCCCATCTCCCATCCTGACTTAAATCCACAAAATATCCAGAATATAAGCGGCCTTAGGACACGTTGCCACATGTATTGCCATGTGTATACATATACCTATCTAAAAGAGTATTGGTCGACGTTTTGTACCAGACATATAGGTTGTCGGATTATGAGCGGTCTACCTTGCTGACATGGGAGTAGAGAGTACTTATCATAAATCACCACCACCCTCAATGCTGCTGGGCGCGCCTGTCAATAATTAATACCTCTGGTTGATGATGTGTCACATTGTATGTGATAGTGACAGCCTCCCCAATCATGGCGATGACAAGTAGGTGGCTACAGGGGAGCTGGCCATACACTGATAAGTGTGGAAGGGTGTGAATAGGGGGTAGTATCAGAGCCGTGTGCTGCACTACCACTATAGGGCCAACTCTCAGATCAATTCCATTATTAACAGGATATGCAGTGCTCCACCACAGCTGCTATTATACAGCCTGGTGTGTAGCAATGGTCGGTGTGATCTATGAGTGCCCCACCCATGTGTCATCCATAATGGCACAATGTAAAGCAGTGTATGTGCCAGGCATAGAATCTCACAGAACCAAAAGTGGATCGATGCATGCTGGCGATGTCTATGCTATATACTCCTCGTGAATTGTTGCCACCAGACATGCTTTTGATATGCTATTATGGAATAGAATTAAGTAATTAATCTCATTTAATACATTTATGTCAAGTGCATTGGTAGGCCAATTTAAATCACAGTCTACAGCAGTGTATACATGTGATCTAATGCTGCACTGCATATCGTTTTATCAACTCTCCCAGAATAGAATTACTTGAGGACACTCTGTCCCAGCTTTCGAGACCTATCTCAACCATCTCCTATCTTGAAATTCATGTAATATTTATATCACAGTGACACTTTACACTTCAAATGATCCAGAAAAAAAGTTTTATCTAAAAACTACCTGCAAGTAATTGGGTGCGCAGTGGGGTTGTATCGTATGAAATTTAAGCCACATTGTTCATCACTATAGGGGGATCTGTTTGAATACAAACCAGTAAAGTGGTGTAGCTCTCCTCGGAAGGCAAAAGGTCAAGCAGTCAGCTCAGTGACTACTGAGGGGTCCTATTTGACAGACATGAAATGTAGAAGGCAATCTTAGCCCCCTGTTCTAGCGACACAAAGACCTGCCCTGATCCCAACTGGCGGCAGCTAAGGATCGGATTTGACCGACAACAAAGCCACAACAAGTGATTCCTTAACGCCTCACCAGCCCCTCCCAATCCCCTAGCCATATTATTATCCCAGCTCCCACGCCACTCCACTTTAAGGCCGCGTCGTCTGTCTCGGTACCGTAAAGGTAGCCGAAAAGCAAGTGTGGCTGGTGACCCGATACCTGGGCAGGTGAGGGGGGGGGGGTTAGTTCGGGACAGATTTTGAGAAGAGACAGAAATGTGTAATTCACCCTGGGTGTTTACCGACCAGTTAGTTGGTGGAAGTTTTCTCCATGTGGTTCAATTACTCGTACGATGGTTTAGAGTGCAGGCCATATCTTCACATGCATAGTTGTGTTGTTATCGAACACCATCAAGTAGAGATTACAGACAGGGTTTCCACTGTGATCACGTTGAGATGTAAATTTACACATTACAGACCATCTCATATTAAAGCATTGTGATTCGAGCAGTAAATTTTGATCTGAAATCTGAACTCCTTTACACAAGCATAAAGTCTACACCTTTCTATGACCTTGAGGTTCATGTGGGAGGACTTAGCCAATATAGCCAAACCTCCACCCCCCCAAAAAAAAATGTAAAAGAAGAAGAAAAAAAAGAGATATCAACAACAACATCAATAACAACAACAACAAAAGCTTATATGCCAATAAGGAACAACTTTTTTTTTCCAGCTTCGCCACATCATTTTCATGATTTTATGTGGCTGCCGAACCTTTATTTCCACATCTAACTCTTGGCATACAAAGCAATCCTGGAGCTTACATACAATATAAATTTTTATCATGCGGATAGACTTCAAATGACATAGAATAGTTGGAGTAGAGAGTTGATAGGATAAAGGTAAAAGTGAACACTGCTGATGCCAACCAGACAGTGAGATAGTAGATATTTTGGTGAGTTGAGGTGAAGTAGAAGTTGATGATAATGGTAGTTGTTTTTCTGGCAGTGTGGGTATTTTCTACAACTATGGGGAACTAAAACTCTCTTCAGTCAAAGTTTGGTCAAATCAGATATAGGGTATACTGTGTTTGCAGTAATTTCAATGCAGTTTCCTTTTACATGTGCCTAGCCAACAATTTAGGGATTATGGGAGCCTCTGTGTCAACCCAGTCAACCCTTCATCTGTATAGTTTAAATCAATGTGATTGTTCCTTTATCTATCAATTGACAAAGTTGTAACTGAATTATTTCCTAACGTATTTCTCTTTGATTAGTCTACTTCTTTCTTTTTATAGTCAATTTCACACCAGATACTCATTCAGTGGTGGATTTAGACGGGGGGGGGGCTCCCTTTTGCCAGTAGTTAAGAGTTTAATCGCCTTCTTTAATCCCAATATTTAGTCCAAAATCATCAGACCACAGCCCATGCCCTTAGTACCGTACGTGATTAAGTCTTCCCTATTGTTGTCAAGGACATTAACGGTAAACGTGAGACACATCTAGTTCATTACACTCTCACTTTAACCCCTCCCTGTCCATTCTCACTTATGTCCAACTTCAGTTACTCGTGGTTTCAACGGTTAAGCATGTGTAACCCTCACTTTGCATCAATATCAAACAATGCCACAAGCCATATTCTACAATAGCGATCTGCCGCTATACCCTGGGCTCATCCCTCTATGCAATTTAGGAGACGCCCCTTCAGGGGTGGTACGTGCTTTGTGTCAATGATACTGTCAACTTACATGGTAGAGTGACATGGGGAGATCTGAGTCTATGCCTAGGGAAAGTATCCAAATCCACATGAGTTAGTCATAAGAGGGAGTTTCCCACGGGTATGGCTGTCATATGCAAGTAATGTTCATCATTCCTTTGATAATATTCTATTTGAGATCTCTCCATATGTGTAGTTTTGGAATAGCAAGGGTTAGGCGACCCAGGCATGTATATATTTAGGTACACATACTTTACCTCAAATGTATTCTGAATGCTCTATGTTACATTATATTCAGCGGTGTTGAAAAAAGTGCTGTAATAACTAGCATACAAGGTGCACCCACATATAAGGTGCACCCTGTTGTTTACAAGGCGTTGCGGCTATAATGTTCATGCAGACAGTATTTACCCCAAAGAAAGTAGATCTTTGCCATATTTCTTTGCCTCTCTCTCTCAGGGTATGAATTTCTAGAAAATTTAATTGAAATCTGCTCACTTGTCAAATTAGTGAAATAAAAAGTCACAGTGAAGAATCATGTAAAGCCAAACTGGGGAAATCAGTATCATGATCATGGATCTCCCTCTTTTAGTTGTTCAATCTATGTAGCAAACAAATTGTGGGACTACCGGTATCAGGGTGTCTGGCGATCCTACTTTTCCTACTTTTTCCTATTTTTTTATGATTTTGCTATTTTTCCTACTTTTTCTCCAAAATACCTACTTTTTCCTACTTTTTTATTTTGTGTTGGCGCGTGCAATATAAAAATACTGTTAGTTGCTTTGAAGCACATCTTGCTTGTGTCAGTACATGTTTATAGTAACTTATGTCAAGTGAAATCAACCCTCAAGTCTTAATGTGTGCCATGCATAGGTTATTGTAGTTCCCAATGAGATACAATAATGGTAAATTATTAAGGAGTACCTGATTTTATTACCAAAACTATGGCATGTGAACGATTTTCCTCCTCTTATATGTTTTATCCATTTAGTCTCGTACTGGCTAGTAACATTACTTTGGGTAGATAGCAAATTCTGTAATATCATTTGCATTATTATCTGGTACTCAAATTTTGCCATGTCTGTCATGCTCCTTTAGTACTTGCAAGAAACTGAGTAATGGAGTTGTAGCGCCACTACATTTAGCCTCCACATGGTATATGAATAGTGCAGCTTTACTGTTATCTAAGGTATCTATAACTCAGCATGTGAGTTGTATCATTGCAATTTGCAGTATTTATTAATCACATCTTCATTAAAGATTCAGAGATATTGGCTTGTGGAATGAAAGAGCCAATTCTGACACCATTGGTGTATCAATTGATGTTTAATTAGGCTAAAGTTCATTGTGTGATGGTGATTAGTGATTGACTTGGTGGACATATATGCTTTGAGCATTAGAAGTAGTATTATACTAATGTTTCACTCATAAACCCTTTAACAGAATACATGCAAACACCTGACTGATAGTGATCAGGGAGGTAAGGTGGCTATATGAAACATCAATAAGAGACTAATGTTGTCAGTGTTGGCTGCAATCTATATTTTAAACCATGGAGTGCCAATGTAAAAAAAAAACATTCAAAATTGCTTGCAGTTATGATTGTAATGATACTTTTGGACAAAGATAGCACTCCCTTAACATTGCTCTGCCTAGTTTTAGGCTATGCACTGCTGGTGATGGGCCAATAGATTGGTGACGGATTCATCTGACATCAAGTAACCTAGATCATTAAAGCCTGCTGTAGAACTCTATAGAAACATGCCAAATACCACAAAATTTCAAGAATCTTGGTTAAATAAGACAGATAAAAGTGGAAATTTAGTCAAACAGTGGTGTCATGTAGAGCCAAGTTCTGCTTACAAAGCCTACTACACACTATGTAACAAATCATTTCAAATAGACAATATAGGTCTCCTGCAAATTCTAGCCCATGCATCAAGGGTTAAGCATACTGGTTTTGCTAAAGCCAGATTTTGGAAGCACACAGCGCCACTTCGAAAAGAAAAGTGCTAGTGCAGCAGCTAGTACATCTGTATCAGATGGTGCTGAACCAACCATAAGTGACAAAACAGTACGCAGTGCAAGCAAGTCTGCTAAGCCTAGTTCATTCATGGTGCAGACAGCTTCCCAGCAAGAACAGACTGCCATTCCTGAAATCCTATGGGCCCACAAAGTATGTGAGAGCAACTTCAGCTTTCGGACTTGTGAAGGATTGTCTGACATATTTGAGATAATGTTTCCCTGTGTGGCATCACAGCACTTTTCACTGAGCAAGTCCAAAGTGTCATATCTGCTCTCAGATGGACTCAGACCATATTACAAGAGGGAACTTGTTAGTATGATCCATGAAACTGGATGTGCTTTCACATTACAATACCACAAAACTGGGAATGCCCAAAACCATAAACAATGTGATGTTCTGCTCAGATACTGGTGCCAAGACAGTGGGCAAATCTGCGTAAGATTCTTTACAGCTTTTCAAACTTTCACAAAGCCTCTTTTGAGGTTTAGAGTAGTGGGGGTTGGATTACACTACTAATGGTTATAGGGTATGAATTGAGCTATAGTAATGTGTCATTCGGCAACCTGTGGATAGTAGTTTTATGGAGTGAAGGTTGTGGATCTCACAGGGTTTTGATGTACAGGCATTCACAGGTTCAAATAGATTGGAATTTCAGTCGGATGGAGATGAGGGGGTGACCACAGGTGGAGTGATAGACAGGGGTCCACATAGAGAGTGATATTGTGACATACCCTCTGTGTAATACATGAATATATTGTACAAAAACTGTGTCTATTAAGTAAGTTCTATAGAGGGTTTTCACAAAATTAGTACCTCACAGATCTTGTTGAGGCAAAACTTTTGCCATAGACTTATCATTACAAGTTTCACCTGTTAGTGTGCTGAAACAACTAGCCAATTTCTCAATCTCAATCTAGGATCAGTAATCCCAATACATTGGCAAGAATTCATGAAAAAGAAACAATTTACTGTTTTATTTCACACATTGTGCTCCAACATGGCCACTGTACATCATTTTGACATCACAGAGTCGCAGTAAATGCCTTCATGAAACCACTGTATATCATGTTTCACATACCAATGATAGAGGTACAAACTGAGCACCATTTAAATATGTTCTGGAATATCATCCTAATAGATTCTACATATAAGCTTATCAATTCTGAGGATAAATAGGTTTGTTACACATGCATTGTTAATTCAACATATGTCCTATTTTTTCTTATATTTTCCTACTTTTGTCCTACTTTAGTCCTACTTTTTGAAATTTTTCGGTCCTACTTTTGTCCTACTTTATCAAAGGGGTCTGCCGGACACCCTGCGGTATACATTGTTTCTGCAAAGGCCTTGTATGAATGTGTCAGGTAGTCTAGCTTGTGATATTATGAAAGGCTAAGAACGGAAAAGATTCTTGGCAAATCTGTAGTTCCTCACCCGGGTTTCTCCCCATCCATTAAGGAATCATAAGGTGTAAGGGGTACCCATCACGACCGCTGGTACCTTACTGGTGACTTTCTCACCACGGCCTGCAAAATGCACTGGGTGTGATACCACCAGTGGACTGACCTCGAGGACGCATCCCGTCGTCTTCTCAAATTTTTTACCTGGCCAGAAGTGGACTGACGTCATACTGCCCCATAAACATTTCATTCCCTGAGAGACCCATCCGGCCACATCCCCCGGATAAACCCCCCCCCCCTTTCAGATGAGATCTCATCTGAATAATAATCTTCCATGTAAGTTTCCATAAGTTTCAGATGATCTCATCTGAATGTAATTCAAATTTAGATAAGATCTGGCATATATCCTTGATCGGGGGCTCTGCCCCCCAACCCCTATTTGGCCACAAAGAAACAGAGAGGTGACCATAATTATTTGATGAGACACGGAAGGGGTGGAAAGAGCCACCTGGAGGATGAAGAAGGAACCAAAGGCGACATCTAGCGGAAGAAGTGGGAAACAGAGGGCCAGGTTAAATATGCAAGAAGTGACCCTTTTGCCTCGAGGACCCGCGTCCCCACCCGCGTACACTAGTAGTATATGGAAATGGAGGCTATGTGATGGAAAACCTCCGTGGAGGTGTCAATTTAATATGGCACATAACCTCCAGCGATGTGAATGTTGATATAACCATTAATATGGATACATACAAAAAGTTTTTAGAATGGTATTCGAATATACGTCACAAGCTAAGGTGCGGCCACTCTCTTTTCCCTGTACTTAAGAGTTTATGTACCTCTTTTTAGCCTAGAATATATCCAAAATTATTGACTAACAAAGGGCGCGCCCCTCCCTTTCAAGATCCTGGATCCAACACTGATAACCCCCTCCCAGATGTCCCATAACATCCTCCCAGATGCCTTATATGTCTGTCCAGATAACACATAATAATTTCTTGCATTGTTTTACTGTCGTTTCATAATTTCGACTAAATGACTCTATATTGATCAAACAGCCCCGTTTATTCTTTGAAAGCCCAAGTTTTTGGAACTGGTGCTAACTTCAAAACACATGCATTTCCTCTAGGAATACCAACTGTGCCCGAGCTGATCCCCAGCTGCTCGACTGATCCCTTCCCGCCGCTACCGGTCATTCGATCCCACCCTACATCAAAGAGATCCAATGGCCTGGTAATCGTTTGATCCCTATCGCCTTAATGGCGGTAATCTGCTGATCGGCCAGGATCGAAGGGTTACTGGTGCTATACTGGCAGCCTATATGTGTGCTACCAACATGCGATACCCATGCCAGCGTCTGCTTTGCTGTATGTATATGCCGACCACCTTTCATACATTACAGAGTTATCCCGAATGAAGTTGTGATATTTTCCAGAAGAGAATCGATATCAAAGTATTGCACAATGAACACACATAGATTTAACTAAAACGTATTTTAGATGTGACCTGCTTACTTTTCCCTAGAAAGTCTAGCGAAGTTGACAGAAAACTACTTTGTACATAACACTGCATGGTCAATAATCTAAAACCTGTATAGGGGCAGGTCCAAGCAAATGTCCCTCTGTGACATTTCCTATTTTAGACTCTGGAATCCACATCTAAAAGAATAAAATCATTTCTTTTCATGGGAAATTGGTGCCAGACATAAAGATGAATTCCCACAAAAAGAAATAATTTTATTCTTTTAGATGTGGAGTCTAAAATGGAAGTGTCACCGAGGGACAAAATGGACATATCTGCTTGGACCTGCCCATTGAGAACCGATTTTGGCAAACGGGGACTGAAGCATATATGGACCACAAAGGGGGGGGGGAGAAAGAAAGAATTAAGAATAGAATGAGAAGGTCAGATCTTGGTGAAGAAGGGCAAAAGTACGATACACTATTATAAGGCCAATAGAACAGCTTAGCAAGGCTGATGTTGGCTAAGAAACCGTGCAAAACTCCTGTGAATTTTAAAGAGGCAAACATCATATGTGTTCTGTTGGAAACGCTGAATCACTGTAGTTATAATATTACAAATTTATAGGAGGCCACTGCAGTTATATATCTTAGTGGTACCATCTCCCCTCCTCACAACGGCCTTTAAAGGGGAATGATAGAAGATCTTGCATCTAGATCAAACTATGGTTTTTACAATGGGTTTGTGAATGCAGTTACTATACAGAAATTAAAAGATAATCAAACTTTACCATTGTAGATTTTGAATTGAGAGCAGTAGTTTGCTAAGCCCGCCAAAATAATGTGAGATTCAAAGTAGGACTTCCAATCATGGTCCAAGAATATTGCTTCTAAGCTAAAATCAATGGGATCAGACCATCTGGGTTAGTTCTTGTAAGAACACAACAAAATATGAACATGTTAACAAGAACTCATACTTTTTGTTTAGGTAAAAAATCCAAAATTTATGTAAAAAAATTATGTGAGAAAAACGTCACCATTACAGCTTCTTCAAATTAGTGGAAACTCGAGTACAAAACATTTCTTGAAATCTTAGAAAAAGGAAAAGCACCTGTTACTGCATTGATACGGTGTTTTGAAAAAAGATAGATATGTGAATGGCTAATGACTAGAATATTGGCTAAAGCACCTTGATTTCCTCATCGGGAAACATTCCAACAAAATTCTAGGTGTTGCCGTAAGAAGTAAATTTCTATAAGAGTTGGGAGGGGCCGGGGTTAGTTGGGGGCCCGCTAAACTTCTATCTAGGCCTATATTGGGCACCTTCCTATTATTTGGGCGGGGGTTTGGTCTTGTCATATCGCTAACTCCCTATTGTAGGTAAACAAGTGACCACAATAGAGAGTCTGTACAAAGGAGCAGTGGCGGGCCTCCCTAGCCCACTTAAAAGGGTCTATATCTCTTCTTTTCTATCCCCTCAGTATGTGTGTGGTGCAGATATGCGCGGGCACCAACACATTCCTCAGTAAAATTGTGTAATGTAGTTCTCACCATGAATATGACCTTAGCTGTCGAAATGGCGTTAAACATCTATTACTCACTCACTCACTCACTCACTCACTCACTCACTCACTCAAAGGAGCAGTGGTCTCATATATTTACACAGGATATAGGGTCACGAGGGTCTTCTAAGTGAGCAGTATAAAATGTGACTTTGACTGGGAAAATGGATCTTATTTGTTCAAATCCATTCAAACTGAGGAGAGGGAAATGTACCTGATATGTTCGCATTTTGTTTCATATCTTAGCAAGTAAGCACCCCCTCAATATAGATAAAACTGTCTTGGAAAGCTGAGATGATCTGCTCTCAGAAGCATGGGATGGCATTGACAGATGAATTCTTTGCCTCTCAAGCACTTCAAAATCTGAGTCCATACTAACGGTTGCTATTCTGTACTTCTGTTACCTCATACATCAGTTAATTACTGCCCGATGATAAAAAATTATACAGTTTTATCAAGCTAAGACAATCTGCTTTCACAATAGAATGTAACATTGAAATTGATTTTTTGACCCATAAGACCCATATTCCCAGTCATTGTCACAAAAAGACAATTCAAAGCTGTCAAATTTAACCTGTCATTCTATGCATATGCCTTCATTTTAAATAGAATGGAAAAGTAAGCCAAGTGACGATGTCTTTTCACAGAAAATGAAAGTGAACATTCAGTAATTGTGAAATATACCTTTAACCACTGTTAATATCGTTTTTTTTTCTGAGACATCCTGCTATATAATCTCACTAGAGCAAGTTTGAAACAATCCAGTGTAGATTATCTGATAGAAATAAAATTGGGAATTACATGAATGTTTCAGGATACATCCGTTGCCATGAAAACAGTGCTTTGGATAAAGGGTACAATAATTATACTAACACTTTTATACCAAAGTGTAGCCATATTATCCTTCTGTTTTATCTGTAAATATTGTTCTGGTATCTATAACAGCTTTTATATGATATTTACCTATCCAACGCCCTATAGGAATGTTCAAAATAGTGGTAACGGGCGCATTGCCCTCCTATCTCTCAGCATAGGGATTATCTTTAATCATTTTGTCATGTCTAAAATGATCATTTAAGATTGTCCCCTTTGTAAAATGATGAAGATCGTCGTATAGATAAATGCATTTTGCAGTTAAAGATAAATATTTCTAACCTTTATTTTCAAGCACTTCTTACCCAAATGGTGCACATCTCAGATTTTCGCCCTTATGCCAGGGTTACCAAATTAAATTTTACAGGTTTCGCCTTTTTGTAATCATGCTGCCTACTTTGAAGCCCTATTAATTGGGGACCAGTGTAAAGTTGCAGCTATACAGAGCATATGACGTCAGTGCCCAATATTATGAGAGAGGGTTGGCAAGAAAAAGGAGTAAT
This sequence comes from Acholoe squamosa, assembly GCA_949317995.1. Classification (NCBI taxonomy): domain Eukaryota; kingdom Metazoa; phylum Annelida; class Polychaeta; order Phyllodocida; family Polynoidae; genus Acholoe; species Acholoe squamosa. The sequence continues at coordinate 63,805,147 of OX439035.1, forward strand.
CACTCTGATGGCATTTGTGATAAAACTGGTCAATAGAAGTTTATTAAAATTTAGGTAGGTGTACAGAAGTGTTGTCTAATTATGTTTTTTTAGTGAAATCATGTGGCTCAATTTCGGGTAGTTTATAGGGAAAGTGGAAGTTTATGTTTTCCCATAGAATTCCATAGTAAAATTATCTCCAAAACTAATGAAGCTTTTTAACTACAAGTTTGTGTGGCATTAGGAAGTAGATAAAGAAGAAGAAACCGAAAATATGAGCAAAACCCTATGGTTAGAAGTGTAATGGTTGGTATTTCTAACCAGTGGGGTTCTGGTCTCGTAATTCGAAAGGAAAGACAAAGACAGTATTCCGAGTGTATGCCAACAGTTTTATTTGTTACACCTTCCGGTTACCCCGTAACTCTATGACTAGGGTAACATCCCAGTAAACACAGTTACGTTATACATACGTAGATTGCACATAGAAATTTCAGTACATTTACGTATTTTCTCAACGTAGAATAACGTATAAACATGTATGCTGATGTAGGTATTTCTGACGTAGATGTAGAATTTATGTACATATACCTCATTATTACCCGAATTAACGAAGAAAAATGATGTTCTTTAAACGTAAATGTTCCTATATATTTAGATATCCATCGTATATTTTCAATACTTTTATACTAATAACTACGATGTATATAGTTTTGCAGGTTCTGGTTATGCTCCAATATACGTAAAATTACCTCAAAGAGACCTTCATATACCTACCCCTATACCCTCAGTTAACTTTATTCATTTAAGAATGTTATTTCCTTGTCTCATTCTATAATACTGGTATATTCAGGGCCAGTATTTAGCAAGAGACACCAATGCTTTAGCCATCAGTTTCATCATTTGAATTAAGAGTCAAGTATAACTCCTGATTGTATGTTGAAGGTTCTGTGATGCTAGGTGTATAAGTCTATTTCTTAATGCTACAGCATGGGTGTTTACCATACCTGGATCCCAAAATATACATGGTAGCATCATCAATCATTGAATATTTTGCACAAACCTATTCCCAAATGAAAGGTTGATACAATGAGTTCTCAATAATGTGTTTTTAATTAGTATAGTTGATTAATATAGATGACAATCATCATAGAGGTCTAAATTAAATACAATGCTCAGTAATAGTGACACCTGTTGAGATAAACTGAAAGTACAGAAATATGTAGATAAACGTAATTTTACATATTTCAGACCTCTTTTCGTGTAGAAACATTTAGAACAGATTAGGTGAGCACTAAATGGAAATGAATCTGCCTTGTGATTTTTATTTTCTACATTTAGATAGACCCAGACTATGTTTGATAGCTGTAACCATACAGCTTTTATATTTGTACTGGTATTGGATATGCTGCAATCTAGTGAGATAGGAGTGAAGCACAAAATAACGTATGTGGGATGTAATCTAACGTATTTCCAACCTCTATGACCATGTGCTTTCTATATTCCCTATTATCACCCTCTGCACACCTACATTTCCACTGTTTGTTTGGAATCTAGAATTCATTACTGAATGAGATTTTGCCACATGATGCTCTAACCCATATGGTACATATATTTTATATGACCAACAAATACTCTTGCTTAAATAATGCATATTTAAGATGTAATGTCAATACAGTGTTAATCCCCATAGGGATATGAAAATAGGAATTATTATCCATTATTACCTAAAAATGCACATGATTACAACTACTGCATGTAGGTCAGATGCCTGTCCACCAATAGATTTGATTATGATATAAAACATGGTTTATTCCAGGGTCAATCTGTTATTTAACCTATCTATCTGTACTTGACTCTAAACACCATGATATGTACAGGATTCTTGTAGACCTAGGCCCAGCTGAGTTATCTTTTTTCACGTTGAGTGATTGATTTTCATCATTATTCATCCCTGATCTTTATAAGGCAGTTGTTAATGAAATGAAAGTTTGGTTAGATAAATGAAACAATACTATTTATCATTAGAAGTTTTTATCCAAAATCTACATACATAAACCAACCAATATCTACATCTTACAATCGTTCTACCTACGAACAAAGCCAATCAAAAATATGGATCAAGATTTACGTGGATAAACCTCTTAAAATTACGAAGCATAAACCTTATTTATCAACATATATCCACCAACCGATATCTACGTTGCTGGAACCTCATATAGAGGTTCAGTAGAAAACCAACCTAGATCTACCAGAAATCTACGTTGAAACACGTAGTGTGTTTACTGGGATGATATTACATGTGTTATGAACGGTGGCCTACATGGCCTCTGACAGGCTGGGTGGTGTGAGACATTGCATCAGCTGTGGATGTGTATTTTCATCAACAAGTGCTGACCTCATGTCTAGACATGTCTTAATTAGGTATAGCTCGATGCAGCAAGTTGGGAACCTAAAACTTAGTTTTTCCTGAATTTTCCCTAAGAAATGCTGTAGTTTAGCCAAAAATTATCCGATTTACATAATATTTGCAGCAAATGAAAGATGAAACTCATTGCTTTCAGGCCAGGGTAGATGGTATTACAATAATATAGTGCACAGTTTACCACTGAAGTACAAATTATAAATTTAAAAATCATTAGTTTAAAAAAATTGCTGTTTTTCAAAGTTTGGCCCTATATATTTTGTGAAAAAATATTCTAACCATCAGTTTTTGATAGATAGTGCATAATACTGACCCATCAAGTTTATAAATGAGTATGCTTTTTTCCCCCTACCTCTATGGTGGCTTATTACACTATGGGAGACATGTGATTTTTGTTAGTTTGCAAAGACTGTGATTTTCAGCAAAATTTCTGCTTGGTTTTTGATGAGGGACCACATAGATCATCATATATGGACGCGTGATCACCCACTGATACCAGAATTATCCATTTTTATGTTCTACTCGATCATCTTTAAAGGCATATTAAATATCTAAGTGATACAATAAGTGTGAGAAGAATTAGCCACATCTTATGATTCTAGTCTTTGGTGCTGACAACGATTTTGTTGCTATTTACAGCTAAATAGCTCAATAGTGCATTATAATAGGGCTCACATGCCTTATATGGGGTTCTAATAGCATTTCAATATGGTTTTCAATGGGTCATCAGGTCAAAACAACAATGGATGATGGAATTTAATAGAAACAAAAGGGTTTTGCACCATGGACCTGTTCACATTGTTCAGGTCTTCAGATATTCTTATCTTGAAAATGATGAAGACATTTATGAGCATGGTGCTTTTCCAGTCCATATGGGACCTACAGAGGGCACTTTGTCTTGTTTGACATGTTTTATGAGGGAATAATGCATAGCAAATGATTCTATTTTCATATTTTGTTATGATTTTTGAGATAGAATCATACACAAGACTTGTCTTGTGCATCATATACAAAAATGTCCCTTGAATGAAGGCATTTTACATGCACAGCTGCCTCCAAAACTGGAAAACACTCAGGTTCCCAACTTGCTGCATCGAGCTATAGTTCATTACTGATTGGCTATTCTCTGGTGTTGATTGGATGTTCCCCTAAGGATAATTGGTGGTGATATATTTCATGTTATTATAAATATACAGTGTTATGCTGTAGCTTTATATAGCTCAGACAGGCATGATGTAAGGGAGGAGTATTTACTCAATTGGTACTTACAAGTGGAAAGATTTAGAATTAGGCCAAAAAAAAATTGTAAGTTTCTGGTAACATGGTCCAAAAAGTTGAGGTAGGTAGGTCGGATTTTTTTTTTGCTGAACCACATTTTGGCTATGTATCAAGTTGCTATTATTGATAATTGACCAACACATGATTGATTTAATCTCTAACACCAGCTCATATGTATGATCTCAGGCAGAAATGCTCGATTCTATGTTTGAACCCAATCAAATTCTCAAGATATTAGAAATCAGAAATTATTATGAAAAACATTATGAAAAATATGGAAAATCACGAAAACGAAATTCCTCAAAAGATCTGAGGTCGGCCCCGTTTGGCTGAGGTAGGTCTTTTTTGGCCTTAGTTTTAAGTCAGTATGTGTATGAGACAGGCATGCTGTAAGGGAGGAGTAGTCATATAATTGATGGTATGTTTTCCAAGGTAGAGCAGTCTAACAACAGTCCCCAATACAAGTACTACTTTGTTACATATTTTTTCATCTATCTTTTAATTGATGTCTAGTTTCTTCAAAGAGAAGTACGTCGAGTACAAAAATAATGTTCAACGTTTGGCAAGCAGTGGCAGATACAGTGCTGCTAGAAAATAACCGTTATTTAAGCAGAGTCATTTTTACAGTGCACTCATCGTGGCACTTTGCCATGCAGATAAGCCGACCGGGATAAGATGGGCTTTGTGCAACCATTACAAATATAAAGTGCATGTATGTCTTTTCGGTGGGTTAACCGGAACTTAGTTAGTTTATGCAGTTACGAAGAAGATGCCCGGTTTGTAAACTGACCGAGAAGAGTAGGGGCCTGGATGCTCATATCCTATTGATCGTGCACTCAGTGTCGAGGTCAGTGAAAGGCAATAGGCTGGGGGAGGGGGCAGTGGACCGATGCTATAGGCCAGTGAGGCGCGGCCAAAATCAAAGACATGGCCTGGAAGCCAATATCCCCAAAGCCGCCGTCCGGATCTCTCCCCAACCGTAGATCAAAAGCCCTCTGGCAACACTGCCCAAACACCAATGATTCTAACCTGTCCTTAGGCATTTGTTGTGGATTAAGTTTTCAGTGAAATTGAAATTCGAGCCTCTTTGAAGTTGTCTCGGTCGCTAGTCAAACGATGGCGCATTTCTCGGATCCTGCAGACGCCCCACAATAGTGCATGAGTTTGTGCTCCATAAAATTAATCATTTCTGAAACTCTACCGGGGTTAAAGTGTTCCGATATGAAGGGAAGGATTATTGGGCGTTTCTTACCAGTCCCGTATCTCTGATTGATTCATTATGCACGAACAGTTCTCCTTAAAGAAAATGTCTTAAGAATGTTACTTGAGAAGCATTCAATTTGATTTGATATGTGATTTATCACAGTACCGGGGTATTTCCTCTAGTTCAAGTCGAACAACTGGAAAGCCCATTGGATCCAGCAAACCTACTCTGAAAACCTAAGCCAGTGAAAAGGCAATCACTGTATATGAGGCTATATGTCATCTTTCTCTAATGATGAACTGAGGTCATCATTGTGATCACTGATAATAATCATGAGCACATGATTACACAATTATAAAACTAATAATATAATGTAAAATTCTAATTTGAATAGAAGGTATGTTGTGAAGTCAGATTGGAAGTAGAATAGATGTATCATAAGAGCATGACACCTCTTCGGTATCAGAAATGATATCATGAAGTTTGAGGTTTGACACTCATTGGTAAAACACATAGTCTATCTATGCCTAAATGGGTGTATATACAAGGCTACATAGTATGTTCCTGGGGTCTGTTACTTCTCCATAGCCTAAAGCATCCTTGCTACATATAATGATGAAACAAAAGGGGCCTTTAGTGCTATGTACACGTATGTTATACTGAGCTGCCTTTTCCTTGTGTATTTTAAAAGGTTCGGTGACAAAATGAAAATTGTACTCTGAGAGCTGACCACCTGCATGATTGATAGCCCTAGTCTTGTCACCCACATGCGTTTGACAACTCTGGCAGCCCTAGTGCTGTCTCAATAAAGGCTAACCAGACAAGTTGTCGCTATGGCAAGTCTAAACTCCTATGTCTTATGCTGATCAATTTTAAAGACGCATACTTCTTAGAAGACAAGTATGAACATCTCTCTTTTTTCAGTGTAGCACAATGGTGAATGCCACCATTGGGTATGATTTATAGGGTAGAAGCACCCGTTTCGGACGCTCCTGGACAGGCTAGGCTTAATCATATTTGATAACTGGATCTTGCATTGCTAAAGGCTGTCTATTTAAAATTGTGTTGCACCAATGTAAACATGAGATATGGAGGTTATATTCCCGAAGGCTATTTGATAATTCTACCCATTTTGGTAGCGCCCCCCCCCCAATCTCTCACCCAACACAACTCATCCACCCAAACCTTTGGGGACACTACGCCAGCTTTGTTGCTATACATGTATATTCAGATGTAGGAGGGGATTAGGCATATGTCTGGTGCAAGTAAATGGAGAACGAATCACAAGGGACAAGTAAAATATTTATTATTCTAGGGCTCCATGAATTATTGAATATGACCTTTGCATAAGTGTACAACATGGAAAGATTCATGGTTTGGTACCAATATGTGCTGTCCGAGATAGATGTCCGACTTTAGGATTGATGATTATGTTGAATGGACTTGGCTGTGAAAAGGTCATGTCTATCCCTAACACTATACTCCTTCAAACTTATCCAGGTAGGTCCCATTTCTTTCCTCCAAAATATTACTGCTGGGTCATATGTTACTTTCCCTTCTGAACCCTGCAATCTGATTGGTTGTTTGGCCCTTCAAGGTCATGATCGTTATTCTTTATGAAAAGAATGCCTGATTTTTGTTAATTTTCATTTCATCCAATGATAGTTATATTCCATAACTTGTGTTAATCATTAGGTGATTTATTGGCACTAGGATGCGTTTGTGAATTATGGGTTCATTTTTGTGATTACCCATAGTTCCCAGGCGTGGTGCTGACATTTAACCATCAGTCAGGTGAGATTGTTTAGTATCTAAGGAGTGTTTCGACTATTTCCTAGTTTCATCAGGTGTACCTTCAGGGGATTTATTTTTGAAATATTTTTAAGTGGATTTAATAGATTTCCTACATTGAAAGTGTGCCTTGTAGGTTTTGGTCCACTTTTGATTGACCCAATTATTTTTGTTAGTGACTCTGTCTGTTGGTGTGTGTGTGTGGGGGGGGGGGGGGTCACACTCAGTGAGTTTGATGGGACTGGATCAGTGAAAGTGAGTAGCTATCTTTGGTTAAATGAGTGGATGATCATAGATCAAAGGACTTTTTCCCATGCTTAGACAGAGCTACCGGTAGTAAACGGTCTGTGGTAATAACCAAAAGTAAAGAAAAAGAAAAAAAAGAATTGATCTAGGATTGATGAATATACAAATAGACCCACCCTTCCCGGGGCCCCATCATAGAGTATGGGTGATATATTCATATTTCCTGGGCCAAACCAGTAACAAAAACTTAAAATTTTCATAATAATCTATATAAATGCTGTAAATGTGAATGTGAATCCATAAAAGACCTGACAAGCAAACAGGTGTTATAATCCTCTAAATATTTTCCATCATGAACATATAGCATAAAACACTGTTTGTCGTGACTTCGATCACTTTGCATTTGTCAGAGGCAGGTATACACATGAATTTCGATTTCTAGTTATCAGGATAGATGAGATGTCCACATCCATTATGCAATATCATTGGACAGGTGACCGACTTAGGTAAGTGTCTAACTCAGGGCACCTTTACCCTATACACAGTGCAGAAGGTACATGTACTAGGGTAACTGACAGTTATCCCATCCAGCATGATAGATGGTAAGCAAACAAGTATGAACACTTTTCCTCATTCCATGCTGCTAATAGTAATACACTATTTTACATCAAAATAGTGTTACAGAATCATAGCTAGGGCAAAGATACCTATTGAGACAAGGCCTAGAGTTTCTTCATTAGTTGGATTACATAAAATATTTAGTACTCTTCTAATGGAGTTACCCTAGCACTTTTTATTGTAAACAAACTGAGATACCCTAGTATTGACCAATCTAAACCCTCTCTATACTACTGTCCTACTCAATGTCTACAGTTATTATACCTCAGATGATTGTGGATGTTGTGCACTCAGTGGTGGATTTAGACGGGGGACGCGCCTCTTCCTTTTCCCCGGTACTTAAAAGTTTATGTACCTCTTTTTACCATAGCATGTGGTCAAATTAGGGCTTAAATAAGGGACACGCCCTCTCCTTTTCAAAATCATCGATCCGTCCCTGCACTGCACCGAATCTTCACAACTTGGAATTATACTCAAATTGATTGGAATGCTGAGTAATCTCCCACTTTAGTATATTCTATACACCATAGAGGGTCCGTCATGTTGGATTGGGTAACTGCCAGTTACTCTAGTACCTTCTGCACTGTGCCTGTAGTTACTTAGGTGAAAGTGTGCATTCTGAACCACCAATGCTTCTTACAATAAAACAATCCGGTTTAGGTTAAATCTATTGAACTTTGCCACATCATTTTCCGGGTCAAAGCATTTTAGATCTTTTATCAATTGCAGTTGACACTGAGGATAAACGTACTTTTTTGCCATATACATGTACATACAACATGTATATTTTGTATACCTGGTAACGTGGTGACGTCACATTACAATCCGTATCACTATAGACCATTTCACATGATATCAGCTGCCTGTGTTTGTACCTACACTACGCTGAGTATACACTGTAAAAAAGGAGCTTAGACTTTAAACATGTTTAGGTCTAAACATGTTTGAAGTCTAAACATATTGGATAGGTAGGTGTACTCTTGGCTATCTATTTAGGATTTAAAGGTTTTAATTCTAAATGCCTAAACACCTATGCTAAACATGTTTAGATGTTTAGCATTAAAACAGTTTGATGTTTAGGTGTTTAGGATATCAACATGTATATGTTTAGGTGTTTAGGTAAGAAAGATTCACTAGGTGGCAGCTCTGTGCTCGCATGAATTTCTAGAAAGAGGTATACTTTCTTCTTGTCAAAAATATGTCAAAAATCCATTGTAAATCATTAATCAGGAATTTCATATGAAAAGACATAAATGTTATGATTAAACATTTTGGATTGGCCATTTAAATCCTATATTGATTGGATCAATTAGAGATTCTTTCCGTAGACACCTTTACTCTGTAGTCCAAGAATAGACAAAGCTTTCTTCATTCAGCCATTCTGTTGTAATCTACAAACAGGGGTTACTACCTATGTTGGATAATAGATGTGATGATAATCCTTGGGAATATGATGTACTCTCTGCCTACTGTACATATAGTAGAATAATTGAGATGATCTACAAAGTTCAATATCTATGGATACTATATCTAAACACAATATCATAATGCTAAACACTATAACTTTGAAACATGATCTAAGCATGTCCTATCTAAACACATGGACAAACCTAAACATAAACACAGTAAACACTTTACAAGCCTAACCATAGACCTAAACACATGGAAATCTAAACATAAAAGCTAATCACATTATGAGGCTAAACATGTTTAGGTTTATAAAGTGTCCTCAAAAACGGGACAAGAAAAATGTTTAGCAATGTGTTTAGATTCTAAACACCTTTTTTACAGTGTAGGCTCTGTGATTCATCAGGAAACCAGGTTATACCCGTATCATAAATATGAATCTACTGTACTCTATAACATGAACATACAGATACATGTTATGACCCAGCCGATTCTCACAGAAGTTACAGATGGTATATGGGCTTCCCTAGCCCACTTAAAAGGGCCTATATCTCCTCTTTCCTATCCTCTCGAATGTGTGTGGTGCACATGCGGGGGCACTGACACATTCCTCTGTGAAATTGTGTAATGTAGTTCTCGCCATGAATATGACATCAGCTGTCGAAATGGCGTTAAACATCTATTACTCACTCACTCACTCACTCACTCACAGATGGTATATGGGTTTCTAGATCTATATACCCACTCTAGGGAATCCGATTCTAATTGGTGTGGGAGAAGGGGCCTTCTTCAGCGATCTCGGTGTGCGCCGCTATCCTTATATAGAGCCAGCAGCGCCCCATGTCAGTGTTGAATTAGCCGTCGTCTTTGTTGACTATAGTCTGAAATTCGATCACACTCAAATAAAGAAAGAGCAATCGATGGCAGCGCCCAAGTACATCCCGGAGTGGCTTCTCTTTCATCGGGCTTTGAGCGATGGTCGACGCCACAAAGGGCCGAGGACTGTGTTTGGTCGGCATGTTTTTGAAGCTCAGAACTAATTAATTCAAAAATGCCAGCTATGTTTAATTACCAGGTCTGTGCTTAAACAAAATGTATGAGATCTTTGTAGGTGCACACAAGACAACCAACACTGCTGGGATGTTTGGAATTTCTGAACTTCTGTCCTTGTCTGCCGTGTGGACTGTAGTAGGGTTAGGGAGAAAGGGATACAGAAACCACCCTGTTACCTTTTCTCGAAACTTTGTTATCAAACTGCGTAGGTGTCTATTTCCACCTGATAGGCCTAATGAGTGTGTAGCGGGTATTACAGTACTTAATACATTCAACAATACTTTCATATGCGAAAGCATTTCTATGATAATCAAAACTTACTGATCGGTGAACATTAATACCAAAGCGGGTATAGCCATCTTTTTAACTTCTTGCAATGTGTGAATGAACTAGAAACGCCTTGTCAAATTGCACATACAGGCACAAATACGACATTAAGAGTGGGATGTCCTCATTTCTGTATACTACTTACACAAACATGGCACATCGTACCATTTGTAAGGCATGTGATTATATTAGGCCACACCTTTTTTTTCATTCTTTGTGTTGCGGGCACCCAGAAAGATTTTCTATAGGTGAGAGAAGATAAAGATAAAAATAAAAGTGGGCTTTTATCCCCTATAAAAACCTCAAATGTAGCTAGGACGATTGACTTTCTGACTTTGATTTTATTTACAGGCCCTTTAGCACTAGGGCGGCGGGCTCGTGGCCCAAATAATAATAAAAGTCCAGTTTTACTGCAAAGGTTTAGCTTATATAATCAGCCAGGAACTCAGGGTGCGAGGGTGCGGCTCAAAGGCGAAGTTTTAATACTACATTGCAATAATAAAATGACAGCTTGTAAGCTCTTGGTATGACTGCAGGGGCGGATCTAACAGGGGGGAACAGCCGGGGGAGTCTAGGGGGACAAAACCAGGGTTTTGTGTCACATTTCCTCTAGTTTAGAGTTTTATAAGGCTCTTTTCAGGGGATAGGGGTGCATGTGTCCCCCGTGCCATCTCCCCACAGCTCTTTCTCTCAAACCCCTTATAACTTTATCCTGAAATCATGTTCCGCGGCGTATATATGGATGCATCTATCGTTGTCCACTAACCATGTATAGATAGTTTGGACAAAATAAGGCTTCATATTGTGTGTGAGGCCATACCTGCTCAGGCTCGTCCCATCCAGCCCGACACAGTATTGAACTGGTATCAAGAGCCGCTGGCTGAGGCTGATACCTGCTATATTCACGGGTTATGCCCTTTTCCTCAAAACTGTAGGGAAACAATTCCTGCTTGCCCGAGCACTGATGCCTGCTCGTTAGAGGTCTCGTGTAAACGGACTTGCTCAGGTTTCATGTCCAGGTGGCGCGCCACGCGTTCGCTCCTCGCTAGTGGCCTGTCGATCTTTCCACATCCCTCCACCACCGCATCTGTGTCCCTTCACTATTTATAAAGCAGTTGGTGTAATTCAAGCGTTGACTATGAATCTGCCCCAAAGAACCAGAGTAGGGAATTCGGGTGGGAGTGGCATGATGCATGGCGTGTAGCGTGACGGATGTGGTCTGTCGTGTCACTAGAGGTGGTAGTGACATGAACTCTGAGTGTGTGGTCACTGGACGGAGGTCACATTTCATCGAGCATACTACATGTAAACGCACTACTCGTACAGACAAGATCATGCACATCTAGTAGTCATGCTACACGTCTATTACTCCCCAATAGGAGTTACAGACAATAAGTATGATTATTTCATTTTTATTGACAATCCCGGTGAGGGCAACATGTCCAGCGCATGGAAATCCGGGATGGAAATGTAATGCGATGAACACACACTGCAAAAACAGTGTTTAGTATTAAGCACCAAATAATCTAATTACGTTCAAACCTTAGACACTAAGGTATTATAAACATGATTAAAACTATCAGTTTTGGCTTCAAATACCTTGGATCTAAATGTCTAAACAAGTGAGTTAAACACGTTTAGGTATTTAATCATTGGATTCATGTGTTCAGGGCCAAATTCCATAGAAAGCCAGCATTTGGTCCTGGGAGGTTCGGAGGCCAAACCTATAAATATGTCAGAGATATTTTTGTGCATAGTATAGAGGTGTTGGGTACCTCCTCATGAAATATTATGAGTTAATATGAAAACTGTTGCCATGGCAACACCTCTGGAAATAATGTCCTGGCTAGTGATCTTACTCAGCAAATTGTCGTTATCTGTCGCCATGATTGGTCATCAATGGTGACTCCTTTTTGAGTGATAACTCACTGCGTCATCTTTCGCCACTGTGTGTCAGTCTCACATAGCATGGCAATTTATCACAACAGTCACCAACATGATCTAACTCACTGCGTGAGTATGTGCCACCCCTTGTCATCCCTCACAAAGCATGGTGACTTATCACCACCATCGCCAACATGGATCTAACTCACTGCGTGAGTATGTGCCACTGCCTGTCAACTCTCACTCAGAATGGCGGCTTATCACAAGCATCCCCAACATGGATCTGACTCACTGTGTGATTATGTACCACTCCCGGTCAGCTCTCACTCAGAATGGCAGCTTATCACCACTATCGCCAACATGGATATGACTCACTCCGTCAATATGTGCCACTGCCTGTCAACTCTCACTCAGAATGGCGGCTTATCACAAGCATCGCCAACATGGATATGACTCACTGTGTGATTATGTACCACTCCCGTGCCACTGGCATCAACTCTCACACAAAATGGCGACTTATCACTACCATTGCCAACATTGGTCTCACTCAATGCGTGAATTTGTGTCACTCCATATCAATGCTTTCTGAGGATTGCATCATCTGTCACTCACTCTCACTCAGAATGGCAACTTATCACCACCATTGCCAGCCTTTGTCTCACTCAATGCGTGAATTTGTGTCACTCCAAGTCAATGCTCTCTGAGGATTGCATCATCTGTCACTCACTCTCACTCAGAATGGCAACTTATCACCACCATTGCCAGCCTTTGTCTCACTCAATGCGTGAATTTGTGTCACTCCAAGTCAATGCTCTCTGAGGATTGCATCATCTGTCACTCACTCTCACTCAGAATGGCAACTTATCACCACCATTGCCAAAGTTGTTGAGACAGCACCACTGTTCAACATGTAGCCTATCTAGGAAGTGTGGGCATGAAGTATAAGTCCCATACTTATCAAATGTGCTTTGTTTCACACTGATTTTCATGTAATACTTCAGAGTTGAATCAAACAAGATTATATAGAGAAAATATCAATTGAATTTAGATAGAGGTATCTCTAAAATAAAAGCAACTATCCATAAACACCTTTTCTCTGGTTACAGGAAAAATACATAAGGAAGTATCTACATGAACACCTTGTCTGTGGTTAGAGGGAAGATACATATGGCAATACCTTCTCTGGCAAAACATACATTGATCTGGCAGATGTGAGGCTGCATGATTACCAATGTCGATGATCATGAGCTTTTCATCTAACAAGATGAGTGATCACCAGCATCGCCATCACTGGTGAGTCTGAGTGATCACCACTCTCGCCATCCATGGTAAACCTGCGCTATGATGTGGTGCGCATTTCATCTAGCGAGGTGAGTGATCAACCGCCTTGCCATCCCTGGTGAGTGTGAGTCATCACGATCCTCGCCAACCGTGGTGAACGTGCATTATGGCATGGTGTGCGTTTCATCTAGCGAGATGAATGATCACCTGAGTGACCATCCCCCATGAGTGCAGTGCTGCTCCTAACGACACTGCCACCGTCCCCGACGGGGAGGTCACGGTCTGTTAACCACCACCATGCCAACTCACACCAGGTGGGTGTAGTGGGGCTCTAAACCTGGGCTATGATATTCCCACTCATTAAATAAATTAAGTCCTTGTTTTTCTTTCACTAAGCTGACTATCCGACCAGGCACTGGTTAGCATGGTATAATGATGCATGTTCATTTGTTATGGTTTAACATTAAAATTATATTCATTTAACCTAGAAATAAAAACGTTTTCATAGAAAGTCAATAAAAAGATTTTAGAGTGCACAGTAAAACGTTTTGTTAACATTCTTAAAAACGTTAAGAAGAAGGGAATCAACCATTTTTTAAGTAAACAAACACACTTTGTAAAGTGCTAAGGGGGATGTTATATAGGAGTCTAGACCAATACCCAGTGGGTCCACCATTTTGAATTTTTGCTGGTTCTTCTAAGTTAAGATAAGACTTGTTATGATGGGTACCTTGTCCCTGGATAGCAACCACTTCAAGGGACAATCTGGTTCCATCTTATCAATTAATATATCACCCACAAAAACAGGAGTGGTACCAAATTAAAGCTGACATATAGACGGATGTGATGGTAATGTAACCCATCTGGCTATCTTTATTACAGTGAAACTTGGTTATAACAAACTTCCTTATAACGAAATTTGGTTATAACAAACAAAAATACCATATCACAAACCTCTCTCATACATTTCTATAGTAATAAAACTTGGTTAGAATGAAGTGCTTTTGATAGGAACTTGTTTATTACGGAGTTATTCTGAACCCCAGGTTGAAAGAAAGTGAGATAAAAGTTGATGTGTGGCCAGTCCAGAAGCCCTAACACCTCTCAGATTGCTCAGACCGCTACTGTAGCTAGGGGTTCAATACAGCCACACACAGAAGCCCTATCACACACCCTTACACCTCTCAGATCTCTCAGACCACTACTCTAGCTAGGGGTTCAATACAACTGCACACAGAAGCCCTATCACACACCCTTACACCTCTCAGATCTCTCAGACCGCCACTGTAGCTAGGGGTTCAATACAGCCACACACAGAAGCCCTATCACACACCCTTACACCTCTCAGATCTCTCAGACCGCCACTGTAGCTAGGGGTTCAATACAACCGCACACAGAAGTCCTATCACACACCCTTACACCTCTCAGATCTCTCAGACCACTACTCTAGCTAGGGGTTCAATACAGCCGGCTTGAGACCCATTATAATAAAAAAAAATATGAAAATACTTAAGAATTTAGGAAAATGAAGATTCATTATAAAAAAGAAAGGACAAAACTACTTAGAATTCTGAACTATTAACAAAATGTGCAGGGTGCAATAAAGGTTGGTAGAGATGCCCTAGCACACCCCTGAGACCTCAGCAACCCCCACCCCCACCCCACCCATGGTGCTGAACTTGGTTATAACGAAATTTTGTTACAACGAACTTTTTAACCTTGAAACAAGAGGTTCGTTGTAACCAAGTTTTACTGTATTAGGCCCCTTTTAGACCTGTAAAGTCAAGTACCGTAATCTCTCGCGTAGAAGGCACAGCCCACGTAGAAGGCACACCCCCAACTCAGGGAAGGCTGGTTCACGTAGAAGGCGCACTTATCTCCCCTGAATGGGTATTTTGAAAAACCCGCGTATAAGGCGCACCCCCAACTCAGGATGTAGTTGGGGATAGCCTTAGTTAGGGTTAGCATCAGGTTGATGATTGAATTTTTTTTTCATCTCACCTCGTGCCTTCCTTATGACCGACACTCAAGGGTGAGAGGTCCCGTGGGTTGTATCCACACCGAAGTGAGATTACCCTTGTGGCGTATTTGCCTGGACCCTAGTCTAGTGGGAAGGGGGGATGATGGTGACCGAATCTATGGGAAGATAGAAAGCACGCCCCTACACATTTACCGAGGCAATGGTTCTTTAACATCCGTCACTACATAGGCATAGTGAGAGATGGACAGGCCTGTTTTAAGTCATTTGTCTGCATCAGGTTGGGTATGATGCTGACCATATATATTTTTTTTAATGCCACAAATGAGGTGTGACCAGAAGTAGAACTTGTCTCTAACATTGTATCATCAGTTCGTTTGATTTCTTTTCCTACATTCATGCATTCTATCAATGCTGTAGCATGTTAGAGAATGAATTTAGATCAAAACATTGTCTAAACATAGTTTGAACATCTATTCTTAAGTCAAACACATAGCAAGTGTATATAAATGGTATACTGGCTCCATCTGGTGGCACTTCTAGGAACCATTCCTATTGAATACAGGGTTATAAATGATCATAATCAAGATACAGTTTGCATTATTATTGTGTGTTAGATTGTATTCCCAGTTCTGTAGTTGTAAATCGATTTTAGGTTATCCATACTTAGATCACTATTTTACATGATAGATTTCATGATATCATGTAAATAGGTCATCATGATGTGGTTGATTTGTCAAAACTGTCAGAAGATATACAATTGAAGTATACAATTGAAATTTACCTCAAACTGTACCTTAATCATGATCATTTATAATCATGTATTCAATAGGAATGGTTCCTAGAAGTGCCACCAGATGGAGCCAGTATACCATTTATATACACTTGCTATGTGTTTGACTTAAGAATAGATGTTCAAACTATGTTTAGACAATGTTTTGATTTAAATTCATTCTCTAACATGCTACAGCATTGATATAATACATGAATGTAGGAAAAGAAATCAAAAGAACTGATGATACAATGTTAGAGACAAGTTCTACTTCTGGTCACACCTCATTTGTGGCATTAAAAAAAAATATATGATCAGCATCATACCTTACTTAATCCCTAGCCGGGAGGCGTGGCGCAGTCGGTAGCGCGTCTGCTCACAGGCCGTAAGGTCGTGGGTTCGGTTCCCGGCCCGGCCGGAGCACAGTGGTGGTTCCAAACGTCGCCATAAGGTGTCGTTTGAGTTCCTCCCTGCTCTGGCTAGGCTGTGCTGGAAAGTCTCTCGGCGGTCATGGCAGACAAATGACTTAAAACAGGCCTGTCCATCTCTCACTATGCCTATGTAGTGACGAATGTTAAAGAACCATTGCCTCGGTAAATGTGTAGGGGCGTGCTTTCTATCTTCCCATAGATTCGGTCACCATCATCTCCCCTCCCCATTAGACTAGGGTCCGGGCAACAACGCCACAAGGGTAATCTCACTTCGGTGTGGATACAACCCGCGGGACCTCTCGCCCTTGAGTGTCGGCCATAAGGAAGGCACGAGGTGAGATAAAATTCAAATCAATCAATACTTAATCCCAATTGAGACATTGGAAAAACCCGCGTATAAGGCGCACCCCCAACTCAAGGCAGCTTGCCTCCCGCGTATAAGACCCATCCCCGGTCTGATTCGCGTATAAGACCTGCCTTATACGCGGGAGATTACAGTACCATATTTTGTCCTGTATGGCACAAAATGGGGTGTTGTGTCTTCAAAAATGACCCTCAAAAGATAGACTTAATATGGAATGAGCCCCTCAAAGATGGATGTACATTTGTATAAAAAATAAAGTAAGCTGAGAAAAACCTTGACCACTAGTAGGGAGCCCCAATGTGGGTGTCGGGACTGTTATCTTTCCTTATCTCAGCTGCGGGCGGAGGGCCGATCGACGAGCTTTATCAGTGTCTGGCGTTGGACCATATACTGAGTGTGAGTGATCACGATCCTTGCCATCCGTGGTGAATGTGCGTTATGACGTGGTGTGTGTCTCATCTAGCGAAGTGAGTGATCACTCATGTTGCCATCCCTGGTGAGGATGAGTGATCACTCATGTCGCCATCCATGATGAGGATGAGTGATCACGATCCTCGCCATCCCTGGTGAACATGCACTATGACGAGGTGCGTGTTTCATCTAGCGAGGTGAGTGATCACCTGCGTTGCCATCCCTGGTGAGTCTGAGTGATCACCATCCTCGCCATCTGAGGTGAGGCCATGTGATCACCACCATTGCTATTCCTGGTGATCTTGTGCTATAGCGACGTTGTGTTCCATCTAGCGACATGTGTGAGCCACTTCACACAGGTTGACGAGGAATCACGACAATTTGCTGGGTAGGGGTATCTTCCCTTCAGGCCTGCAAAATAAGTAATAATATGTTTTTGTTCCACTTTTATATTATTTTTCTTGTACAACTGGGTGTAAGGGATGGGATTTAGAAAATGATTGGGTGTTTGCCATGGGTCATTTCTCTGTAGTGATTAGGCTGACTTTTAAGCCGGATTTTAAGTAGATTTCAGGGCATATGTTAATTACTTGCTGTTCTGCACAAAGGACACATAGTTAGGTAGGCACTATCAATTACATGTAATATGCTCAGGGCAGATACTCTTAGGTGGTATATAGGTTTAATGGGTCAAAAATCTATGTATAGCTGAGAATTGCCATTGAAAACCCTTGTAAATATTAATTTTGTCACTCGCCTGGACATATATGCTCACCTAGACATAAACACTTCCTTACCCTTTGCTACAGATGTATGGCAATAACCAAATGTCCTATGCATTGGATACTTAGAATCGCAGTAAATGTCTATCAAAAGTATACATGATTTACGACACCAAAGACTAAAACATGATGCCCATAACCTTCAGGTCACAATGGTTTAGACCTGCAAATTGCCTTGAGATATGACGATCATTTATGGAGGAAATCAAGTCCCAAACATGGCATGTCACTCGAGGCCTTTCCCTCCTGCAGGCCAAACCAATAGGAATAACCAAGAGTTCTATACCCTGGGACATTAGAAGTGTATTAAAATCAAATAAAGCAGAGGGCTCTTGGACATAATATCACATGTACATGAAGTTGCAGCAGCAACTAGATCTTCATAGAGCTTTTCCCAACTAAAACACAAGAAATGTGTTTAGACGCCCGCTATATCTTTACACACTGGTATCAGTCACAGGTCACTATGGAGGGATGGCCAAAAGTCGCCCCGTCACTTGTCTAGCATTTAAGCTTGTCACTCCCCCCAAAAAAAAGCAAAATACCCATCATATAAGGTGCATGTGGCTTATACGTGAGGATGATAAGGTAGTTCTCCATGGGTCCACAAGGAAGGCACCGAGACCTTTTATCTACACTGTCATGAAGGTGTTTAGAAATTAAACGTGTTTAGGGGGATATTGTGCTTAATTTCTAATCACATGACATTTTTTGTGTGTTTAAAACCTAAACACATGGAGGTTGTAAACACAATATTGGATATTTTCTAGCATCTGAACACCATAGTGTTTAGAGGACCCCTCTTAATCCCCTGATACTTAATCCCACCTCAGTGGTAACCTAGGTAGCCAATCTCTGGGACAGTGATGGGTGTCACTTCTTTGCTGGCAGATCTATACATTGGTATCAAATTACACCCAGACTTTCAAGTTAGTCCCCTTCTACCCATATACTGTCAGTCTTAGGCAGTCCACCACAGAGGCAGGACAGGGAAACTGTCATATAGGACTACTGGACCTTGAGTTTTCTGTACAAAGGAACTATTACATAGTAGGTATGTTTCTCTTATAATTCTATTTAGAAACCTCCTTAGCCAATATGAATTATTAAATTTGAATTGTTCTCTCATATATATACTAGAGATGAATGCTCAACAACAACCAATTAATATAGAAGTGACTTTGGATGAAATACTCTACTAATATATTACTTTCAAGTGATGTTTCCCCCAGCCCTGAATAAAAGTTAAACACCTAAACATATTATGTCTAAACACAATGATAACATAAACACATCTTAGCCTAAACACTAGCTTTTTTCAAACACTTTCTGTCTAAACACCCCCAATTCTAAACATGTTTAGGGTCTAAATGCATTCCAAAAAGTGGGACAACATTGTGTTTAGGAATGCGTTTAGATCCTGTTCTGAGAGTGTAATATATCATCCCCCAGTGAATATTGATACATGTATCATTGTCGGGCTGGAGAGGGGGGGGGGTCTGACACGGCCCCCAACCCCCATAGCAGGAGTGGGGGTCCGTGGGAATCCGAGGGTCCTAGCTACACTAAGATTTTGAATTTAGAAAATTCTTTCAGTAGATTATTTTTGGTAGCTAAATTCAAGGTGCACCTTATACTCAAGGTTGTATGGTACTGACTGAAGCGTCCGGCTATAGAGCCAGAGGTGTTGATTTTTTTCTTTTTGAAATTTGAAATAAAGCCTACCCATTCATATCAGCAACTCCAATGACCATCGATTGAGTGATAAGATTTTCCAGCAGCCATATGTAAATACCATGTCTAGTTTAGTTACAACTATTTTTCATAGAAATGAATCATCACCAGTACACTCATTTGTCACCCATCCAACGGAGGGAGATTGTCTGGTCTGGTGAGAAAGCCTAGAGCAATGTACCGTCTAATTGCATACCCGCAGAGAGCTAAGGGGTAATATACATCGATACGTCTTTGGGGCTGACTTTTATAAGCGACCTCCTCACAGTATCGACACATAGCTGTACTCCTGGTGTTACTTTGTGTATCTTTTAGTGTAACCTGATCGGGAATATAATGGTAGAAGCATATGTCTTACCTATGTTTTGTTGTTATACACTATTAGGTTTAGTTGAGACGACCCATTATCATGGACTATCAGATAGTATGTATATAGGGGTAGAACAGTATGGGCCCTGAGGAATGCCGCCGTGTGCCGCACAGTGGGCTGCCTGGTGGTCACACTCTCCCTGCGCCCACCGATTATTGTTATAAGCAGTCATATTTTATTCGCGCCGTTTAGCCCCGTGACAGGCTAATAACTGCCACATACAAGAACAAGTCGTTAAGTGTAGGGTACGGTTTCTGTAGCGGCGTAGGCCTGAGGCGATATCTCCTCATACCGACGCCCCCCACCAACTACCTGCCTTGTGAGGATACGGGTGGGAGGAGGTGGGAATTTGGCTGCAGGAGGGTGGAGGGATGCAGCGGTCATATAGCCTCGATCAGTTTGACCTTGAAATACTTCCCACTGTCCTAATCCGAACTGAGAGCAATAGGTTATAATAGCTGATTGATCTAAAAGGATCAAATACGATATACCCTGGAGGTGTAGGCTAGAACACCAGTGTTATGCATTGATAAACATTGTCGGGTTCAGAAGTTTTATGCGTCTTGAAAACGTGATCTTTCGATCCTTGATAGAATTGCTAGTAATTTTAGAGAGAACCATTGAAAGATATCAGCGTGTATTTAGTGCACTATGGAGAGCAAAAGGGTCACTTCTTACATAGAAGATTATTATTCAGATGACATCTCATCTGAAAACAGTCAGAAGTGTGTGACAGCATGGTCCCACCACGTCCCTGAGGATCTAAGGCGGCGTGAATGTTTGTCTCCAGTGTGACGTCATTCTACTTCCGGCCAGGTACAAATCCCAAGAAGAGACCCAGATGCTTATGGAGACTACCAAGTGTTCCCTTAGTTCGTCGGCATCCTGCTAGATGGCGTGACAGCGCTCTGGCTGTCCTGTTCCGATGTAGTCTACTCTCCTTCTGGAGCGGCACACTGGGCTGTTTCTGTAGACTGCTTCTTTCTATGGAAGTGCGCGTGTGATGGGAGTCCGCTTTCAGAGAAGACATGTGTAGGGGCTCTATCTTTATTGATTATACATACATTTATAAAGGAGTGAAGTGCATTGAAAGGAATCACGATTACGTATAAAGATGCGCGTGAAGTATTTAATTTTTCCGTTTTCTGATGGTGATGGTGGTGGTGGTGATGATGATGATGATGATGATGATGATGATGATGATGATGAGGTGTGAAAAATGGATTTACCCCTGAATCAACAATGTCAAATCGTTTATGAGCATTGAATCAAGTACTTGGTAACGTTATTTAAGTAGCAAACCATATGTCATTACTATTTTCTGGGGGTGAAAGTCTCAAGGGATGTGGACGTCTTTAGGTTAATCTTGTCTATGTCCATGTTGACATTACCAGTATATATATATATATATATATATATATATATATATATATATATATATATATATATATATATATATATATATATGGATCTCATTTACATTGTACATATCTATGTTTCTATCTTCTAGTTTCTAGGTCTATAAGACAAGTTACAGCTAGTAGCCCCAGGGACTGTTGTGGGGTGTGGAGGAGGCGTGTAGAATATCTCCTTTCGGTCCAGGAGCAACTTTTCAACTCATGGCCTTTCTGGGTACTTTTTTTTCTTTTCAGTCCTACCCCTTTGCTTTCCCCACTGCTTTCCTCGCCTCCGGCTCAAGTGCCATAGACTTTCTGACTGTGACTTTTTCAGTACAAATGCCCAACTTCCTCATCATCACTCATCTCAATGAAGATAGCATGGATCACTTTCTCCCAGAGTCCGCCTCGACACCCGCAGCCCGCGGGTCTTACCCCCCCCCCACATACACACAGTCCTACATACAAAAGGGGGCCAATCCACCACGCAGGCACAAAAACGTACAATTTACCTTTCTATGGCTGTCTGAAAAAACAGTGGGTGGCACTTGCCGAAGCCTGATTGAAGATTGCTTTTCGTCCAATAAGGGGGTTGCTTTCCGTTTGACCGGCGGCTATTTAGTCTTGGTACAACAGTGATTATCGGTTAAACCTGAGAAATTGCCACATATCAATCACTTTCCTACTTCATTTAATCGGATGTGGGTTTCTTCTGTTAGAATTTGATTGTTTCCATTCAAGGCGATTTTCTTATGAAATATGTAAGAAGAAAACACGGACAAAACACAACCTATAATTCAAATATCAATTGAAGATATATGGGAAACTTAATAGGTTGATAACAAAAATGTTTCGCCTAATTAAAAAAACAACAACAAAAAAGGCCATGAACAATAGATGATGATCTATCTGTTTAAGCGAACATGTTTTCATTGACCTTTCAAAGCACGGTATTACATTCTGTATATGAGCTACTTGTCAGTCTAAAACTACATCAATTATGTGGTGAGAAATATTTGACAGCTTCTACTAGCTGACAGAGTATATTCATTATATTGAAATATGAGACACCATATTGTTCGAGCTATACCATTTTCGCATCAACGGCCGTTCGGCTCTGCAAGTACCATGATACAATTGAACCATATCAATAAAACATATGGACCAAGAAGTGCGCTGCTATAATGCCTTTGAGAGTGGTATTGATTTTGTGACAATAACAATACTGCGGTTGTTTGTGTTCATTCAGAGACACCCAAGCTGTTCTATCGGCCAGATAACAAATAGCTGAAATACATGGAGGGTAAAACACATACACAAACCATAAAAAACAAAGCTTCCAGTCACAATGCACGTTTACAGAGCACATGCCGTTGTGGGCAGATATCATGTGAAAGTGACTTGTCATAGCCAATGTAGGTCTGTAAACTGCTCTCCCGCCCCCAGAAGTCTGTAAGCGGGCCAGGCACCATGTGGGTTGTAAGCCGTTGTTATGAAAACCTAGAACTCTACAAATAAGCACATGTCTGCCCTCCCTTTGTACTTCAAGGTCAGATGATCTGGCCTTCTCCGAGCGTCTCCGGTCTTCTGTCGTTTTGAATCATTTTTTTTTATGTTTAGTTATGTTTTAGCATCCTTAGTACTGAAAGAACTGAACGGATGTTCTTGGTGATGCATCCTCGCTGTTAGACTATATTTTAGCAATAATGTAGATACATATTGGACACATTTTCAACGGGGATGGGATCATTTCGACAGGGGATATGGAGAACTCCATTGTAAATATAATATATCATATTAAACATCAAATAGTATTGTAAACAAACATGCTCAAAATTAGGGGCAGTAAATACCTTCTCTGTACCAGAAACAACTACTGTGCATGTTAGGGTCCATGCTGTACATATCTCTGCACATCTCAAACACAATACCTTCACATTCCCCGAATTTCCATGCTTTGAAATTAGGGGGCAATGGATTATTTAAGGAATCTGGGAGTGGTAAATCCCGTAATTTCACCTGGATTTAGGGGGTCGGTAATTTGGCAGTTGGGAGAGACCATCATATGGCGAGTACCCCTCCCTCCAGCCCCCCCCCCCCCCTCCCCTGGGAATGTAGCCTGCATGGAAAACTTTCCACTAAACTTACATCTTGAAAACGTTGTCAAGTGTGCCACTCAATGTCTATATCTGGCAGGCGAAAGGGCCATCTGCACCTATCAAATTAACACTGCTAATGGATGACCACCAATGACATAACACAACCATGTACAACAAATGACCATACAATTAACTGTTGTTGTGGTCCCAGCCTTAATTTCACCCTGCGTTGGGTTGGTGTACAATACACACCTAGCAGCCCCCTCCTGAATATAAAGTGCTTCACCCCCGGACATTCAGGGTGCGTACTCAGGCCATCACCTACACGCCCCGACATAACCCCTATACACAACACAATGTATTTCCCTGCGGCCAAGCATGACGACAGACTTCTGTGGGGTCTAGGGGGGAGGGGGAGCGCTTAAGCCGCCAATGACCACTGTGTGAAAGTAATAGTTTTCCACAGCAAATAACCCCCAGGGATATAGTTTAACTGACAATGAGCGCACAAGGCGAAACGAATCATTAGAACTTGGGGGATGTCTAGCCACTTGTGCCTATAATGGCCAAGTACGATTTATAGGGAATCGGCCTGGTACCGTTCCGATAATCACTATTTTTGTCCGATACAAATAAGCACCCCAGTCAGGTAAATGAAACCCGATCAGGCCTGTGTAGCAGCGACAGGTAGGCATTATTCTTCCTGACTGAAGCTCCTCTCTGACCAGCCCTACAACAGAAGCAGGAGGATGCCCGCAGGCACATTGCCTCCTCATGCCGCCTCAATGTCTGCAGTACCCACTATCCTCAGGAAGTCAAGAATACATACGTCACAGAGACAAAGGGAAGGACGAAATGTGTATACATATTGTTGGGCCGGTCTCGTACTTTTTATTCTGCCGATGGGATTTGTCGTGGTATACATCGTGGGGACAACCCTTATATTGGCATTGCTGATCCTTGATGTCTAGACTTGATAGAATAAAGTCAGGTAAAATATATCATAACCGGGATGCTGGCAGTTGGAAAAGAAGACGCCCCCCCATCAGCACCCAAAAGAAGCCTCATCCCCGCCATGCAGTGGAACTACCAGAAGCGACTTTGATTCCTGTATGTCCACAAACACCATATATGTAGTCCACTTATTGACAATGTGTTATCATCAAATTATATTTCATACGCTTCCCAAACATGATATAGGAGTCATTAAAAATGTTTTTTTTACCAGTGACCCAAGGCGTGGCCCACAATAAATTAAATGCCTGACCTCTGATGGCGAAGTGGTTTCATTTAAATGACGCTGTTGGGGGCTGTAGGTATTGGGGTCACCCTCCTCCTGGCCGACAAACACACTGGGGCCGGTACAAAAGGGCACTGGGGTCGAATCGCCTCCAGTATTGAGCTGTTTAATTCACCCCCCCCCCCACATTCACCTCAACTGCTACCACACGGAGACACTACCACTTTGGTCACAAGAGCCTGAGGGCTTTGCTCGACAATTTCGGGTCAGAAAGTCAGTCCAACTGCCGAAATGGGAATTCATATTTACTTTTGATAGTTCAGCGAAGTGACTGGCAAATTAAGTGTACTATACATGTACAATGCACTTCCAAAATGGTGTTCAATGGGCAGAAGAATTGAGGGTTATGCAGTGGAAGGTAAACCTAAAGCCATATGTGTGTCCAAGCATTGACTTTGAGTGAGTGGCATTGGCAGTGTGACTGACGTGATCGCCTTCTGTATGGTCTGCGCTGCGGCTACTTCCGGTCATGCTGGTTACTTCTCCCACCCAGTTCCATGTCGTTTATTGTCGTTTCTATGCCGTACTCTCCTTGGCGCGCCCTCCAGGAAGTGTCTCACAACTACCCAACAAACCACCAGTACAATAGGAGGTGTAACTCAACCGTTACACTACACACACAACTCAAAGATACTGTATACTTCACCCACATCCTACTTTACCCAGAGGAAACTATGAGGCATGTGCCGTTAGAAAGAGCACTTTCTCCCTCCCACCTGTACCAAGCAGTAACTGCATCTAGATGGGGTTCTGTAAACAGCTTTAGGATAAGTACACTGATGGCCTATGGGTGTTCCGTCCCTCCACTATATAGTATAGTAGAGGGACGGAACACCCATAGGCCTTCAGTGTATAGGATAAGTGGCGCATGCCTTTGCCACACACACCTGTCTTTTAATTATCAATATGTCTTTGACACTGACCGAGGCCACAGAACCAGGTCAACTGTGAGAGATGGTGGGTGATGAGCTGGGTGAAGGGGCACCCCTTACCAGGTCACTTCTGACCCCCGGTACTGACCACTAGACAACAGTCCTCCCTGCGGAAGATGAGCAGCAGGCTGCCTGTACATTGTCTGCCCCCAGCAGGTGTGTAACCTGACTCCTGCCAGCCGCACATTGTCCCTAGAAGGCTGGTGTGATTATATCGTTTCCTTCCCATAGACTACGTCCATTGACTCCGGACCAAATAATATGCGGTCATTCCAGTGTATATTGTGGAGATAATCCGTTAGTCAACTTGTTGCCAACTGGTGAGAGGATAGAGAGAGAGAGAGAGAGAGAGAGAGAGAGAGAGAGAGAGAGAGAGAGAGAGAGAGAGAGGAGTGTAGACAGCAACTTAAAAACTTTTACCGGTATTAAATTAAAATAAAATGTTTATCTCAGTCCCCAATACACAATCGACAAATAGGCAAGCCCTTCTCCTTTTTCCATCCCTCAGTGTCAGCATCTCCCAAATGTGGGGTCTCCCCAATGTGGGGCCCCTATGTCTCAAATTGCCCTAGTATCCTTCTAACAATTTGTGGGACACTGCACGTTTGAGGCAGAGGGTCCATCTAAAGTCCTAACTATCCAATACTCCCCATCCCACAAAACTTGTGATATAGGGACCATGTCACAACAGCTCCTAAAATATTTATGAGAAAAGGTTGTGATATTTGAGAAGCTGTTATTTTTCAAAACAGCTCTATCAAAAGGTTTATGCACCCCTAGGAACTCTAATCACGTGCCTCTAGCTCGCACCACTGATAACATTAATGCTATGGGAGTTGTGATCAGTGTATGTAGGCTAGAGGCAGGTGATTGTATCTTTGTATACACAACAAAACCTCCATTCACGGTCAACTGATGGTCTTCAGTCACTGACGGACGGCGTAGGGACAGTATCCTTAGCCCTTTAATTGTTTCTAGTTCTATTAGAGCTTGGAGTATATTAATTATGTGGTTCACTATTCATCCCAAATCTTTTTAATCCCACTATCACGGCCAACGGGTGGCCGTGATTGCTGCGTGTGACATCATGACCTCATGACCTAGTTGGGCCTCAAAACGAGGCTCGTGGAAATCACCTGCCTGTAGCAGCAGCCTGATTATAATCATCTGCCTCTACCCTGCACACTGATCACAACTCCCATAGTATTAAGGTCCAAACTGCCCCCATAGAGCCTTGTAGTGGCACAATATAGGCTACCTGAGGAGGAGGGGAAGGAGGAGCATGGTCTTTGATTGTTAATCCGTGCCTTGTGGCATTCTTATCAGTAGATCTGCTGCCATGAGGGCACAAGGGATACATTAGCCTATAGTTGTGACCATCCTCAATTTTTCTATTATTATCAGAAGTGTTACTGCTCACACCCTGGAGGACTGAACAGCTCATATTGACATAATAAAAAATTAAGGTAATCATCATGGAGGTAGGCACATATGAAAGCTTAATTCCTTGCCCCCCAAAAGATTTTTATTTGTTAGATTGTATCTCCAGTAGTTTTGAACGGATTAAGGTTATGCAGGGGTATATCCATGCCTAGATAACTGACTTACATTGCTAAATTCCGTGTTAGCATGCATCACGATACAGTTGATTTGTCAGAACTATGTCAGAAAGTAGTTGAAGATTTAATCTACCCCAAACTAATTGATAATAGTTATTTATAACCATAAATAGTAGGGTGTTTACCCCCTAATAGAAATAATCGTCACACAATTCAGTGAAACCACTAATAGAAAGGTTAATATGTCTAATGAACAATGCAGCAAAGCCCATGTTGATATCTCTTATGGTTATTGAGATATTAAAGGAAATTTGAGGTAAAGTCAGGAGTTTTCTGTGAAAACATCCCATACAAACTGCAGGGAGAAAGTGGTCTTGTTCTGTGCACACACCACCACTCCACCACCTCCACTATACAGGGCTATATACAGGCCTCAGCAGTGCAGGTGAACAGCCTAGATTATGTACTTTAATTGTGATTGCACCTTTAATATTGATTATATCTTTGAAATTTCTAAAGTGGATGAAGGCTAATGCATTACTCACTAGCACTACTGGTCAATTTTGTCATTGCTTTCTACTGTATTTATTTACTTAGCCCAAACATGATAAAAATCACTTACTGTGGCTTAGATATGCCCCCTAATAACCCTAAATCCGTTCTAAACTACTCAAAATACAATCTAACATGTATTAAATTTTTTAAAGCTAAAAGATTTGACTTTCAAACACAATTACCCCATTTTTATGGGGGGCCGTGCCCTACTGTGGAGCTATGTTAACATAGAGAACGGCCCCACATTCTTTACATTGGGGTTTTGGCAAAAAGGTTTGAGCTGAATAGCAAAGGCAGTAATTGGAATGTGTTTAATCTGAGAGTACTGTGAGAAAGTTTAACATTTTTTGAACGACCAATTTGTAGGAATTGTTAAAATGTGATGATTGAAGTATAGAAAAGTAGAGCTTTGTTGAAGGTGTCCAAATTGTCCATAGAGCTCCATAGTAAAACGACTTATTTCTTATTGCATGTAGGAATGTCATTTTCAGTCAGATGTTAGGATATGCCATCAGCAGTATGTCAAATTTCATGTTTTTTGTATGAATAGTTGCAGAGATATTCTCATTTTTGTATTTGATTTTCCGACCTCACCATAAAATTGTTTGATGCAGGGAGTAGCAATTGTACTTGCCTTGTAAAATATATTGTAGGGTTGAAGAAGGATCAGGGAATTTTGGGTGATTTTTTTTATGTGTTTGCTAGCTGTATATGTAGAAAAGATAAGAAAAGGAGGAGGAAAATGTTAGGTTCCGATGTTCAAAGTTGATGTGAATTGAAACATGATTTATAAAGTTAGGCCTGGTGCCATAACATCAGTGTAGTAGACCAGAGTTGCGTTTCCTTATATGGTAAGGGGGGTTGGGAGGGAGGAGCAGATGTCTGGTCTTTAGCATACATTAACTTGTGAGACTATCCATATATGGTCATAGATTAGGGTTGGAATAGATTCATATGCATGAATGGTGATCTGAATGAATGTTTCAAGTTGTTTACAAGTTGATATATCAAAATGTTATGTTTATGACAGGGATACAATGTGATACAATATTATAAATATGTATGGTTTTGATGAAAATAAGGGAACTTACTTTGAAAGTGTTTGTGGTCAAAGCAAAAGATTGCCAGAACTATTTTCTCAGTGCAGTAGACCAAAGTAAGGGAGGTTGGGAGGGGGAGCAGGCGTCTGGTCATTAACATACATTATGGTTGTTGACTTGTGGGAATATCCATATAAGGTCCATATATGATTGCATCATTCCCTGGTGGGAATTTACCTACACTGCTCAGGGTAGTAAAACACCCCTAATAGAGCCTGTACTAGTACTGTGGAGTAGGGGACTGTGTCTACTGGGTGACCACTTTCTAGCTGCAGTTTGTATGGGGAATATTTCACAGAAAACCCCTCACATTTCCCTTAATATCTCAATATCTCAATAACTGTAAGACATATCCATATGGGGTTTGCTGCATTGTTCATCAGACATATTACCCTTTTTATTGAGGGGCTTTACTTTTTTGTGGCACGATTATTTCTATTAGGGGGTAAACACCCTACCTTAGAGTCATATGACAAATAGATATCATGTGACCCACATACTGTAGTTTTGCCAACTTCCACCGGGATCTTACAAAGTACAAAATAGGTTCCATGTATCAGGTGCTGCAGACTCCCCCAGACAACCACAACACCAACAGACAAATGCCTGCTGATGTTTTGTGTGGTCTAGGTCACGTGAAACTAATTCCATTTCCTCTATGCTTCTATATAGTATAACACACAATAACAGCCCCCCAAAATGTTCGTTGGTAATATTTTTGACCGTAGCAAGATTAAACCATCTCTCACACACAATGTGTTAGAATATAGGATAGGCTTAACCCTGAAAATCTTAACTAAGGGAGCGATATGTAAAGCAAGTGCCATTCTACCCTATTTTGGGCCTCAAAACCTCCATTGGCCAATCAGCACCTAGATCACTTTCAGTGCAGGCCTGAATACCATATGACTCACGAGAGGGCAGCATTTATTTCCATGTGACCTCTAGTCTGCTCAAAACTACATCGTGTATCATTCATTGGACTGCCGCCAGTCTAAGCAGACAGCAGACAGAAGTTCTCAAACGTATTTTGCAGGCTTCCCTAGTCCACTTAAAAGGCAGGGGTCTATATCTCCTCTTTCCTATCCCCTCGAATGTGTGGTGCACCTATGCCCAGGCACCGACACTTTCCTCTGTGAAGTTGGGTAATGTAGTTCTCACCATAAATATGACTTTAGCTGTCGAAAAGGCATTAAACATCTATCACTCACCCAAATATGTTTTGATATCTGCGGACAAATGAGACTATTGTGCGTGCAGACATTTGTTTCGAAGCATATTAGAGTAGTGACTGGTATTATCGTCAGGGGGGTATTATCGTCACCCTTGCTAATATGGGAGGCCATATCCTTGCCAGAAATAAACATAGGGCAATATATACAAGAGAAAACGATAGTCCATGGTGTTTTCTATGATGTGCTGAAACCCATTTTGAGTTTGACCAATGAAAGTGTAAAAATTCTCCTTTGGGAATATTTTCATGTTTTACTTTTTGACGGAAATCCTGGATTTTACGAGGTAGCATAATGGAGAAAAAAATTTGAATATTTTTTTAGACACAGAATTAAACGTTTTTCTGGTAAACAAATTGTGTAAGCTGGTTAAGCATAAGACAATTACCATAGAAAACAGAATTTTTAGTGTGCTAATTGTATATTTGTTAAATAAGAGGGGTGACGATAATACCACCTAAAATATTTACATGTCTGGTACTTCCGTCATACAGCACACATAATACCCCCTATAGCAGCATTAATCAATGGTATTGGATCATTTAAACATTCTTCATGTAGCAAAAGGCCTCCCATACCATCACGGGAAATGCCTTAGCATAGGCTCGATTTCTGAGGGAGCATTTATTTCATACTCTCATCTTTGAGTTTCAATACTGTTGGAGGCGGGAGATTTGAAAATATATTTTGCCATGTCAATTTTCCTGCTTATTTTCGGAATATAAATGCCAAAATAGCTTTATTCAATGCTTTAATATGTATTGTTAATGATATCAGCATTGTTGCAAACATTTAAGGGGGTTTAGGGGTTAATTAGGAGCATTAATTACAGCGATGACGATAATACAGGACTGGTGACGATAATACCATGCAGCCAAAAATGACCTAAAAAAATAATAAATGCTCCCTTAATACTGTGGCTATGGACTTAAAACATAGTGGAAACGAAGGGCAAGTGACTGGGCTCCAAGCACAATCTCTCAGAAATAATGAAAATACATAAACAAAGATTCTGATGGAGATTGATCACTAAGATGACAATAATACCAGTCACTACTCTACATGGCACATTTTCAGCAGCCTATATTTAAGACTACTGCAGACATGTGGAGTAATTTTGTGTGCTGAAAACACGCCTTGTACCATGGGCTTAAGCCAAGCATCCCATCTTCTAACATGTTATTTCTACATGAAATGTGAAAATTATTATGGAAGTTTTCTTCAAAAGGAACCCCCTTAAATGTTTGCAACAATGCTGATATATTTAAGAGGTCGGCCCTCTTTGGCTGAGGTAGGTCGGCTGACTGGAAACCGAACTTTTTTTACCCTAGTACCCTGTCCTTTTCCAGCAGTCATTCGCGAAATAGAGGCCAAGTGGCATATACAAATTAACCATATGTAAACTGAGGCGACAGAAGTCTATATATAGTGGAGCATGAAGTGGAGTCATTACGAGTTGGTTTTACCGTAGAGTCTCTCCATGGTTTTACTGCTCAGCCCAAGGTCAGGAGCTATGGACGGAAAGTGCCAAGTAGTAGGCCTAATATAGAAGTGACCGCTGACCCCTAAACAGGGACAGATAACGCAGGGTGCGCGGGCACAAATCATATTCTCTCATCATTCCAATTTAAGCCACTTTGGGTGTGGTGCAGAGAGCAGGCTTGGTGGGCTTCAGACCAATTACCTCCATGTTTGGTCATTACGGACCGAGCCACCAGTCAAGCGCAGTTGAGATAAAAAGACTTTCCCTTCTCCGTGCACCACCTCCCCCACCCACTACCTCCTCCAGGGCACGACCTGTACAATAGAGGGTCAGATGCCCCAGGGCCAGAGGTGCAATTTGAGGGCAGCACATGGCGACATGCACACTGGTCGCATGCCGCCTGCATGCATTGCCTGATGTGGACATCGTCTAAACTAACACGTTGATAGCGGAACTCCAATTTTTTGTCCTCGGATTTCCAACCTTGGCCACAATGATGTTTGGGGTTCATTTTAGGTAATCACAAGTGATGAACAAGGGTTTTATTCATCATTGATTAGTTTTTGGAATATATTGCCCTACACACTCTGACTCAGAATGGTAGGTGGGCAAGCGAAATTGTAGCTCATTAAATATTCTTGCAAAGAGTTTCATAATTAATTACCCGCCCCCCAAGCATCAATATCGTGATAGGCAACGCAGGACATATATACATGTATCAATATTATATGTATAGTCAATGCTCTCACTTGCTACTATTATTTCGGATGCGGGGGAGGTGTCCAACTGCAAAACTACATGTTTGAACTTTTCTCCATTTTTCTTTCCTTGATTAATTGAGTTTCTCTTAGGTAATTTTGGTCTAACTTTTCATTTTATAGACATGCACTATTTATCAAAGTGGATCGAAGCAGAAATCCATCAATAGATTACCTCAAGTAGTTCTTTTACTTCATTTTATAGTAGAGGCCCATGGTAGCAGTATCATATATCTAGATTCTCAGTGCGCTGCATAAGGGCAAGGCTGTTCCATCATTGGGCAGAGGGGACAGGTACTCTACTACATGTAAAAGTGTTTTATTAAAACACAATTACTGCTCCCTTTTTTGGACGGGTGGGGGGTATTCTCAATGCATTACCACTCCAGAACTTTCTCCAAAGGATTCTTACGCCACTTATTTCCGTTTTTCTTACTCTACCGTCACCACTTTGTTCACACTAAAATTGGATATCTTTGATTTGACAGCCGGGGCCCTAAATACCACAGTTCGAGGCCGTCCTAGCCCTTGACATGTAGTCACAATCGAGTGGTGCACTCGTGCAGGCACGTTCCCAGTGGTCCGCCCAACACGCCCACATCGGCCATAACCTAAACCTGCCGACAGGGCTAGAGTAGGGAACCGTGCACATTATTTAGGGAGCAGCTCGCCGTGCATGCCATCAAGAGGGGAGTAGCTCGCAGCTTGTAAACGGCGAGGGGCTGCTGTAAACAATGGTGACCTTTCCTCGGAGCCAGCCTTTAATATGTTCTCTGATGATACATTTACTATAGTCTTAGAAATTTTACAGATTCAGAAAAATCTAGATTACTAGATATCTACCGGTATACAGAATGACCAACGAAACGGGAAAGGTGACCACCCTGCCGGCTATTCTGGGACGGACCGTATAGCTATCCTCGCGTCACGACCACCCTGTGCACTATAATTGAGAAAAGGAAGGATATAAAAGAAAAGAAGGAGAGTAAATACTGCTACTATCAGAACCTAGATTTAGACTAACTTGGCAATCCCTACAGTTACATGTACATGTGCTACATATGATATATACGTGCTTGGTGGAAAGACTCAGATATAGCTAGTTGCCCAACAGACCGCTGCCAATGATTGCCTTTTCTCTTATCTTTATCTGCTGAGATAGACGTAGCCCAGAGACCAGTGTCTGTCCAATCAGGCCCTCCAAAACTATCGCCTAGGCGACAGCTAAGAGCAGATCCAAGCCATATGGCCCCTTCATTTGGCCGACCCAACTATCAACTCAATTTGGTCGAACATTTTCGTCTGTCAGCAGCATTTCTCAGTTGGCCTTGGTGGTAAAGTTAGAAAGACAGATGAGGCTGAATGGTATCAGGTGTCACAGCCCCATATTTTACTGTCAGCTTTTAAACAGAGCTGGTCGCTGTCGCGTTACAATTTAGATAAGGAATTTGGTAGAGGGTAACCCGATCAGGGCCGTTAATTAACACGATGTGTTCTTTGCATAAGACTGCTTTGTCTGTTGGGTCGGGACGTCAGCAGTGTTGGCAGATAGGTCTCGACCGGCCAAGTCCCACGAGAGGCTGGTGAAGACAGTGTGGGGTTTGGAGGAGGGTGTTGGGAGCGGAAACCGTGTTAGATGACGCTTTATATATGTACATGTGTATGCATTTTTGCTTATTTTGGACGATTAACGCTTCTTTGATGATGTACTCCCTTTAGAAACAATGCTCAATCATTATCATTGAAATGGATTCTAGGGAGCAGCAGTGACGTCATAGCAACCAGCGCGGCCCTTATCAGGCTTATCTCCCTACTGATAAGGATCCCCATGAAGGGTTAAATTAGATAGGAAATGTACTAGAAAAAGGTGTTAAAATCCTTATCAGAGAAGATCTAGACATCATACAGCAAAATGCATTCCAAAATCGAAAAGATATTAAAACTTTGCATTACATACTTGATGCATCATTTTCTAATCCCAATATTTGAAAAGAAAACAGCAAAAAGGTTACTTTTTCTAGTACATTGCCTATATAATTTGACCCTTTGCCAGGTCCCTAGCAACCAGGGTCTGCTCCCGAGAATAGTACTAACCGAATTCATTTAGACACAGGATGAACTAGTGGATTGCATGTAGCCTACATCAGTTTACATAGTAGCCATTAAAACAGAATACTCTAAAGTTTGTAATATGTTGTTGACGCTGCTACAAGACCCCCTCCCCCAAACCCCGGGGCCCAAACCTGACATACGTCTGTAGGTGGCACATAGAGGTGGACAGCAGGAGGTTCAGGGGTAGGTATAGGCACCCAGGTAGATGGGGGGAGACAGGCGTTGAGGAGTGTACAGGTACTGGAGGTAGACGTCTGACGGCTGATGCTGGCAGCAGCAGCTGTAGCCGTCATCAGACCAGGGCACCTGACGGACACGTGACCAACCATGCAGCTCTGCCAGAAGAGGATCCAGTCCAGAAATGAGGCTTATTTTGGCAGTACTCGTCAACCCCTTCCTCTCCTTGTCTTGACACCGGCCGCCTTCGTATCATGCCAACACCACCTCCTGCTTCACGCCATCGTACCTTTATTCTATCCATGCTGATCTAAGCCTGTTCTTCCACTCTCTGATACCCCCTCCTACCCCTACCCCCACCCCATCCTGTCTCTGAAAAGTAGGCTGTCAGAGCCGGTTGGGTCTCGTGAGCCTGGAGTCACTCCTTCATCACCTCCCTTGATTCGGTGAGACAAGCAGCCCACCGCCTTCCCCAGCACGTTAGTTTGACGGCTCCTCCAGACCTTCAGTCAACAGAGCCCAACACAGACTCTGCAACTCAGAGTTCAGACGACCTGTTCATTTTGGGGATATAGGGAACAGAGCCATTCCTGTATGGATGTCGCCATCTTGAAATTAGTTATGTAGGTTGCAGAACACCAATTGACGGGAGGTGGCAGCAGGAGACACTTTGAAGGTCCGCAATGAAGGGTGTTGTACAATGATTATTGGTCTAAAATCTGACAGTGGGTAGGCAAACCAGGCATCAAATTAATCCTTAGGATGTATTTTAATCGATTTGAGTGTTATTTAGCCTGATATTTGAGGGTAAGTTGAGGGGGGTGCACTCTTTTCAATTACAGAATTTATTGTAATCATTCACTGCAAAACCCCCAAATCTGGGTATGTCCACACTCTAGGGCCGATAGCAGAAAAGTTAATTACATTGTACCACATCTCATGGCCCTAAATTAATGGGAAAAATGTGTGCCTACATGAAAATAACAGTGGCTAAGCCCAGAAATTCGCACAAATATTTTATTTTCGCCCATATGCTATATAAGCCAACAGTGAGAAAATAATTAGTGTCCTGCAGCCTATGTAACTGGCCGCCGACGGCCATCTTGGATCTGGCAGAGGATTGTGGGTAACCTCTTATCTTCCCCTCCACCCACAGAAAACAATGGGAATTGATAAGACTGATAAGCTGCCCCTGCCTCTATCTTAATCACCTTAAGTACCTGTCCATTGTTTTAGGTGTGAATGGAGGGGATTAGCCTGATAGGGAGACAATGGCTTGGTTTTACTCAGCCTGGATTATATGTGGCCTTTAAGAAAACTTTTAAAGTTTAATTTCTCTTGTATTTGAAGTACTAAGTTTACATAAAGCTAATGTTGTTTAAGTTGAAAGTATTTGCTATCCAAATGTATAGATTTTTAGAACATACCTTCATATAGACAATTAGGAAGGGATAACCAAATTAAACTGTACAAAGAGGCCAACTGCTGATCTAGCCCCCGACTACATGAGCCACCTAGGAAATTTGTTTAATACTAGCTATGGCTCTGTCCTGTATTGGCCACTAGCTGGTCTAGAGCTGGTTCTGGCGACACATACTGATAAGAACTGATACGATGAGACCAGCTTGTCCCTGGAAGTGGGTGTTAACTAGGGACAAGGTACTCATCATGGTATGTGTTATCAGTGGGTTTTACCTCACAAAGCGAAATTCAAAATGGTGGCTCCACTAGGCCTCCATACTGAGTCCTATAGGCTTTCACCGCATCAGCAGCGAGTTGAATGTTTCCTAAATCACAGGCATTGACCCCGGGGCATCTACTAAGCACTGGCTTACACCACTAGCAAAGCACCCATGCGTCACTCTGAACTATCTTGGACATGCTCACACATTAGGCCTTAAAAAATTGTAAGTTTCCGGGAACATAGTCCAAAATGTTGAGGTAGGTAGGTCGGATTTTTTTTTTTTTTTACCAAACCATATTATGCCCTTTAATTAAATTGTTATTATCAATAATTGAGTCATGGATAATCGATTTTATCTGGGAAAACCTAAAATTCTTGGGCAGAAATGTTGGACTCTATACTTGGCACAAGCAAATTTTCAAAATATTAGAAATATGATATAAATATGGAAAATGTATGAAAAAATATGGGAAAAAAAACAAATTTGTGAAGGTACATCCCTTCAGCTCAGAAAACCAAGAAATACCAACTTTGGATGTCCGGTTCCATTTTTATTGCTGGTTTTGTGTCATGTACATCCAGTACCAAAAGGATGAAATAAGAGGTATTTAAAGTTGCTCTCAGTAATATAGGAATGTCCCATTATGCATAACAAACACATGAAATAACAAGGTCAATATGTCTATTATTGACTTCAGTTACAAAATGGAAAAAGAATTGAGGTATACATCCAAAGTAGACTGCCTCTTACATGATGATAAAAGTACCGGACATTACATAAAGTCTGTTACTTTTATCAGAATTATTTCACATAAGCTGCTCTCACAAGGAGACAAAT
Organism: Acholoe squamosa; assembly: GCA_949317995.1. Taxonomy (NCBI): domain Eukaryota; kingdom Metazoa; phylum Annelida; class Polychaeta; order Phyllodocida; family Polynoidae; genus Acholoe; species Acholoe squamosa. The sequence continues at coordinate 63,842,705 of OX439035.1, forward strand.
GCAGATAGACACACAATTTTTTCAACAAAGTAGGGGATAATAGGGCCCTTCATATGGGTAATAACAAAGATTTCAAAGCTCCATTTTTCCATGTCTTATAACTGATTTAGATTTAGGTACCGGACGTTACAAATTAGAGATTTCCATTTTCAAAGACACATGATGAAAAATCCTCACTCAGTAACATGTCCAAACCTCATGGAAATGATACCTATGATCTTATACAATACAAAAAATAATTTTGGGTTACTCCAGATGATCTTTATACAAAACAGGACACTTGTGAAAAATACAAAAACTCAAAACAGAACAAATTTGGCCTTTTTTTCCACTTCGGCAGGCTATAAGTCTGAGAGTTTTTGATGGATGACCACACATTTACATTTTTCTGATAGCCCTAAGTGTACTCTATCAAATAAGACTATGCAAGATAAGATTGGTTTACTACTTCCTTCTCCAGAGCCATGAGAGTCCAAAATGACCCAAAAAACACAAAATCTACTGCTTTCTGGCGACCTGACCCATATATTATGACAATATTGCAAATAAAACACTATAGTTTACACAAACCTTCAGACTAGTCAAACATTTGAAATTAAGAGTAAGTACAGGAGAGGGCACTAGGTGGCAGGCTAACAGGTAAGGCCTCTATATTTTGTGCACAGAGGAGTTCCCACACACCCTCTGATTTTGGTCTCACAGTGACCTTAACTTCCTAGATTACAGAGTGTTATCTGGCTTATTTGAAGGACAATGAACTGGATGCCAAAAACAAACCATCTGTTAAAAGATCAAGCTGAGCCAGCTAGTCTATTGAATGTGATTTATCAATTGGGATACCTTTTATGGTGCATACTGAACCCAATATTCACCATCCAATATTATTCGCATAACAGGGGTGTACCTAAGTATGACATACAACACATATCTTAGGGAGAAGTTATTTGATGCAAGCCCCTACAAGCTAATGAGGATTTAATGTGCATATGTGGATCAATACAGAAAAAGGGACCTCTGTGAGGGGCCTCCCAGGGGTCCCCTTCTATGGTTTATTTTGGTACAGGCAAACTCAAACATGTGTCTTAATTAGTGCTATTTACAGTGTGACCCGGGCTTCCCTAGCCCACTTAAAAGGGTCTTTTTCTCCTCTTTCCTATCCCCTCGGATGTGTGTGGTGCACATATGTGCGGGCACTGACACATTCCTCTGTGAAATTGTGTAATATCGTTCTCGCCATGAATATGACCTTAGCTGTCGAAATGGCGTTAAACATCTATTACTCACTCACTTACAGTGTGACCAGACAACCCTCTGCACCTGCACAGACTACTCTTTCAGGACATGATCATTCTATTTACAGACCCTAGTGTGCCAACAACCCTGCCTACTCTTAGTTGGAGTGTGCAGGCCCAGTTGTTACTCAGCCTGAACTGTCCTTGTCAGACTGCCTGCAGACACCAACTCCCAGATCACAGTTTCAGACACCATTCACACTACAAACTAGTGTTTCCAAAACACCCATATCAAATATTTACAATTTGATTTTCTCAGCTCTAGGTAACTAGGGACCAAAAGAAAAACTGATTTGGACCATGGCTTGCATGGACAAACAGATATTCTGACATCGGAATTATTAGATGGATTCTAAAATTCCTCTCCTGTTCCTATTAAGAGCATGGTATAGCTCTATCCTTGGTGAATTTGAACTCCAGACTTTTTTCTTTATGCCCATCACACTGAAAATATAGGCCTCTATTAAGGTGATCAGTATTGATGACTTAAGGTCCTCTTTCCATGTTGATGACCCAAGGTAATCATGCTGATCACCTTGGATCATCACTTTGATGGTTATCACTTTCTGCCACCAGGGGGCCCTAGTATACAACAATGGAAAATACAACACCCACTCCATTGAATATATTGATTCTTATCTTCAATTCGCTTGATCATGGGTACTTATAAGATGTAAAGAATATTATCACACAGGAATACAGAGGCGTAGGAAGCAAATCTTCATTGGGGGGGCCAGCGAGGGCACCATCGCGACCACCTTGAATTGGCGGCTGATGCAGGATGGCGTCTATATAATGTGTATATAGAATTCATATAGAAAAGTAATTTTTGGTAAATTTTGGATCTGACTTTAGGCTCAGACCCCCATTTTCCCTATGACATCACCATAATAATCGAATTTCAGATGTAAAGTTTTAGTTTCTTTTCCATTGTGTTTATGAGTTCTTGGAAAATATTGGGGGGGGGCAGACATACCCAGGGCCCACCTCCTTCATGATTGGGGGGGGGGGGGGCCCGGGCCCCCCTGGCCCCCCCTTTTCCTACGCCCCTGGAATATCAATTGATAAAAAAGAGAAATGTTGGCAAAGTTATCAAAGGCATAAGTATGTTTGAAGATGGACACCTCTTTTGTCACAGAAACCATAGTTACAACCATTGGGACTAGCTGGCATGTGTTATACAAACATCTAATGTGCCTCACCAATCAGGGCATAAGTTTGCTGTAAGTGCCCACAATAAAGACTTGGTTGTGGGGGGGGGGGGTAATTATGTAATTTCTTGAAAATGATGATCAAAAAATATCAATTGATGACAGAATGATCATTTATCTGCTTCTCTTTGATCCAGTTAGAGAGGTACTCTGTAGTGATCACCCAGGGTGATTGCATGTGATCACTTTAAAGATCACCGGGTACTCTCCCCAAGGATCATCAATAAGATGACAAAAGGTGATCACTACAGAGTACCTCTTTAAGCCTTATATTTTCTATGTGCATTACTCATAAATTGTGAAAATTACTTATGATGGATTGGTGGTCGACTTATGGTATACCACCACATACCAAGTGTTCGAGTCAGGGGCGACTTACCCTGTGGATTATATATGTATGCAGGGCACCCGGGTAGGCCATTTCCTGGGTTCATAAGAACGCTCAGCATATCCACTGACACAAATGATGCACTGCAGACGATTTCAGTTCGAACTACTGAGAGTGCTTGAAGATGTGGTTGACATGACGATGATCTACTTCAGTAGTTTTTGTATCTCGACCGTAGGTTGTAGATTGGGGACCCTTACTGATCCTACACAATGCAGGCTAAATCCACTTATAACCGAGTGTGGTTTACGCTACTTTCGTCTCCGACTCCCCTCCACACGCACACACAAAGGCTAACCCTTGATCCTCTCGTAAAATAAAAATACCATAGCATCTAGCTACAAAGGGAACCCGTTGGCCCCTGTTGAGCTCTAAGCACAGACCTTATCCATGCCCTGGGGCTCTGCCCCATCTCCCCACCATTCAGCTGTCTCTCACGTTGGCCCTGCCCCTTTCCCTCATTCTAGATACTGCATTTAAGGTAGATATTCCGCTTGCGTTGAACTATAGGGTGACTTAAGGTGTAACGTATATGATACTTGTTTGCAATAGAACATATATCACGTGTGCTAGCTAGGTTTACGAGTTAAAGTTTAACATCGGGTAGGTTCGTGTTACACAATATAAGGGGTGGGGCACAAGTTGAATGATCATCGTATATATATATTATGTATTAGCGTTCACAAATGACGTTACATGGTTACCAAATTGGGTTTCCGTGGTCTATCGGAGTCTATTATCTCATCTCTGCTACAGCACTATGGGTACACCCACACATTCATCTACCGTGATCGATGTATCATTTTCTCGCCATGAACATGGCTTCAGCTGAATGACGTTAAATAGATATTACTCACTCATTCACAATCACTCGTTACCAAATTAACATGGGATCTAAATCAATACGACAACTTACTAGTTGCAATTTCAAACATGGCAATGCCATTTTACTTCCTGACTCAACACTAAGGGAGTGATCATTTTTTAACAACAGGGGGGGGGGCTGGTGGGTTTGCGCGCGGACTCGCGAAAAAAATTTCACCCCCCCTCTCGAGGGGGTAAAATTTTTTCGACCCCCCCCCATAAGGGACAAAAATCGCGCGCGAACGTCCCCTTTTAGCCTATAGTAATGCGCAGGGTTTTCCACTGAAAACAGGTGAAATTATTTTGACCCCCCCCATCAGAGGTATTGAAAAAATTCTGACCCCCCCTCAAACCCACCGCTCCCCCCCTGTTGTTAAAAAATGATCACTCCCTAAGGCCCATCCCCACCTCTGACAGGGTGACGTCATTTGTTAATGTTTCCTTTATCTAGAGCCCGGGATCTAGAGGTAGGATACAGGGAGATGTGGCTCGATTTGAGACTATTGGGGGTGGGCCTATTACTGTATCCCTCATCGGTTTGCGGGATCACGACGAGGTGGCGCTGGTGGTGAGATGACACATACAGGTGTCCTCGACCACCACAGGAGAGATGCCATCTGATTACAGGTAGTGCTGTGTATGGTACAGGGGGGCTACAGGTGGGCCAGGGCCTCCACACACCACCCTGCCGCCCCAGGCCTGTCCTGTGCCTGATCTTATCACTGCACAAGCGTGATTAGGTATTTAGAGTCCACACAAAAGACACCACAAAAAGCCGGTACACAGGTTGTCGAAGGTGGAAGTCAACGAGGGAGTGTTTATTTGAGGGGCCATGGGCTGGAGTTCAGTTAGGGCTGGGGCTTGGCTTGACCCAATGGGACCCCCCCCCCCCCCAGCTATTAACAAAGCTACAGTATACGGACTTAGCATGATTATTTATTAGCCAATGAGATGATCCCAACGATTTACTGCGGTCCTCTCGGGGGCCGACTGGTACCCATCTGATAGGTCTTATCAGTAGTAGAACTCGCTGGTAACAAGCTTCAGTAATGGTGGCGCCCATGGCACGACCTGCTAACCCGGAATATCTTATCCAGACCTAAGTTGCGTTTCACATTTATAATATTTGATATGTCAGAAGGTACGTTGTCACTATTATTGTTTAGTTCAGTACATCCAGTACATGGAAAATTGGAACTTGTGATGAAACATTCACCTTTTATTCGCCTTTTTCTTTTGTCTTAGTATTAAACAGTATCCTTTATGTAGGGGATTTATGTTTAGTTAAGAAATGGGCGTAAATTCAGTCAGTCAAATTCAGGGAAAACAATTAAGAAATTCCAACAACCGACCCACCCACCTACTCACTCACTCACTCACTCACTCACTCACTCACTCACTCACTCACTCACTCACTCACTCGCTTGCTCGCTCACCACTCAGTCACCCACCAACCACCCGTCACCACCTCCCTGTGAGGAACTAAGATATTCAGGATAGTGATGGTCAGACCCAGCGACCATTGGAACCACTAAGTCCTTTGGACCTCTCTCTCCATCCTACCTCCGGGACGAGTTGTTCTTTGGATGGAGGTCTGTCAGATGATGTTGACATTTGACCTTCGGGCTTGTGGACCGGCATAGTGGGACCGCCTAAATATCTGGCAGCTGGTGCTGCTGTGAGTGGCAGATTAGGGACAACCCCCGCCCATACTACAGGTCTGGCTCCCTGGATATGCTCTCTTCCTTGTACCGGAATATCAAGGAACCGTCAGGGTATACATGAGGTCCGAGTTACTCTTTTACTCCAGCACGCCCCTAAATCCGGGGATATGTCCGCTAGGGGGTGTTGTACGCGAAGCCATGGTGGGTGCCTTTTGTAGCACGGGAGGTGGGCCTGCTGCTCACCCCTTGACCACCTGGGAGACAGGGAGGGGAAGCAGACAACACACCATGCACTCACGGTGTCAGCTATGTGAGTCAGTTTGTGTATCATATCAGTAGGCATATCTTTCATTTCTGCTTTCTACAGTCGCTGAGCTCAACAGCAGTTAAGGGAGTGATCATTTAGTAGTCCAAAATAATGATTTAAGAGATGTAGCCACTCCTGTATCTGATATGCTTGATCACAAATCTGGACCCTATTTAAACTCTTAACACTGGCAGACTTTTGGGTTCGATTTGGGGTCTTTGATCAGTCATAACTTCCCTTATACTTGGCATAAAGACTTCATTTAAAGAACAAATCCACTTCTTTTGATGAGATCTATCCATTGCTTAATAGATAAAATGCATGGGACAAAGTCTTGAAAACTAGGTAAGTGCATACCTGGTTTTTATACCAAATTTAGATACACACAAAACTTAGTGTATGCACCGCGTCATCCTCTCTCACGGTGTTGTGTAGTTAGCCGGTCATCTCTTCTCCATTTTTTCTTAGGTTTGACTTTTGGGGTTGGCAACAAGGGGGTGGGGGCATATTTCCATGTCCAACCCACATTTCTGCTTTCTACAGTCGCTGAGCTCAATACAGTGATAATTTTTTAACAACAGGGGGGACAAAAAAATTTCAGCCCCCTTTTAGGGTGGGGGGACAATTTTTTTTTCGCCCCTTTTGAGCGAAAAAGCCAGCGCCTCACTAAAGAATAAAAACGGGGACAGAAAGATTTCCGCTGTGCACGTGCGGAATTTCACCAATCCCCCTCCCCTGTTGTTAAAATATGACCACTCCCTAATGTCAAGAAATCTTCACATTTCGAGTATTGCTCATTATCGGATATACCTGGCTTGGGCCTTGGCGACCAAAATATTGAATCAGGCCTAAAAAAAGGTATGTTTCCAGTTACCCGACCGACCCTAACAAAACAGGGTCGACCCTGGACATTTTTGTTTTTTGGGGGGGGATTTTTTTCACATTTTTTGGGGGAATTTTTAGGTATTTTCCCTGTACTTTTCATAATTTTTCATCAATTTTTCGTAGAGCTTATCTAGGTCCTCATTAATTGGTATACAGTTCATAACAGTCATTCATATCTTTTACATGTGCTTCACATTTCCTATGTTTTTCATATTACTATTGTTAAATCATAGAATCCATCATGTCTGCCCATACATTTCTATACAATTTAAAAAAAAAAAAAAAAAAAATCCGACCTACCGACGACCCTAGACATTTTAGCCATGTAACTGGAAACACACAATATTATTTTTTTGGCCTCAAGGAGTTTTGATGCATTGGATTCTTCAGGTCAAAGTTACCTAATTCTATGAGTTGCATGCATTACATTTTCGGGGGTCACAAAAACCCATTTCCAGGGGTCGTTTTGAGATTTGCTTTCTTACTATTCTCAAGTAGATAATTAATCTATGACCGTACACTTGGTCGAATTAAAAAAAAAGAATTGTCTCATTGGTATACTCCAAAGTATTGACATGTATTCCTTCATACATTGTAAAAGAATGGATGTGCCCCTCTTTGCAATAGGCATGTGGAACTATCAATGGCAATGACATCCCATGCCGTCCTTCATCCCACTAATGCACATGACTAAGGATGTTTGAGTAATTAATTGGCACTGATGGTCTAATTTGATTATTGTTGTTTGTCCTATTAATAAAGGGGAAAGGCAGGGGGGATTAAAAATTCATGATGGCTGACAAGGACAAATAAAGCTGTCTATGAAGAATGGTGATGGGGCCAGGATTAGCCTGGCATTAGCTGGCTTAGATAGGAGATTATCACTCTTTGTCATCGAGCTCCATTACCGCCACCCACCAAGCCAGAGGCAACGTCTTCATACTATCGATAGGCATTCTTCAATGAAATAACTGTGCAATGCATCAGAATCTCATAAAAGTATGGCAAAATATTCTTGAGTTGTCCAGATGAAATTAACCCTTAACTGACAAATTGAGTCCAATATGGCAAAATATTGTCGATTCTCATGTGTTACATTCTATGAAATTTTCTATGAAATAAATAATTATTATGATTTCAATTGTGACTGACGCTCTTTATAAGGGGAAGAGATCTTGATACTACTCCCTTGGGGTTCGGTTGTCCTGGAGTGGTGTTCTTGAGGTGCCAAACTGACTAGAGGTTAACATTATCGTCTTCTAATATTCTGACATATGGAATTGTGATACTGAAGGTACTGACCGGAAACACAGACACTGCATGATGGTCACCCTGTAACTGAAGTTGCGGGATAACCAATGGGCACAGTTGCCCCCCTAAGAATTAATCAGTAAAGTTCACAGGAGTATATTAACGACAAAACTAACAGTATAATATTTCTGAAATTAGAGATAAATCACATAGAAGATCAAGTTTTGTGCGTGGGAAGCCAGATAATGGGAAAATTTGCAGTACGGATATTTAAATGCAGGGGCAGAGGAAAAGGGGGGGGGGGCAGGGGGCCTGGCCCCCCCAAATACGCTCTAAATACACTCTGTGATACTGAAGGTACTGACCGGAAACACAGACACTGCATGATGGTCACCCTGTAACTGAAGTTGCGGGATAACCAATGGGCACAGTTGCCCCCCTAAGAATTAATCAGTAAAGTTCACAGGAGTATATTAACGACAAAACTAACAGTATAATATTTCTGAAATTAGAGATAAACCACATAGAAGATCAAGTTTTGTGCGTGGGAAGCCAGATAATGGGAAAATTTGCAGTACGGACATTAAAATGCAGGGGCGGAGGAAAAGGGGGGGGGCAGGGGGGCCTGGGCCCCCCAAATACACTCTAAAAATGTGTTTTAACTAAAACATATTTTACCAAAACACTTTTTGGTAAAACACATTTTCATCATCTAAACACTTTTCCTAAAACACTTTAGACTTTTCCTGCAAAAGTGTTTAGGTTTATAAAAGTGTTTTAATACTTGGTTCCAATCCAACTCACCAGGTGGCAAGGGCCACCTATGATGGTACTATTGTAACATTCATATGGACACAGATGTCTGAATTTAAGTATAAATGATAATGATACACAGCATCTTGATAGAACGTAACATTGACACTTTACCTTAGAATGCATTTGTAAAAGAAATATATAAAAATTACCTTCTCAATACCTTGATACCAATGTAACCCATTATAAACACCCATTTTGTAACATTCAGGATTAATACATACATCCCAGTCCTAAACTCTCTGACTGCCGGGAGGCGTGGCGCAGTCGGTAGCGCGTCCGCTCACAGGCCGTAAGGTCGTGGGTTCGGTTCCCGGCCCGGCCGGGGCATAGTGGTGGTTCCAAATGTCGCCGTAAGGTGTCGTTTGAGTTCCTCCCTGCTCTGGCTAGGCTGTGCTGGAAAGTCTCTCGGCGGTCATGGCAGACAAATGACTAAAAACAGGCCTGTCCATCTCTCACTATGCCTATGTAGTGACGGATGTTAAAGAACCATTGCCTCGGTAAATGTGTAGGGGCGTGATTTCTACCTTAGCTCCCTCTAGTGTACGGGTCCGGGTTTCACGCCACGGGACCTCTCACCCTCGACGTGTCCTTGAGGCACATAGGTGAGGTTTAAATTCAAAGCAAGCAACTCTCTGACTAACTCTGTGCATAAATGTGTTTGAACTCATCTTGACTGTAGGCCAAGCCTGGTTAGCACAGATTCTGAGAATCAATGTTGATAACTGGATGATCAACATTCATCATTTGCTATCAACATAACTTCAACAAAGTGTAATACAAGAAAGTGTTTTAAATACAGGTAAAGGTGTTTAAAAACAAAACACAGTTTTAGAGTGTAATGAGGAGGTTCCCTATATAAGACTATATAAAAATATAGCAGGCCCCCCCAACCGAGACCCCTGCCTCCCCCCCCCTAATATTATAAAGATTTGCTTCCTACGCCCCTGGAATGCATGATAATAGTCGAGATAATACAGATGAACACAGATATATGCACACATCGCCATAATACATGTAGATTAAAATAAGCTTCATCGACAGTTTACCACACTTTTTTAGACCCGGGTTTCGAACTTTAAGTCACCTTATCGCCTAATTTTTTTGCTGAAAGGGGTAATGTGGTCCATGAGTCGACCCTTGCAAATTGGCATGGAATAATTTGTAAATTGTATCGGAATCATATACATGGTAGGACTATTTATGGTAGGTCTACCTGCAGGCAATACTCCCTACACTACAGCAGGGCCTAAGCAGTCTGTTTAGCACTAGCTGGAGAAAGCCATAATTAGAGGCCGGTCGCTGTGCTGCAGTGATTGACAAGTGTGTGTGTGTTTGTGTGTGTGTGTGTGTGTGGGGGGGGGGGGGTCACATGGGCCAAAGCAAGCTGTGATTATAACTTAACTTCTTAAGGCTTAGTATGGACGTCTTGTGTGTCCACTATTTTGAATTTCACTGGTTGAGGTAAACCCCACTGATAAGACATACCATGATGGGTACCTTGTCCCTGGTTAACATCCACTTCCAGGGACATGCTGGTCCCACTTTAGCAGTTCTTATCAATACAGGTCGCCAGAACCAGCTCCAGTCCCGCTTCCAGCCAATACTAACATTGCAGCCGTAGCTATTGTACACTAAGTCACCTCTGCCCACAGTGGGCAAATTTTGGGGTCCAAAATATGTAGTTTAACTCTTAAGTACTGGGGAAATTGGGGGGGGGGGCGCACCCCCACGCCCCCTCTAAATCCGCCACTGTATAATATACATCTAGGTGACCCCTTCGACCTATCAATAGATTGATATTAAGGATCGGTTGAAAATTGTATTAAAAACTCGGGTCTTTTGGGTCATAGACCCAATCTACTCCATCTTTTTTATTCCAGGACAGAGCATGCAGGAAGTTTAACTATTTGTATGTAAATCATATTACTTTCACTGAGTCGCACATATCTTCAGCACATCCATTATTGTACAACTGGTAAACAGAACTCGGACCTCTCAGAAACGACCAATGCCTCTCTATTGATTTTAACTGAAGAGAAACAAACAAACAAACAAAAAACAAAACATAAAAGACTACATTATAATAAGGCCAAAAAATAAAGTTGAGGTCGGTAGGTTGGATTTTTTTTTCATCCATGGCCTCATATTCTTTGATGGGTTTTCATAAGTGGGTGTTAGAAATGTTCATTTCCTCCATGGGAAATCAGAAAATGATGGGAAAATATGTGCATACATGGTAAATAACAGTTTTGGAAAGGAATCATTGAAAATGTTGAAAAAATCTTCAAAAAAATCTTAAAAAAGTCAGGAAAAATTAAAAAAAATCTTGAGGTCGGCCCTCTTGAGCTGAGGTCGGTCGGGTTACCGGAAACAATTTTTTTTTGGAGGGGGGGGGCTACAAGTATAGAACGTCTAGTGAATCAGTCAGCCTCTTCTCTAGGGGAAGGTGTAGGAGTAGACTGACTTCAGTCTCTGATTATGTGATAATGATTATCATATCTTGTCAGAAAAAAGTATTCATATAAATATAATGAAGGAGGTAAGGTTTCTACACTACCCCCTTCTTGTAAAGTAAAATGGAGGGGACTGCAGCCAGCCTAAGGTAGGAGAGGGCCCCAATGAGGGTGCACTGAATAGTCAAGCCTGGGTGCGTCTTGTGCGCGAGGTGCGCCTTGTATGCGAGGATTTACGGTTTCATTAGGTGGTTTAAGTAGAGGGGGGGGGGTTGGGTATCTCAGGAGGATCCTGGCGTTCTGTTATCACGAGACTGAACACATGGACATGTAATATCCGAGGTAGCAGGTTGTTCCATGGCGCAGCCATTACTAGAACTTGTTACCAGCGAGTTCTACTGATAAGAGGGCCCCAGACGGGTGAAATCGACAAGGGGACAAGGCCAATTCTTAAAATCGACAAGGGACACAGGGTTGAGAGACAAGGGACAAGCACCTTTCTTAAAATCGACAAGGGACATGGGCTTAGAGACAAGCGACAAGGCCACTTCTTAAAATTGACAATGGACATAGGGTTGAGAGACAAGGGACAAGAACCATTTCTTAGAATCGACAGTGGACATGGGACCCCCCTGTCTAGGGCCCTGATAAGATATATATCAGATGGGTACCAGTTGGCTCCCGAGAGGACCGCAGTGAATAGTTGGTGTCATTTCATTGGCTGAAAATCAAACCAGCTAAGTCTGTATTCCGAGGTAGCAGGTTGTCACATGGGTGCCGCCATTGCTGGAGCTTGTTACCAGTGAGTTCTACTGATAAGACCTATCAGATGGGTACCATGCAGTTGGCCCCCGAAGGACCGCAGTGAATAGATTGGGGTTCTTTAATTGGCTAATGATTAAACCTGCTAAGTCCGTATAGATGTGTCACCAACTTAGCATTTTGAGGGAGTGATCATTTTTTTAACAACGGGAGGGGGAGGGGAGGGGCAAAATAATTTTACCTGTTTTCAACAAAAATGGGAAGCCTGCGCGCTATTATAGGTCAAAAGGGCACGATTATCGGTCCCTAAAATAGGAGGCAAAATAGTTCTATACTCTCGCTAGGCCGGGGGGGGGGCAAAGATCTTTTTCGCGCATCTGCGCGAAAATCCACCGCCCCATCTTTTTAAGGAATGATCACTCCCTTTAATACTTATCCTGGTTGGAACGTTCAACAAACGATACAATCTCCCAATCTCCCACTTAGGCCAAACAAGAATAAAGGTGTGTTTCCAGTTACATGACTTGAAAAGGGAGGGTCGGTAGGTCGGATTTTTTATTTTTTATTCTTTTTTTTCTAATGTAAAATAATGAAGGGAAAATGACAACTGTGAGAAAAATGCATGGAATTTTTTTTAGTCCTGTTTTGCTAGGGGAAACAAACCTTTTATTTTATTTGGCTTTACCGAGGCTCAAATCCTCTAAAACTCTGTCCAGTGTGACTATCTCGATGCCCGTCCCTGGGTCTGCCCTACCGCTTCCCTGTCGCCCCTACTGTACCACACGCTAATTACACTATATATAAAAATGCCTTCCTTTGCCGCTGGTTACAAATTGACTCTTTGTGACTGCTTCAGCCTAGAGTACCCGTGGGGTACCAGATGAAGCAAAATTTTGATGCAGTGAAGCAGTGAGGAAAGTGCCAGCTAACTCGACTGGATTTGTGGACATTTAAACAAATATATTCTTATAAATTTGTATTCTTAACCAACTTGACTGGTACTAATGTTCTACTTTACAAATTATTTTTTATTGATACTTTGGTGAAACGTTTTATAGCCTCAAAAGTCGTCAGTCAAACTGCAATTTCCGCCATTTTGAATCCCGACTCAAAGAGAAAGGGGTTCTCAGCAGTGTTATGAGAAGAGCAGGCTTCTTAATTCAGGGTCACGTGCACTGTACACATCTAGAGCTTCAATTTGATAGGCTATATGTTAAGATGTGATAAATACTTCCAGAGATAAAGGCTATTCACTAAAACCTCCGACAGTATCTGCTGGGAGAATATCAAATTGTTTGACGTTGCTATGATACTGGTTGCTTAGTTAAGTGCCACTAAGATAAGCGGTTCTAAGTTCTTGTATAAGACACCAGGGGACTTGGGGGCGTGGGGTGGGAGTGGGTGGGGCAGAGGGGGGAGAGGGGTAGCACTACTAGCAGAGGGGTATTATGAATATATACTTTTGGAAATGGGAATCCGGTGAATACAGGCCAGTTTTCCCTGAATACTATTGCCCCACACTCTAGTGGCGAAGCCACTAGTACTATTGAAATATAGGTCAACACCATCCTCCATATCCATACCGTTATTTCTTGTATCAGTTCCTGGATGGATATGTTGAGACCCTAATATCGTCGCCTCAGGGCAACAAGGTTGTAACTGACATTTTGGCGAAATTGAGTTTTGTTTTGTTTTAACATCTATTGACCTATACCTACCAACTATGAAAGTACTGAAGCTCTGACTTTGACATGTATGCCCACAGGCCCCAGTGCAATGATGTTGTGTCAACTGTGTGCTATTAGTAATTGCAATACTTCTTTTGCCTCTCCTGCAAAACTTGAAATATGCAGATACAACTTTGTTGCACTGAGGCGACGATATGTGATTGGCCTTGTCTTGTGAATGTGTGTACTGCCGTACCTTGGGTGATTCTTTCCGTAAACCGGGCACTGACCCACCTGCCCAATTTAACATCAGCTCGTATTCTCAGGCGAATCCTTCCGAGCTGGCTACCACTATGCCACCTGCCCTGACTATGCAGCAGCAGATGCAGCAGGAGGAGTGGCATAGATGGGAGGTCACCGCCTCTCCTGGCAGGAAAGCACCTGGCGGGCTGGGAGGTGGACGCTTCATCTAGCTACTCAGAAACACCGCCCCACCCTACCTGCCACATCCAACGTGCGCAATCTAGTCACGCTCGTCGTCACACGATCCTCCCAATTAACAAATCGCCTTAGTGCAAGAAGGTTGTATCTGCATTTTTCAAGTTTTGCAGGAGAGGCAAAAGAAGTGTTCCACTTACTATAGAAACACGAACATTGCACTGGTGCCTGTAGCTACACATATCATAGACAGAGTTCCAGCACTTTCATAGTAGCTAGATTATGGTCAATACATGTTAAGACAGAAGAAAAGTCATTTTTTCCAAAATGTCAGTTACAACCTTCTTGCACTAAGGCGACGAAATGATTCAAGCTGACAACACGCCTGACGCTCCTGCACGGCGTCGTCAGAACTGCAGTCAGCAAGGGCGTGAGTTGCTGTAACCTCCAGGTTGCTTCCTGTTCATCGGATACAGCTCATTTTCATGGGAAGCCTTGTGACCAAACGCCACAAGGCGATTTTGCAGGCAATTTTCAGTTCACTGAGTTGTGTGAGCCTGTTCATTGTCTTTACTTTGGTAATACGTTAGTAATCACCTCGCTGGAATTTTTCCATAAGGCCATATGATCGTCACCGTGTTGTTTGTGGTGGGAAGCGGGGAGGAGGATGGTGTGTGTCGGTGGAGGTGGTGGTGGGGAGGGGGGGGGGGAGAAATCCTCCTCCTTGGTAGCTCTCAATACCTGGCACAGGTTGATTTCACAGTCGAAAGCATAGTGACAATGTCTGTCACTTTAATTTGTCCACTGTGTTCGTGATAAACAATCGCCTCCCGCTGTGTGACGGCGTGAAAGGCCTCCAGAATGCACCATGCCGATTATGTGTGGCAAATAGCTTGGAAATCACGAGCTGTCGAGGCTGCAGCAAAGTCCACCTCCTCCTCACAACAGCAGCTTCAGACAAACACATAACGCGAAGCCAACGTGGCAGAGACTGAGGCCGAGTGGCGGCCATAGCCTGCGGGAATAGAGGGGCCTACGCCTGCTGCCCCTCCCACACTGATAGTGGCCACTGATAGGAGATGTGGTTGGGCCTACAATGATATGACCACGCCTTGCGTCAAGATGGTCAGTTGTCGCTTCAGCACCCTTTTACAATAGCCTTTCCTACCCTACTAACTTTGCCCTCAGCCCCTATCCTTGGTATATATGCCTAACTTAAATTAATGATTTCCATGATATCCCTGCGTATTATCTATCATGTCGTACTTTATTGCTGTGAAACGCCCGGGAAACGCCATACTACCTCTTCTTTTTATCATTCCTATTGCAATGTCAATCTCCCTTCAATAAACATCGATAGTCCACTAGGCCTCTGTCACAGAAATTTATATAGGAAATATATGGATAAATTGCGCGACAGAGGCCAAGTGGACTATGGTCTTTAGATAGCTAGACCCTCTTTTACTTACATCTATTTATATATGTTAAGGATAGGGAACAGAGCCATTCCTGTATGGAGGTGGCCATCTTGAAATCAGTTATGTAACTGACCCCCCGACGGCCATCTTGGATCTGGAAGAGGATTTTGGGTAATCTCTTATCTCTTCCCCTCCACCCACAGAAAACAATGGAGATTGATAATACTGCCTCTGTCTTCATCATCTTAAGTACTTGTCCATTGTTTTAGGTGTGAATGGAGGGGATTAACCTGATAGGGACACAATGGCTTGGTTTTACTCAGCCTGGATTATATGTGCCCTCTAAGAAAACTTTTAAAGTTCAATTCCTCTTGTATTTGAAGTACTAAATCTATATAAAGCTTATATTGTTAAGTTTAAAGTATTTACTCTCCAAAGGTATAGATTTTTAGAATATATCTTCATATAGACTATTAGGAAGGGCCAACCAAAGTAAACTGTACAAAGAGGCCAACTACTGATCTAGCCCCCGACTACATGAGCCACCTAGCTAATTTGTTTGGTACTAGCAATGGCTCTGTCCCGTTATATATGTTCCATCCAAAAACAGTGACAAGGGGGTGGGTGGGTCCTGAAAAATGCTTAAAAACCGGTGACATAATTGTTGAAGGTTCCCTAAACATACTGTACAGTGCAGTGAAACATTTGGATGGCTTACTAGATAATCGTGTCCCATAAACGACGGCGACTGGGTCCAAATCTATCATCGTTCTGGGCCAAGAGTATCGTGTGTCACCCAATAGTGGCTGCTCTCCCTGGGCTAGACCAGAAAGACTGCATGTCGGCGAGGCGACTGACTATCATAACGCCGCGGTGTCAAATTACCACATCTTGTCCACACCTGTAGGCAATGTCTATTATCTATATGCATAAAATTCTCACTGTGAGGTAGCGTCTAGCTGAACTTCCCATCTTCATCTGTCGTAGTTAAACCTGCCCTGGCTTGATTCACATTGTGTCCTTCCCTTGTCTCTTTCCCCTCCCCTCCCTCCCTTTGCCTGTCTTACCTTGACGGTACTACCGCCGTTTGCCTGGCGGAAAAGGTGAATAATTAAAGAACTCAAGCCAGCAGACCGCCATGCTTGCCAAAGTCGACAGCGACAATCATAACCATGACCTTCTAGACGGACATCTTCAGGTGTTCCAATCAATAATAGACGGGATAGACCACCCCATACAAAACCCTTGTCTAGTTACAACTGCATGCCTTATATTCAGTAATTGGAGAGATTAAACTAAAATAAAACCATAGAGACTAATCCAAAGATAAAAACCAGGTATACCTACATTTGATTTGTAGAAATAGTTTATTTTTGTACTCAAACATGTTAAACATTTCTGTTGAAATGTCTAGATGCCATTCAATTAAATTCAGTATGCATGCGACAACGGTTCATGTCATTCTACATCAGAGGCCGAGAAATAGTTCTATCAAACACAGATGAGGACGAGACATTAAGAGGTGGGTTAATTACAGAGACTGACGTTCATTCAGATCAGGACATTCACGATTAAAAACGTTCCATTGGGATTTATTCTCAATATCGAGTTTTCTATCAGTTCTTGGAACAAAATTATAGTACATGTATTCAAACCATGTCGATATTGACCTGCAATGTCTTACAATGTTTTTTTTTTTCTAAAAATATTAAATTCTAGGTTTTGCCCTTCTGCCAGAACTAATGACCCCATTGACTATCGAGTCTGTGCGACACAATACAAATAAGAGAAAAGTTTAACCCTTCACAAACTATTGAGACTGTAGATCACCACACACTTTTGGCATACTGACGTTGAGTGAATTCCTGAACATGTAACTATACAAGATTGAAAGTGGATGAACTAAAGCACCATAATGGCCTGTCTTTTCATAAAACGTAGAGCTCTTACAACATTGACTGCGTCATGTTTTCTCCCGGTGTATTTGATACCGAGGTTGCAGAATATCCAATGTGCGCAGCCATTGCTGAAGGTGGTTACGAGCGGTTAACACTGATAACATTTATCAGAATGGTTCACAAATGGATACCAACTGCCCCGAAGAAGTCCATAGTGAACAGTTCGCATGACATATTCATATATTGTGAACTTTGCAATTCATACCAAATGTAGATGTGATGTACCTGTTTCCGACACACTGTTATGATTTATCTACATATATGTGTTACAATTTTACCTATTCCATTTGAGTATGCATTTGTTTGGGGCAAAGAAGAGAATATTTTCGTAGCATTTATTTGCTAATAGATACATACATTTTAGTATTATAATTGGCAATGTGTGTGACCTATGCCTGGGGAGTAAAGAACAACAGTAATCTGCGACTTAGCCTACCTAAGAGGTATATCAATAGGTCAGAAGTTTGCATGAGCAAGAGTGACAGAGAAATAGGATATACACTTTATATTATTTTGTCCTTCCACGAAAAGACTTACAGCCAGCCTCGATTTGGGTGGTTTACAAATATCCACGGCATCAGCGAATCATTTACAAGCATCACTTGACTTGAATCTTTTCCTATTGAAAGTTGTACACCATTTATTAGAATCTTAATTAGAGTCTCACATGTAGCACAACCTTGCATTATATATGCGAGGATGTCTAGAAATGTAGAGTTTGTGAATATCAGTTCAGATATAAGTCAGACTTATTTACCTTTTTATTGCTATGGCTATACATTTTAGCAGTCTTCTTCAAACAATGGCACAGAATTAGGTTGGACGACAAAATTTAGAACATCCAAAAAATAAAGTCTTGTTTGGGGAAAGACAATGACAAAAATAGACAATGAGAAAGAGCCGGACATAGATATTACCTGTGTTTTAGAGTGATGTGATGGCTATAGATGGTAATTTACACAACAAGTGTTGTTCCTATTGCTGCATCGTCGTCTGTTATCAATGACCATGTCTGTAGTAAGTAAGTACTGGTAACATAATGGGACAGTCTTCCCCCGTAATAATAACAAGCATATGTAAGACATTGTGTCTCACGAATAGTTGTGAGGTGAAGAGCAAACATCCACTTCGGTTCAGTCTTGCCATGGTAGTATTATCATAGTGTATCACTACTCGTCCTTCCATCCACTTCATTCTACATATTATATATAGCAAAGGAAAAACAGCAATAATTACTAGCCAACGCTGTACAGTGGCTCGAGTCATACATCTGTCCATCTGGGGGTAGATTATAAACTACAGTCTACATAATCCATCATCATAACAATAATTTTCCTTCCTTAATATAAATAATAAAAACAATGCCGGTCCATTAGACATGTACATTAATATCCCGGGATTAATATACCGGTGAGGGGTTCCTTTGGACTTCTCTAGTACACCACATCTGTTGTCGTGGACTGCAGTTCCCATCCTTGTCTTAGCTCCAGACTACCGGATGTGTGTGTGCCGCCATCTTGATGGCCATTCCCAGGTAGCAGTGTGCCACTGAGGAAGCCAGATTACACAGATTATCATACACTGCCTTATGGAGAAATACACAAAACGGACCTCCTTCCTCTGCCCTCCGAGCAATCTGATTTGATTTCTAGAGTCATTGTCTCATTATTAATGTTCGTGTTGACACGCATTGGAGGTGGACACTCTCAACCCGCCCCACTGCTGCCGCCGCTGGCCGCGTGCAGAACGCGGCTGTGGCGGTGAGATGGTGGCGGGCGGTGGTGCCATGTCGTGTCGTACGTTGTGATGCCGCTCGGCCCCGCGGTCCCCGCCTTGTGCCGCTCTCCTCGGTGCAGCACCTGGTCGCCGTCAGCCGTCACTGGGCGCCGCTGCTGCCACAAGAGCGCCCGAGCGCAGGTAGCGACCGGAAGCGCCCCCCCCCTTAACCAAAGTCCTTAGCTGTGGGGTACTGTAGTTGGGGGGGGGGGTGCATATAGGCTAGTAGAAATATGTCGCTAGGGTTACTACACAGGTGCAGCGGGTAGCTTCAGGTGTACTTCATGCTACAGAAAACACCTCGAGGAGGCAGCGACAGTGGACCGTTTATGACGCCGGGCGGTTTAATTATCACAAGTTCTGGTAATCAGCCAGCATGTTGCCCACCTCGTGGTTGCTGGTGTGGGTGCCATGGTGACCTCCAGGTCCCGACTGACCGTGACCGTGACCGTGACCATGGCCGGACCCTGGGGGCCCATGGCCATGGCCATGACCACCAAGAAGCCCTGACATCATATTGGTCGGCATGGGCGGTGGCGGTGGCTTGTGGAGCTCGGTGAACATGCTCTGCTGTGAGTGTGGCGGGGTGTCAGGCAATTTCGGGGTGGTGACCCCGGTCTGACCATTGATCTCCATATCAAGACCGAGATCGTCCGGTGAGTCCGGGGGCTCCTGTTTCGTCGTTTCACCGTCCAGTGAAGATGTGTTGGTGTTCTGCAGATCAGCCGACTGCTGGTTGCCAGGAACGCCATCACTGTAAGCAGAGAACAAACAAGTTTAAGAACCAGTGAAAAATCCAACAGAAATAGTACACATAGTACATGCACTTATTATAAATATTGCTGTGCTTGGCTCAGTGGCGGATCCAGGATTTGAAAAAGGAGGGCGCGGCCCAAAATGAGGGGGCGCACCCCCTATTTTTGAGCAAATTTTGAGATCCATAAAAAGCAGATAAAATCTTGAGTACTAACACTGTAACAAAGAGGAGCCACTGTGGCTGAGCATCACGCACAGCACAGCTGGAAAATCCACTGTATACTATAATGTGTAGTAAACACTTTTAGCATGACAGTGTTGGCAACGATACAGGTAATTAATACTGTACCACCAGTAAAGATGCATATCCTGAGTATGCTATACGTGACAAACAAAGCTGAACATAGGGTGGCTAGATCCACACATGATGATGTACTGCATTGGCCACTGTTAGGTAGGTCCTACAAGTCTATAGAGAAAGTGTTTCATCCACACTGTAAGGACTTCCATTAATTTTTTTTCTATCAATACTTTTGAGGAAGCGTGTTAAAATCATATTTCCAATTACAATATCTGTTGTTATCAGATGTTTCCCATTTCCCAACTTATATTCACTCAAGAGAGTATTATGGCATTCCTATGTCTACATGTATGGAAGGCAATGATCCAGTTGAAATCTACTCGTATCTGCCTTGTACAGGTTAAGGTTCCTTATTACATCTTCCTTCTACAGACACTAGTGAATTCCAGAAGAAATGAAGAACACATAATCAGAAATGAAAAACTTTTGTCCTCTCTCACATTTAACCATTTTGGAGGCGGGGAGATAGTGGGGCAAGAAATGAGATGTTGTGTGAGGGTGCGAGTTGTGGAGGTGTGGCAGTTGGATTGAGTGGAGATGGGTGGGGGTGTAGGCATGTACAAAAGGCCCCTCTCGGGAACTGCGGCCGACTCCTTAGTCAACAGTATCAGTTTCACGACGAGAGCTGAGATGGCATTACCAATCCAACAAAATATATGCTATTTGACCCACTTCCCGAGCGGAGCTCAAGGTGGTCGTATGTGACCTAATCACAGGCCTGGCGTTAGAGCGTGTTATCTCTTGATCGAGCAGCGACCAGCATGGGGTCTGTTATAGACACCATCATCTCCACTTATCTGCTCAAAAGCGTTCCCGGTTTAATGTGTACACATCTTTAATATTGACACCTTTTGTTAGGGTTGATGATACAGTTTTTGACGCGAGTTGTTGTATATTTGTACCAAGTGCGGTGTAGTTATCACATAACACTTGGGCATGTGCTTTCAGACACGATAGCCCATCGCTCATAAGTTTGGATGTCGTAATCGGACGGTTACATCATTATATACCCAGTACCTATCCTATATCAATTTGGCTGAATATATCTTATTTTTTTGCGATATATGATGTCTGTTGCATGAAAATAAAAGTATTAAGTGTTGTTCCAGTTGTCGAACCGACCTCTATAGAACATCCAAAAAGGCTTCTTGGATATGATGTCATCACCAAAGGGTTAGGATAGCTTGTAGGCTTATCATACCACACTAAATTTAGATCATATCCACATTAGTAAATATACTATACGCGACCACATTGGGAGGAAGACTCCCAGCAATACACACATTGCAAAGCTACTTGCAAAGTACAAGGTTAATAGGGGCAGTCATTATAGAATTCGGTCTAGGCTATGGACTTAAATCAAACATTTGGGTTAACAGGAAATCTAACTATGCCCAGTTTTATATCGGTGCACGTATGGTACGTGTATCAGTGGAAGACCAGTGAGCAGTTATGAATGCCTCATGTCTCTACCGAATGGATTGCCATATTTACTCAACTACGCTAATACACGTGAGTGCATGACAATGGCAGTTGACCAATAGAGCCAACACGTCAACACAGAATGCATTCCTGCAACTATAGGCCCGAACAAACTTTACCTTGGATCTACTTAGGACTTTTGCATCTAATCAGGGCATTTCATCGCCGTGTGGTGACGAGACTTTTAAAGAAGGGGTTCATTTCCACGTCCTCAGGGACCGACTGATTCGTGTCCTCGATGATCAGATGATTGCCATGACAACACATCCCCAGCTTCCCTGATCTCACACAAGATTATCCTATCCTCTAATCTCTAATCCCCCACCTCCCCCATCCACCCAACACCCATCATGGGTGAGTGTGAGAGGAGGTAAGGACGAAGATAGGGAATTTGCTATCGCTGTTTCATATGACGTCAAAGTAACCCTTAATCGAACCCATATGTAGGAATGTATAAGAGATTTTTTACAGACCAGGCAAAAAAACAAAATACCTTTTGGGGAATATCGGGAGCATTCAGAAAGAACTGTAGGCCTACAAAATACTATCATGCCTCTCCATAGAGACTAATGGAGACCTGTACTGCCTCTTGGCAAGGGGCTGTCCAGGGCTGCAATCGCAAGTCCTCTCATAATAGATTTTCACACGGTCAGGTTGTAGAACACTAGAACTGCTCAATGCATACACGACAACAGTGTGGAGCTTCATCATACGGAACTGCCCAGGGATTCCTGCCCAGGGCTGCAATTGTGCCTCTCCACCAACAGTTCCCTCCCGATATAGAGCAGCTAAGCTTTACTAAAACAGCAGTACGATGCGTCTCCATATACCGGTAGACTTGCACAGGGCTATAATACACGGCAGTGCCTTGCTTTTCATCCTGGCATGCTTTTCCCTAAGCTGTGGCCCCTATCCTCTAGTATCCCTCCACTGAAGGTCTTATATATGAAAGTCTTTCACATCATTTTGTTTCTCTGAAGTTTAAATCCGTAGACTTGAGCAAGTATAGTTAATGACGTATGACGCATAGGAGCAGAGATGTCAGTTGGGTATGGGCTCAACCTCTGAAATTTTTGGGTGTTAGCAAAGCACCCATTTCCCTCAATTTATCATACTAAAAGCACCCATCTCATCTTCATTTCAACCTTTTCCCCTCATTAAAAACCTTTAAAACCATCTCTAGATTGGTTGGTGATAGCAAAACAATTAAAAGACCGCATTTGAATTTCAGCCAATCAGAAGCCAGCTTAGATTCATGTCCTCTGAAATGAGATTTCAGAGATCCTCTGATCTCTGAAAGGTGGTTTGTCTAAAAAAGGCTAGAGGGCAGCACAAGACATGCTTAATTTCACCTGCTGAAGCCTGAACTATGCTCAGCCTTATGCTCCATAGAAGTAGAAAGGGCATGTTGTAAGGGTATCTATGATTAATGTAATTCCCTCTATCTACATTATGACCACAAGATGGAAGTAGCCTCTGAGATGTCTGACTTTTGGGAAAGTTTGAACATCTGAAAATAGACGGACCTCTGAAGGTCTGACATCTCTGTAGGAGGAATATTGCTCCTCATGGCGACAATACACGATACAACTGTTTTAGTTTGGTTTGGTTCGGTTGATTTTACTTCCACAAATTGTAATTAAAAGTTAGCAGAGAAACAGGCATTCAGTCCTTTCTTTTCTCAGTCTGGAAAGTCTTTTGTTGTTGTCCAAAAACAGCTAGACAGATACCTATTTCCTGCTTGCCCAATACAGAAGCGATCGCATTTATGAATGACAGAATCTTTGAGATGAATGATTTAGATGAACTAGTTGCCTTATAGACGGTATATTTACATGAAGTTAGTACTGAACTGCCCAAATATAGCCCCTACACTGTCAGCCCACCACAGGGGTTTTACAGTAGAGTGCTTCTTATTCTGGAATACAGTAGTAGCTGCTGTAGGTACAAAACAAATGACCTAATTTGGATCCTGCTGTATGCACTGCAGCGGTATTTATAGCCCATTTACAATTGCGACTGAGAGTGTGGGTGTGCCTTGTAGATTTTGTCTCAACTCAGGGTGTGTCACCTTATATGGGAGGTACTATGGAAGCAAGTGTTCTTTTATTTGCCTGCCCCACAGACAGGGCCAGACAAACCTTGGCCTTTGATCACTCAGACGCGATTAACTGAGAGGGGAATCCCATGACAATAGACAAGCATGTAGGTCTGTGCCCATGCATATGGACACCCACATGCTCACATCATGTCACAAGAAACCTCGAGTTGGCCCCATTTACGAATAAGGTATATTCCCACTATTATAGTTAGTACAGAATTAAGAGTTATTCTGCTCTTTCATGCCCTCACTGTCAATGTCCCTACTCCACTAGGGGGCGTAGAACTACATATACATACATGATGCCTCTCCATAGAGAGCTGCCTCCTCACACAGAGCTGCTCATGACTACAATGTATGATGTAATATTGACAATGTATATGTCGTATAATGCCTCTCTATACAGGTACCTCTCCACACAGACCTGCTCAAGGCTATAATACATGGCACCTGTGCATATAGTAGGCCCTATGATGCCATCCATTGAGAGCCGCATCTGCACAGAGCTGCTCAGGCGATATGACGCCTGTCTTATGTGTATGGAGCTGTTCAACCTCAGGCATACCCAGTATCTATTATAAGGGCCTGGCCTCTTGCCATCATAAACTTCATCCCAACCCGACTATCCGTCTCCCAGGACAGAATCCCTTCGTCGTGATGTAATATGCCTTTTTGATCAGGCGGCGTCTTGTCGTGTGGCGTTGCGGTGCATCGGGTCCGGCGCCAGCTTATTAAACGGTGATATTTAGCGGGCGGCGTGTTTTGCTCATTTAGAGGGCGGATGTGGCCGGCGTGCACGAAAGGTGGGGGCATGGCGGGCGGGCGAAGAGCGTGCAGGGCCCGGCGGGCGCTCGTTTATGGCGGGGTGACCCCCCCCCCCCTCCCCTTAACCACGCAAGCTTATTAGCAAATAACATGGGAGAATGACGTGAGGGTATGATTACAAAAAGAAGCAGACGCAGAGGAGGAAGGGCGGGGGTGGAGTGGCGGATGTGGGGTGCCCACTGTTAATCATAATGATTCTATAATCACCCAGAAGACGACCCTGCCTGCAGGGGTTCGCCTTTTACAGTTCTAATGATTTAATTAGGAAAACAATGACTAGGAATAATGGCCGTCCTAAGGGGACGTGGGGCAAGGCGTGACAAGGCCAACTAATTTGCCTCACCTAAACGGCCCCCGGACTCCTACCTCCGGGCGTGCCAAGAGGCTCTAAGGAAAGCCTGGGGGTTTACGGAAACATGTCGTCAGGCAAGGCATTTGGCACACGTGAGTTAGCACAAGTCAATCCCTGGCCTCAACAGATGCATATTTAAGCACTTTCTGACCCAGATGAAGTGTAGGGGCGAGA
Organism: Acholoe squamosa; assembly: GCA_949317995.1. Taxonomy (NCBI): domain Eukaryota; kingdom Metazoa; phylum Annelida; class Polychaeta; order Phyllodocida; family Polynoidae; genus Acholoe; species Acholoe squamosa. Next base: position 63,867,906 of record OX439035.1, read on the forward strand.
GGCACGACAGACTGAGGTTTGGCAATCTGTGACCAAATCACAAGGACATCAGGAAAGACGTGTGTACATGTAGGAAGGGTGGTGGAGGGGGGGGGGTGAGTAAAGATGTGATAGTGGGATGTGTATGTATGTCGTGAACATTATGGGTGAGGCTAGTAGTCTGAGTGTGGGTGGTCGGAAAGAGATGGTGGGGGTGGGATTGAGAAGCGCCTGGTTTGTTAGTCTACAAATACCTGTCCCTGATAGATATCGTAGAGCTACCGACTAAAACCTACATCAGTCCAGGTAGACCGACGTGCTTCATGTACCTTTATCGGCTCCCACCGTTAACCATCCAGCCAGCCGGAGCCAACTACCTGCTGTGTTTTTCCTCAGGCTGTATTTCATTCAGCAAGACGCTATTGAAATGAAAATTCACCATGGAGAGGTCAGGTTGATTCAGATGGGGATTGCAATCAGAGGTTATAGCAGCCAACCTCAATTCTACTCAATTCGAAATTATGTAATATATCCTATGAGGGATAAGGCGGTAATTGTCTCTATTTTCCGTTAATATGACAGTGGAGCCTAGGGTTCTTTGAAAATTTGATTTAAATGAATTCTGTGAGGTTTGAATGACATTGCCACATTACAGGTTTTGTATGTATAAGGTCCAGTATAAGTACATGTCACCATCTTGGCACCATCTCCATCTTAAAGAGTTTGATAGAATGCGATCAGAATGCATTTACAAAAAGGTTCACCCAATGTTTTTACGTTAGGTTGGCAGCAGGCGGTTGGAGGCCACCCTTGAACCCTGGGGACTACTGATGAAGATGATGGAAGATGGAGTGAGGCGCCTCTGTGTTGGGCACCCTCTCTGGCTCATCACAACACCCCCTCGACTCTACGCCTAATGTTTGCTTACAATATTTGATCAAAATTTAGTGCACGCAGTCTCCGACTCGACACACATTCAGAGGCCGAGCAGGAAGCCTGCTGGCTTTGGAAAGAGGGCCAAAACGGTGTGCTGGCACCGTTTTGGTAGGCAAGGCCACAGGGATATTAATAATTCCTTACGTGTGAATCATGCCAATATTTACCCTACGGAGAAGCCCCTCCAGTCTCAGTTCTTCTCCACAGCCTCTTGCCTAACCCTTATAAGGCCCTCGTGTGGCTAATGACAAAGAAGTGGTTCCCTCTAAGACAATTTGCAGTACTACTGCTAATACGTTAACCAATACGACAGTGCTTTCATTCTAATGAGAGTGAACACTTCCATTGTGATGAAAACAACTACAATATGAAAAATCTACCATAAAAAAAGATACACAGCGAAATGGAACTTTATAGTGGAGCTCCATGTACTTACTCGTACCTATCTTTCTGTTCGGCGGCTCTGTCTCTCTGGCGGCGGTTCTTGAACCAGTTGGACACCTGTGTTGTGGTCAGTCCTGTGCCTTCCGCCAACTCTCTCTTCTCTCGGGGCGATGGGTATGGGTTGTGGGCATACCATTCTCTTAATACGTTCCGTGATTTCTCCTTGAAGCAGTAGCTCGTCTCCTCCCCATCCCAGATAGTCCGAGGTAGTGGGAATTTTCGCCGGACACGGTACTTTCCGACAGCACCCAGCGGTCGGCCTCGTAGCTTCTCCGCCTCCACATAATGCGCCTTCAGCCATAGCGCCTGTAGTTTGGGGTGGTTGTGCGGGTTGAAGTTATTGGACTCGAGAATTTTGTAGAGTTCCTTAAAGTTACCACGGTGGAAGGCAACTACGGCCTTGGCCTTGAGAACGCTCTCGTTCTTGTGCAGATGCTCACACGCTGGTAGTGACCAAAGGAACCGCGCCAGGCGTTCAATATTCCCACCTTGTTGCAGAACCTCACATACGCAGGCCACCTGCTCCTGGGTGAAGCCAAAGGACGGCAACATCGGCGGGCTCTGCAATGAGCCGCCGCCCGGTCCCCCGGCCGCACACGGGCTCTGGTCGTGCAGCATCGCCTCGGCCCCAGCACTCTTGCAGTAGGCCTCAGCCTCCGAGCTGCGGGCCTGGAAGTTTACTGTAGGAAGACAAGAAGAGAGACTGTCAGTGTCTTCTAAGTGTTGAAGGCTTTACATTAAAAGACAATGTGACAAGACTCACCTAATACTATAAGTCGTACTTAGTAGCAGTAATATTTCAGTATGGATAGTATCAGTATTAGTACTCGCCTGCCTATGTATATAGGTGTGTGCCTAGTTATATAGATGGGTGGATGAGTGTAGATGATGATGACTGAGTGTAATATGTGGTTGTAAATAGGCGTCGTGTTACAACAATACAAGCACTATGGACTCACATACACTCCCACTCCTCCTGGTCATGCACACATAGGAGAGCATGCACCACTAGGTCTCGTCCCACAGTCACCACAACATTTGCCTGGCTATTATTTTTAAGCGGCATTAACAGAGCGGATCTACGCGCTGATTGGCCGAGCGCCGCGACCCCATACACATATCGATATTCATACAATGCCTGAGGAAATTATTCACCATGGCAACGCTGTCAATCACGGAACCCGATCTCCCCAGAGGTGTGTGCCCCCCCCCCCCTCACCCTACCCCCTCCCACCCTAGTGCCGAGTCCCTTGCTTCCATGGCACTTCGACGTTACAACGGACAGAGAAGCATACACAACGTACCTCTGTCTCAGCCTCAGCTCTCCGTCCCTATTATCCTGCTCTCTGACAACATCACATACACATCAACATCCACTAGTCGCCTGCCTGCTTCCTTCACTCCCTCTCCCGCTCACTCACCCCAAAACAATGCGGCCCCAGAGTCTAGTCCACTCGCCTGGTCGCCTCGCGCAGAGTCCCAGCGCCAACTGCTAGAGGTTTGTGTCCCTGACTCTGTACTCACTCTCCTCCTGCCTCCACACGGAGCACGCCACAGAGACTGTGCTGGGTGCGCCACGCACCACCCCACCACCCCCACACACAACCACCTCCGCAGCACATGCGTGAAGGATGTGGACGTTGTTTGTGCCGTCAGGAGTCACGGTGTCGTCTGCTACTACAAAACCACTACCAGTAGAGTGTTGCATGATGGGGATGAGGCAGATTTACCCGGCAGATTTAGCTCTTGTAATATCCAGGGATGAAACTCACAGAGCACGAAAATCCCTGCAATGGTCCAATATCCACCCGATAACCTGGGTTTATATATGAATGTATAGGGCCTTGGAACTTCAAAATCCCTGAAATCAGGGAAATCCCTGAAGACTTTCATCCCTGAATATCTCAAGTCCACAATGGTAATGCTTTGTGGGCGTTGTTCTTTCCTTTTAATGACATCTATCTTATCAAGTATGTCTTACCATTTTCATACCGTCAGAGACTTAAGGATTCAGTTCTTCACGTTACACTCTTTCCCCATTTCAATGTGACATAATAGAAGCAAATAATGAATTGACCAGCTTTGTTGTAAATGCCTGTTCCTTCACCAATGCGCATATTTCCATACTCTCTCTCACAATATCCCACTTCAGGATAATGAAATCTGAAAAGTTTCAGCCATGCACAATACATACATCTTACCCTTGGCTTGTAGATCCAATGTATATACGTTGCGGATTTGGTACAGGAATGACTACGTTTTTGAGGTTCCTTTTTGCATTTTTGACAGCGGTAATATTGACAAAACAGCTGTTTGGGTGCTTGGGAAGCCTGCTCCAGGTCCGCCAGTCATCCATCAGGGTCGGGTTTCAGCCTGACCGTGGAGGGCCGACAGGAGGAAACCTGAGCTGGCCTCCCGGTGGGCTATGCCTCACACCCCTCACTCTATCTGCCTGTGGTGTCTGGGACCAACTGGAGCGCCTAGCCCCACAGGCCTCTTAGGCCTGGCTTAGATTTCGGGGCCCGATGCCCGAACTGTTGATTGTTTTTGTCCAGACCCCGTCTTTGTGGTGTGTGGGTGAGTGTATAGGTCCGTTCTAGGTCTTACATTTCTGCACTTCACTCTGGGCTGACCCTGGAGAAGGAAAGCAGGCACATAGTGCGTGCTATTGGTGCCAGCGCTGATAGATGGGAATGGTACTTTAGTTAGCGGGGAAGTGAGGGGGGGGGGGGTGAGGTGTCCGACAGGGTGAAGGAATAGTAGACGAGCCGCAGTCCCTTAGAATGAAGGACAGGTTATCGTGTAATCACCTCCAACAGTTGATTATAGGATACAAAGTTATCTAGTATGTTATTAGGCACCACAGACTTGAGCAAGTCGAGGGGAAAGGGGTGGACACCAGCACCACATACTCCATGGTTGGAGCAGCCCACAAGACCATTCCTCCCACACCCCCATCCTGTATATACCAGCCGCCAGCCCTGGCCCCCAGCGGGGGTCCGGGTCGGGTTACTTTGGCCTCCATTGATGGCCCGTAAGCCTACAGACAAAGCACTGGTGCGAAAATTGTGCTTTTCAAGCCAATTATTTCCACGCCTGACCGCCAGCCGAGCACGACAGTAATCTGGCAGGGGAAGTGGAGGCCCTGCCCAGGAACCTGTCGGCAGGGCACAGGGCGTCCTGTCTATGTCAGAAAGCTCTGACTATAGACTATAGTAGAGAGTGAAGTGCCATGACAAGAAAGCCTGACAGAAGTTGACCCAGCCTCCTCATGTAACCCCCCCCCCTTACTCACCGTAAGTAATCTTCCCAAAAGTTGATGTGTGAGCCAAAACAGAGACTGTATATCTCAGAGGCCAATATGAGAAATACAGAGTCTGGTGGCATCATTTCAGTCGGAGGAATCAGGGGAACCTCATGGAACACATTTCAAGTATACCTGCAGATTTTGACCCCAATACACATGTATAGTTAGATGACTGTGTGTATTAGTCACATATCAGTCATAAAGATAGTCAGTACTGACTCTGTTTGGGACACATAAAGTGATGATGTCACAGGTTTGGGTGCACAGAAAACAGGGTTCCAATTTGGATGTTCTGTTGACTTCAGGTAGGCACCTCTTCTCCTTCATTCACTGTTTTGCAGTTCCAGTTTTGTGTTTACTGTTGTTTTTAAGTTGCCTTTACATTCTTTACACCTCAATAGACATATAGGTTCCTAGATTTGATTGAGGAATCTTCAGCTTTTGTTGTTAATTTTGATGGTTAAGAGACACATACATTGTATACAGTCTTGAGAGACTAGAATAAACAAGAGATTAATATAGTGTAGGGGTTCGTTCCCCCCTCGGGTGACAGGGTATGTCAGGCCAGGGGATGTAGCTCAGCGGTCGAGCGCTCGACTTGCAAGCGAGAGACCCGGGTTCGAATCCCAGTGTCTCCAGAGACGTTTATGCCGACCTCTACAATAGTAAGAGTTGTATGGATTGTAGTCAACATGACACTTTACAAGTTGTTTGTTGACAATTGCCAATTGTAGATGCCACTAAGGGTTGCCAGTTGCCAATCATCAGTTGTCAACAACCACTCATAGTTTGCCACATGTTACTTGCCAGTTGTAGGGATGAAAGTCACAGAGCACAAAAATCCCTGAAATGGTCCAATATTCACCCCAAAAACCTGGGTTTCTGTATGAATGTATAGGACCCTGGAACTTCAAAATCCCTGAAATCAGGGAATTCCCTGAAGACTTTCATCCCTGCAGTTGCCAGTTGCTTTTCATAACTCGATTATTGTCAGTTGCCCTAGGCCTATATTTCTTTGCAGTTTTAGTATGATATTATTGGTAGAAAGCAACTGGCAACTTGCAACTGGGATTTGCAACCTAATGTGCAAGATGGCAACTGACAATGTTAGTTGGCAACTGATAATGTGACTTGGCAACTGCCAAATGACATCCCATAAGTGGAAACGACCAATCACAAATGGATTCATAGTCAGCTGACTATATAAGGAATTCAGCTGAGTTGATGCTTGACTATATGTTGACTATATGACTAACTTAACTTAGTAATCAGTAACTATAGCAGGTATAGTCATGAGGGATACATTCACTTGGCTAAAGAAACGTAATCTGTAGTGACTAATATTTCCAGATCTATTTTTTTTATCAGTGTACCAGCTTGTACAATGTACGTGTGTATGCATGTTGAAATATGCCCCATGAGCTGCACTCATCTTCGCTAGTCTCAGATACCGGCTGGTATGAGTGTCATGTTACAAAACACTGCTACTAGTAGAAGTCTACACTCTGTGTAGGTATCGCCTCGAGCACTTAGTCGTTTGCTAGCAACCTTTCTCAATGATAGGGAACGTTTACAAATGATGTTAGAGTCTAGGGGAGGGGCACTGTTTGGCACTGTTACCATTTAATAGTTACCCACTAGCCCATCATTTGAGACCATAGTTTTTTTAGTTGTCCCAAACCTCAAGTGTGACAATAACTGTATGGCCCTGCAACTGGCCACTGAAGGAGTTGGCACCTCATACTATTGTTATTTATTTGTTTGCAGATGAAATTCACACGCCTTTGTCCGACACCAATCGATAAACTGTCAAGGATACTGGTCTCTATGGTAACCCAATGCAGGTTACACACCAGGCAAGCTGAGAGCAAATAAAGTGTGGCGACGAGAATGGTAGCCAGCTGGGGGAAGGATAGAAGAGTCTACGTGCACGGCTGCTGGATCTGACTGTCAAACACAGGTGAACCCAACCAGCAAAGGGACTCTCTATCTATAGTCCGTGAATACATTTTAGTCAACATTACAGCAAATGGGGGCTATAGGACCATCTCCATCCCCTCTATCTAGACCACACACAGTCAAAGAGCTATTCTACCAAATACAGCATGATTTGAAACAATTGCAGCACGTCCATCCTTCTCCCATTCTGGGTTTCCCCCAAAATCACGCCTCTACCTCACCCCTATACCGAGGTAGATGATTGTCCTTAGGACGCCGCCATTGCTGAAGCTGATTACCAGCGGTTATCACTGACAACAGCTATCAGATGGGTACCAACTGCCCCCGAGAGAACCGCAGTAAAGAGCTGGGATTATTTTATTGGCTGATAATCAAACCAGTTAAGTCGGTAGAGTATAAGTATGTTCTAGTCTAGTTTTATCCTTAGCATGCCTGTTCACCAATAACTCCATAAAGAGAGAGAGAGAGAGAGAGAGAGAGAGAGAGAGAGAGAGAGAGAGAGAGAGAGAGAGAGAGAGAGCATACACGATGCACACAAACCCACCCTTCCTCTCCCAAACCAAACCGGGGTACTTTCCTGGCCTGTATCGAAATATGCATAGAGTCAATATTTTGGAAACGCTTGCTCCATACGTGATCAAGGCGGCATGCAGTGAACTTGTCCTCCTGATGCAGAGTTTATTTGCTTTGACCTCTGCCAGGGCTGACCGGACTCCTAATGTCCCGCTTGGTGTTGGTCAAACATCCCCACCAAGCCCCTTTTCTGAATTATAAATTCACCGGCCCACCTTTGAAGATAAGGCACATTTCATAAGCGTGTGAAACAAGCTCTAATGCCTCGTCTAAATATTTAGCGTTTGGTGAGCTTTAGATGAAGTCTGTACCCACTCATCACGGCTTCAAAGATCTAGAGAGTTCATGTGTGGCTATGATAATTTTCCTTTCACACGTGAGTTGTCGATGTGCGAAGCCAATCAAATAGCTCTCAATGGTATACGTTTACCTCAGTATAAATCCCACTTGAGGAATCTAAACATTTAAATAATAATGAATTGCGTAAGCAAATATTATGGTGAGATGGGCCATTGATAATGAATCGGATCTAATAAGTGTCGCCTCAAGGGTACACTTCTAAACCATGGCGTCAAGTTTCCTCGCAATTATACACCAGGGATAGTATCAAATGGAAAACGGTCTTCATCTGGTTTGTTGTGTCCCTGGGGATTTATCTTTCCAAACGAGTGGATATAGTAATATGGAGTGGGGGACGGGGGGGGGGGGTGGGAGGGGGGGGGACTTGTTGCAGTGTCTGGGGCTCCAACCGCTGCCAAGGCACTTCAAAGATAGAATAACAAATGAGACCAGGTAGGTACTCTGTGGTCCATCTAAAGCTAATAAATCATTAATAAGAGACCTTTGAATTATTATAGTTATCACTGGAGAAAATAAATTGACGCAGTGTTTCTGACTTGTCAGGTCTATTGGTATTGTCATATTGGACGTTCGAACAAAGGATACACAAAATTACATTACTACTCTATATAAAGGATAAAGAAACAGAATACAATCAAAGGTATTCTAAATCAACATCAATACACATTGGTGTGATAACTTATACACACCGGTGTCTGTCTATCCTTTATAGTATTCTTGTGGCTATTAATTTAAAAGATGAATTATTACATTTTATAAAAAATTAACGTGCATTTGTTTCCAAACTTTATCTCAGCATGCTGTATTGAATTAAGTGTACTACAACTGAGTGTCCAATGGTTATTGAGATAAAAAAAGATTTCTTTGGAACTATGACAAACAAACAGGAAATGAAGGAACATATCTATCTTTATACTTGCCTGATTAAATGTTCAAAAGAGATTTCAAAAGGTAGTGAAAATTATTTTCAAAAGATCTTCAAAAACCTTTGTCCGGCCCTTTTTTCCTAAGGTAAATTTGGTGACCGGAAATTATTTTAGCTTTAGTACCGGTAATATATCCAGAGGCTTCAGCAAGTCTAGATTACCTCAATAGACTTATCAGTGTGCTAGGCCACACCAAATTGAATTATTGGTCTATGGATTTCCCGCAGCTTATTTTCCAAAACACAAATTTAATTTTTTTAAGTAAATTCATTTGTCTATGGATTCCACCCGCATCATTTTTCTGGGAAATTGCAGATTTTTTTTGCTTTTTTTTTTGCAATGAGCTACATAGTCAACCAGTGAAAGTACAGAAAAGGCAGACCACTCATTGGATAGGTAAAAAATTCACTGGTGTCATTATATAGGCGTATGCTGCATTTAGAAAAAAATAGAACATATAAGAGCAAGGGAACCCCCCCCCCCTCCAACAAAAAAAGCCCTCTCCACATCTTCAACATGCAGAATCCATAGACAGATATATTTTCCTAGAAAAATAAAACAAAAATTTCGCCCTCCCGGTCCATTTTCTAAAAATGAAAATCCATAGACCAACTTTTTTATTTGGACTGGCCTTAGTTGGGGAGGGGGTGCGGTGCGAAAATCATCCCGGGTGTCTGGTCATGTTGTATGAGCTTTACATAATTAGATATGATTTTCAGTTTTGTATTTAGTTATATAAATACAGAACATGTAATGAATAATGCTTTCATGAAAACAGTGACGCCAAAGTCATTACCTCCTCGTGAGTTAGGATCTGAATGCCATTGTTGTCGTACAGAATCCTAACCCACCCTGCTCTCTGGTGTGATAACTGACAACAGACAAAAGCCATCTAAACACACACACTGGTGAAGGTGATCTGCTTGACAGGGGTGGCTTCACACAGAGAAATCATTTGGGTCAGCTTGATGGTGATTATTTGAAGTGGTGTTAAATAACACGAGACCAAGGGAAAGCGAGTTTCCCATAACTATTGGGTAATGGGATAGTCTTATTAGGGTCGTGGCTGGCTGGGAGCAAGTCCGGAGGAAGGCAAAAATGGGGGTGGGGCGTCTTGCAATGGCAGGGCAATCTTGCATACTAAATGTAGTATTGTGTCTTTGCAGGAGTGGACTGTTTGTTGTTTCTTTTCCTTGTTTCATTTTTGTTTTACATGTCAATTAAAGGCAAAATATGCTAATAATAAACGTAACCAGTGCCACAAGCACTTCAGGATGTGGCTCTAGGGTGTGGCAGTCCTTTTTATCGTCCGATTCAGAGAACGACTTAAATCCTCGCCATCTAAAAGTGGAAAGGTTATGTTGGCCATGCCGGAAACATCGATCTCCCGACCACAGCCACTGCAGCCACCGCTCGATAGATGTGTAGTCAAATACAAAAGGCAGAGTTGAATATATTCATGTGGGGACCAACCGTCTGGGGCACAGGGTGGAAGGCGGTGAGGAAGAGTTGGGAAGGAGGGTGCTATGGCCTACACTGATAGGGATGAGCACACAGAACCTGGACCCCGTGCAACATTGATCCAAAGCTAGGCTTTTACCACAGGTAAACACAATAAGGGGATGTGGACGACTAAAGCTAAATCATACCCGGCCTTTGGGGCAATGCTAGCCGCGTATATTCCTCCTGTCCAACAATACTCAATTTATCTGCTATGGACACCTCTGTATATACAACGGGAAATGCATCTAGCGTTGACAACAGCCCAACTGCACACAGGTAGACAAATATGCCCAGAAGACGACCGAGTTTTATTTATTATAAAGCAGAGGACATCCTCCAGAGCCGCTGTGTGTCAGAAAAGAATATCTGGCTGTATTTTGTTTGCCAAGCTGTGAATAGAGCAGTGCGCGGATCGAGTTTCAGATTTGATCAATATTCTAGGATCAGGTTACCAACTTTTTTCCTCGGTGCGCTGAGGGCGTATCGGAGGAGGGGAGTTATAGGGTTGATGGGGAGGGGGGGGGGGCTACGTCGTACGGTCGTCTACATGTTGATACTGCTGAGGGGCTGAATGGATAATAAAACTAGGTCACACCGGAGAAGACCAGATCTTACAGCCTGGAGAAGGGTGTGTACCTGGGAGGGATAGAACAGGACATTGGCATGAATATATAAAGAATTTATGTACTTCTATAGGTTAGAGTAGACACAACAACACAGCTCTTGTCCCTCTATGATTGTGAGGTGATCGTTCAATATCTCAATATACCTAGCGAGACAATGACAGAGCGGTGCGGACCAGGGGCTGGCCTACATACTGTATGGCTATTGGTATCAGGTAACGGCCGGGTCTCCAGGTCAAACAAAGTGACGATATTCAGAGTGGAGTACCGACACGGCGACAGCAGCTAGACAAGTCAGGAGCTGCTCTAGGTCGGTCGTAGTCCATGGTACAACATGGTTTGACATGTGAGTTAGACACAGTACCTAGTAATTAGACATGAGCCTTGAGGGGTGGATAGAGATTGTATAGTAGAGTATACCCGCCTACGATGTGTGTGTGGAGTATAGTGGAGCACTTCAAGGAGCAGCTCCAGCAGCTACCACGACTTCCCAAAATAAACATGACCGACTAGCCGCACGGCGGGGCCGGCAGGCAGCTGCCCCCTTTTCTTGTAGGTGGATTCAGGTTGGCAGGTCGCCTCTTCAGGTCCAACCGTCAGAGGCGTCCATCCACCTCCTAACCCTCACTCATTACAGATAGTTACGACATGGCCGTTGAGGACGGCGACAACCCCTGACACATTCCTGTGTGGCAGTGAGCTGAAAGCTTTACAGGATAGCCAGGTGGTTTAACTCTCTTCTCCCCTCTGTTGCAGCACAGGGAGTACAGTACCGGAATTACATGCATGGGGTGTGAGGAGATGACGTACTATCTGTTAGGGAGCCTACAGAGGTTGTAACACGATATTTACAGGAGTGGGTGTGAGGTTTACTGGAGGGCAGCATGCTAATCTCAGTGTATAGACTCTCCGTTATAGAATAATATATAACAGAGAGCTACACAATGTATGCTGGTACTATTACCCACCACCATCGGAGCAGTCTGAGCTATCCCCATCTTCCTCCTCCTCCAGGGTGCCCCGCATGGCCAGGCCCTCTTCCTCCTGGTCGGACGCCAGTCTGCTTCTCCTTTTGCCCTCCCCGACTCCAAAACTTCCACACAAAAGCTGACTAGCGCTAATAGCGCCCCGTCCACTGTTCAAATATTGGGTTGAAGGCGGGCGGTGGCGGGCGAGGCGGCTAAAAGCTAAGCGGCAACGACTTCCTCTCCCAAGTTGGTGGATGCTTAGAAGCAGAGAGCTAGTAGAGGGAGGTGCGTGTGCGGGCGGTCGACTGTTGATGAAGGCTCGGTGTCGGGTGTCGGTTAATGGCTGCTCGCCGCCACCCGACTCCGCAGCTCAACATTCGAGAAGCAGCCTTGACCTGGAAATCGGGCCTGCTGCCGCTGGTCCGGGCCCACTGCGGTGGGCCGCGGGGCCAGGCGTGGGGTGAGCAGAGTGAGGGGGTGGGTAGCAGCTCCACACCACTGAAGCCTTCCATTCCTTGCACCCACCAGCTCTGTATCTACAACTCCCTCCCCCAGCCTCTGCTCACTGTTGCTGCTCCCTGCTCAGAACATACACACCTCCGGAGCAACTGCTCGCCAAGTGGGTTAGCAGAAGTCATAAGACTCACTTCTCCTGCAGATTATATCCCGATTATGATTTAAGATGTTAAGGTAGACCTACACATAAAGACCCCATCTCCACCTATGGTTTAACAGTCTGGATATTGGCCTATAGATACGACGGCAATATGTACATGTGTTCCCTCTCCCTTCAGCCTTTGTACGCGACTAAACTATACCCTGTTCAGAATCAGCTGGCGTGGCCTTATCCAAAGTTTTATAACCAGTGATAATATGTCTAGAGAACCAGAGATGATGTCAGCTCACTTCATCATGTAGTCAATGCAAAGTCAATTTCGTCTCAGGTCATGGGCTCGACATACATGCATCAGTGGCGGTTCCAGGGGGGGGGGGGCTAGGGGGCACATGCCCCCCTAGACCCCCCGAAATTGGGCCAGGCTATGACTTTTAACTACAGTCAACCCTCACTTCCTCGACCCTTTAATTCGTCAGATCCCTCATTACCTCAGACAGAAATATGAAACTCTCTCTGTTTTCTATCATATTTGGACATAACTCCTCAAAAAATTCCCTTTTATTTTATGTGAATAACTTCTTCCCATAGAGATAGCATTGCAGGGCCGATCGCCACACCCCCAGTGGCGTAACGTGTCTCGATCCACCACAGCCGCCGATCCAGTACTGCAGCCTCGATCTGGGCGCATGTAAACATTCAAAATGGCGGACCGCCGCTCATACGGGGCACTACGGTAACGGATTTTGTTAATTTTCAGGTAATTAAAGACTCTGAAAACATAAAATAAATATAGAACTAAACTCCCCTGGTGTCCTCGGTGGCCGATCCACCCCTCGGGGGAGTCTCCCCCGAGGGCGTTAGTATGGACGTCCTGTGTGTCCACCATTTTGAATTTCGCTGGTTGAGGTAGACCCCACTGATAAGACATATCATGATGGATACCTTGTCCCTGGGTAACACCCACTTCCAAGGACATGCTGGTTCCATCCTATCAGCTCTTATCAGTGCATGTCGCCAGGAACCAGCTCCAGTCCCGCTTACAGCCAATAGGAAACATGGCCCGAAAACCTGCTTGTGCCCCCCCCCCCCAGACCAAATTTTCTTGGGTATGCCCCCCTAGACCACCCCTTCTGGATCCGCCCCTTGGCACAAATAGATGCCCAACCCCCAACCTAGACTCGGGCACCAGTCCCGATAGTTATGCCATCTGGTCGGGTGCCCTAGACTACCCCCAACCCCGCACTAGTTGAATGACCAATGTAAAATCTCGCACATACTAGTAGGTCACGGTTTATATACCGTTCCTAAAGGCAGGTTATGGGATCGTTCTGAACCCTGGGTGCGGCTTTTTATGCATCTGCGAGACATGGCTAACTGACCAGTGTGATGGGGCACTCCATTATTGGCACGGGAAAAAGGCCTTTAGACTAGACAGAAATGATACTACTGGTGGGGGACTGTTAATATATGTTGATGAACTGTTTAGCCCCTATTGTCGAACTGAATGGACTAAGTGTCTAATGGAGGAATGCATTGAACTGCAAGCACTAGTGGGGGAAAAGCCCACCTATAAGTCTATGACAATACTTAACGTCTATAGACCACCCAATAAGGATTTAAAGACCTTTCTTGATAAACTGGTAATCAACAGGGACAAATGCGAGCTATGGCTTGTGGGAGAGACTTAAACATAAACACCAGGGACAGAAATAATGTAGGTGCCCGAGGGCTGTTTGATATATGTAGGGAATACAGTATAAAAGGGTTAAATGAAGACATAGCCAGACCAAATACAAATGATAACGGAGGTACATGCACGAATTGCGACATAGTCAGCCATTCAGGTGTTTTATCTTGCTTAGTCGCGGACCATTATAATGTATATGCCTGCAGGAAAAAACCCAGGGAGATACCAGATAATTTAGACTTTACTGGCCGCAGTTATAAAAATTATAATAAGGATGACTTATATGAATACCTAGGTGACATTGACTAGGCCCCGTTCTATGAAACCACTGACCCAGAGATATAGTGGGACTTTATATATAACAAACTAATAATCTACCTGAACATCACCTGCCCAGTAAGAACCACCAAAATAAAGAAAAAACCTAAGGCCTGGGTATCACATGAAACAATTGAACTAATAAATGACCGCCAGCGATTAATACATGAACTACAACGCACAAAAAATAGACTACTGCTTAAGAATATAAGGACAATGCGCAATCGAAGTCAAAGGCATTTAGACAATAGTAAAAATGATTATGCCCTACACCTTCTAGAGGAAGCGACGGGAGACCCAGTCAAATTCTGGCGTGAAATAAACAAATTAGTAAATCCTGTAACAAAAAACCTAATCATCCAATTAACCAATGATATTACTGGCGCCATTATACCAAAAAGTGAAACAGCCAACTTTATTAACTCATATTTTGCAGACATAGTACATGACCTGTTTACTAAATTACCCCAAACAGGAATTAATATACCGGATCCAGTAATAAACGATGACATGGGTGATTTAGATCTATCTGAACTAATCAAGAAAGATGACGTAAGACGCTTGATTAAAAAAAATTAATGTAGACAAATCGCCTGGATTGAAGGGACTTAATTCCAAAGTATTGAAAGATGCTTTGGTCTACCTAGTGGATGAAATGGTGACAATTTATCGAAATAGTGTTGACAAGGGCATCTTCCCTACAGCCTGGTCTAAAGGAACACTTGTGCCAATACCCAAAAAGGGAAAACTAAATAGTATTAAGAATTGGCGCCCCATCACTCTATTACCACTACCTGGCAAATTACTAGAAAAAATTATACATAAAGTCTAGTCAGATCATCTGGAACAAGATGCTATCTTAAGTAAATATCAGTTTGGTTTTCGCCCTGGCAAGGGGACATCTGATGCTGTTGTACCTGGCGCATCGCTCACATGAAACAATCGCAAATGGGGATAGGTCAGAAGAAAAGGAGGTCAAATTTGGCGTACCACAGGGGTCGATCCTGGGGCCACTGTTATTCGTCTTATTTATTAATGATCTATCGAATGAAATTGAGAATTGTAACTATGCCATGTACGCAGATGATGTAATAATATATGCTGCAGCAAATACTCAAGCGGCCACAATGGAACTAGTACAAGCTGAGTTAGACCGCATTAATGTATGGTGTAATACCAATTCAATGACAGTAAACCGCCAAAAATCTATGTGTATGCACTTTGGCTCAAGGCATAAACTAAAAAATATACCAGCACCAGTCATTTATTTTGGCAACACTATCTTACTGAGCTGTGATTCATATACCTATCTAGGAATTGAGCTTGATAGCAAGCTATCAGTAGTGCCACATATGAATAAAATTAAAAAAATCCCTCGGTAATAGAATCTATAAACTTAGCAAACTCAGAAGGTCTATGACTCTAGATGTAAGTATTAAGATATACAAAGTCATGATGTGCCCTGTAATCGATTACTGTTCTTTTTACACTGGTAGTGGTCAAATATCTGACTTGCAGAAACTGCAGCGTATGCAAAATGCAGCACTTCGAATCTGCTTACAACAGGGAATCAGGCAGAATAGTTTCGATGAATTACATAACAGAAGTAATGTAGAAAAACTAGACCACCGTAGAATTCTTAGTCTACTAATGATAATGTGGAAGAAAGCCAGAAATGGCGAAGCTGTAGAATTACAAAATATCAGAACAAGAGGTGACCGTAAACTGAAATTTGCTATCCATAGAGCTAGAAGAAATTGCTATCAAAAATTGCCTTACTATAAGGGGGTAAGTTTATGGGATAAATTATCGCCTGAAATACAAAGACTACCCACCAAGTGGCGTTTTAAAAAATGCTATCCTGAAACTAAATCTCTAAGTCCTGATAACTATACAGCCAGTCCGATACATTATCTGTCTCTATTCTTATACTGTATTATAGCAATTTAAGTTGTTTGGATGAACACAAAAACAAAAAGTCAAAAAAATATTAGCCAGGTATCTTTGTTACCATGACTGGCTACGGAAAACCGTCCTCTATGGATGAGTCGACCAATAAATAAGTAATAATAATAATAATAATAATAATAATAATAATAATAATAATAATAATAATAATAATAATAATAATAATAATAATAATAATAATAATAATGATAATGATAATGATAATGATGATGATGATGATGATGATGATGATGATGATGATGATGATGATGATGATGACGACGACGACGACCTAGTGGACTATCGATGTTCGAACAATCGTGCTTTGATGATTATGATATGCGACTCAAGAAAGTTCCAAAACGTCAGGCCAGCATTGAGGGATCCCCCATTAACAGCATGATGTCATTCATGCAACTGTGGTTCATCCCTATGCCATGTACCAGTACGCCTTGTATCACAAAGAGAGATAGTGGTATTAGGTTATCATGTGTAGCAACTCAGTGTAGTAGTTGCCAGAAGTGCATAGCCTAATAAAGTTAAGTAGGTGAATGTGCCAGCCCTTCCACAGCAGTGTTTGCTCACCAGTGCCTCCTACACCACATGGTTATTCACGCTTAAATAAGCAGTGTCCAATTGGATCAGAGACACGTTTTCCTTACATAAAGCCTCCCCTCACTCTAAGAGGGACGCTAGCTGTGATGGGGAGCTGCAGGGTCAGAGGGCCACTAACCTTTCACCCCCTATAGGCCGTCTGCTCTCCCTCGGCGTGCCATTATGTAATGCGTCTTGAGAATCACGGCCGGAAAAAATTAAATCTTGTCTTTGTTGGCCGTCTGCTCATAGCGATCAGGTTCCCATTGCCCACCGGTCTGGGACATGGGGTGATGGTAGAAGTACGCCATCAGGCACGTCCGGCCATCGATTTCTTGTTGCCATCACACAGGAGGGGAGCACGGCGGACAAGTGGGGATTCGTGATTCATCATTATCATAGTTGGGCGATGGGTTGAGTAAGGAGGGAAGGGAGGTGGTACATATTAATGTAGAGACTCTCACATTTGAATTCAAAGTTCGAGTTTGTTAAAGAAGAAATGAAAAGAGAAAAACGCCAAGCTAATACCACCCTTCATTTCTCTTCCAAAGTAACAGTGATCAATGTCTACTTTAACCACTATTTAAAATACACGTTTTCCATTGCCCCTGGCCTGTGTGGAGTATATTTAACATACCGGGTATACCGCTGTGGCCTGTTTAAGCTCCCCTGCGCTGATAGATTTCAGTATCAATATAGTCACCATCGCTGGTTTGATTGACGAGTATTCAAGACATACATTCAAGTCTCTTATTATAATACCACTTTACCCCTGGCCCTTATTCAAGACTTGATGTAAAACTAGTGTGCTGAATACTGACTGGATGGTGAGTACCCCCCATGTGCTGAATACTGACTGCATGGTGAGTACCCTCCATGTGCTGAATACTGAGTGGATGGTGAGTACCCCCCCATGTCCTTAATACTGACTGGATGGTGAGGACCCCCCATGTCCTGAGTACTGACTGGATGGTGATTACCACTAGTGTCCTGAATACTGACTGCATGGTGAGGACCCACCATGTCCTTAATACTGACTGCATGGTGAGGACCCACCATGTCCTGAATACTGACTGCATGGTGATTACCACTAGTGTCCTGAGTACTGACTGCATGGTGAGGACCCACCATGTCCTTAATACTGATGGGCTTCCCTAGCCCACTTAAAAGGGTCTACTTCTCATCTTTCCTATCCCCTCAGGATGTGTGCGGTGCACATATACGTGGGCACTGACACATTCCTCTGTGAAATTGTGTAATGTTGTTCACACCATGAATATGACCTTAGCTGTCGAAATGGCGTTAAACATCTATTACTCACTCACTCCTTAATACTGACTGCATGGTGAGGACCCACCATGTCCTGAGTACTGACTGCATGGTGATTACCACTAGTGTCCTGAGTACTGACTGCATGGTGAGGACCCACCATGTCCTTAATACTGACTGCATGGTGAGGACCCATCATGTCCTGAATACTGACTGCATGGTAAATACCCCCATGTCCTGAGTACTGACTGCATGGTGAGTACCCACCATATCCTGAATACTGACTGCATGGTGAGGACCCACCATGTGCTGAATACTGACTGCATGGTGAGGACCCACCATGTGCTGAATACTGACTGCATGGTGAGGACCCCCCATGTGCTGAATACTGACTGGATGGTGAGTACCCCTCATGTGCTGAAAACTGACTGCATGGTGAGGACCCACCATGTGCTGAATACTGACTGCATGGTGAGGACCCACCATGTGCTGAATACTGACTGGATGGTGAGTACCCCCCATGTGCTGAATACTGACTGCATGGTGAGGACCCACCATGTGTTGAATACTGACTGCATGGTGAGGACCCCCCATGTCCTGAATACTGACTTCATGGTGATTACCACTAGTGTCCTGAATACTGACTGCATGGTGAGGATCCCCCCTCATGTGACCATGGGATGCATTTAGAAGCAAACATTTTAGAGATGGAAGGCAGTCCTATTTTGAAATAAATATGTTAACCAGTATTACATATGCTTAATCAAATTTAGAAATATAAGTTATCAATAAGCTAGACCAACTTAGATAACTTTTGGATCCTGACGAAAATTGCAAGTCTACATGGTGAGTTTTTACGAATCACCCTCCTGGGCAATGACAAAACCAATTCTCCAACCATAACTATGAACATGGCTGATTTTTTCCTACAACGTTTATGGTCTCTTACCGGAGGAATTCCTCTGCCCAATACACAACATTAACAGTTTGAGAAGGTCCACATGTACACGTTTGGAAAGACGTATGACCTATATAGCCCGTCCCCTTTCCGTTCCGTGTAAGTACCCCATCGTATCAAATGTTGGTGGCATATGTTTCAGCTAATAAAGCGAAACCCGATACTGATCGGTCCGACAGGCGGCCTTGTCTAGCGAAGAATAGTCGCCTTCATGGGGGCCCCAATAGCAGACAGCTGAACGCACAGTGTGGTGATCATCGATGATAATTTTAGGGGTAGTACTGGGGGTGGTTGTAGAGGGGTGAAGGTAGACTGGCTGCAGTCCCCAAGCTCTCCTCCCAACACCACTTTACCCCCCCCCCCCCATGCCTCTCCTCCTCTGGCTGCTGGGCTCAATGCACTAGGTCTTCTTAATTGTTTCTGTTTAAAACTTTAATTCATTTCAATTTTTGTTTCAATCTTCCATTAAAATTGAGAGACTTAAGCAAATCTAGGGTGAAGGTGGTGGGTGGGAAGAAGCAGAGAGTTTACATAGTGAGTGTACAATGCATCTAGGGGGCGACCATCTGGGACCACAACCAATAAGTGGCAGGGTATTTTTAACCAAATCCACTATGAGTTGCATACAACATAACAACGTGCATCCATCTCCTCACTTTGTCCTGGGTCGGTGTTCTACATAGACCCCTGTAATTTATCTAAAATTTCATGACAGTTATACCCACCAGAACACACCTATACACCAGAGCGTGAGGGGAGGGGGGGGGTAGGCAGGGAGGTGCCACGCGTGCTTTTTGAGTTCCCGTTTTGGTATGCCTTTGAAACACCGAGTAAAAGTGGTAATTTCACCTCCCGCTTTTGGTGACCCCACATCCAAACGTAGACAGGGTGTGATTAGACGACGTTGTAGTGGTGCTTTACCGGGTCCATGCAGGGATTGATGGTGCTCCGTCCTCACGACGACACAACTCTGTCCTGGAGTCTTTGTTTACCTGGGTTTACCCCCCAGTCCTCGGATCTCTTGATCTTTGCCGGTACTCGCCAAGGGCACATGGAATCTCCTCCCTGTACACCAACTGTGGTCGTCACCACCCCCTACCAGAACCACCCCTACATACCACACTGGGGTACACTGGACGACCTCCTGTACATTAAAGCATTCTTGGTAGGGTTCATCTGTGTCCATGCCCAGTGAGATAAGTCATGTGTGTGCATGTATATTTGTTGTCACCTCCATCTTGTACAATACACAATACAGAAACCAGAAACAATACCTTCTACCAAGCAGAATACTCCCGGGAGAATACTACGTTACTTGATGTGCCTAGTTCTTGCACATTAGTGTATTAGTATGTCATCTTGAACTGTATTTGTCACTATAATCTTGTAACATTGGTATAAATATGTATACCTATAATTTACTGTGTTTCTACCCCTTTAGGAGAACCCCTGCCAACGGTTGATGTGTTTGGCCAGCATCGCCGTTTTATTAACCTGACACAGTGTGGGTTTGACCCCAAGTCAGTATATCTAACACCTACTTGATGTGGATGAATATCTGCTTAAACACCGTGTCGAGTAGCTTATCCCCTCCCACTTCCCACCAGTGTATGTATGTAAACACCGCCCTACTTCCATTCACTGTCATACCCTCCCTCTTACACACAGATAAAAATTGCTTGACTTTCCAAATTGAAATTGGGGTACAGCCCACTTCTCACGTGCATTTCTTTGTTAGTTTTGCCTCCGGTTACTGATACATGTATACCTACATTCGCTTCATCCCTCTGTTCCCCCTAGCCAGAAAATCTCTGTACAGCATCATAGTATTGCTTTGTATCAATAGGCGTACGAAATACATTGTACACTGTATTAAACATGCACGTGTGTTGTGAGGGAGAACCATTGATAGGAGAAAAAAAAGGGGGGGGGGGTGACTGGGTCTGCCCCTCCTCCCACCCCCACCTCAAGAAATAAAACCATGCACGTTTATCACAGAGAGAGAGGGTCCCCTAGATAGGCATGCATTTGTACTGCTGTTCCACAAAACAACAACCTTCCTACAATGAAAATATGGCCCCTACATCCCTACTATATATTTTTCTAATGCAATTCTGACACTTGGACGTATGTATGTACATTGCACCCTTTTCTACATGGGACAAAATAAGCCTAAGGCATCACCCAATGTCAACAACATGTAGGTGCCCAACATTGCTGTCCGGTATCAGATCTGTCATAACAATATGTGCATTGCACGTTATTATCACCGTAATTGATTCGTGATAAACCAGGGGGTGTACATGTATATGTGTATCCTGCACCACGTCTTATCAAAAACGATATGAAGTTATAAATCAGCGCACACAAAAGGGTCATACATGTATTCTTGGGAGCAACAGTGACGTCATAGCAACCGGTGCGCCCTTATCGGGCTTATCTGCCTACTGATAACAATCCTCATGAAGAGTCAAATTAAATAGGAAATGTACTAGCAAAAGGTGTTAAAACCCTTATCGGAAAAGATCTAGACCACTTTCAGCAAAATGCGTTACAGATTCTGAAAGATATTCAAACTTTACATGACATACTTGATGCATTATTTTCTAATTGCAATATTGGAAGAGAAATAAGCAAAAAGGTTACTTTTTCTAGTACATTGCCTATGTAATTTGACCCCTTGCCTGGTCCCTAGCAACCACAGTTCTGCTCCGTAGAATTTCATACTGTGCCCAATACAGTGAAACACCTCCGCCCACATCCTCCTGTCCTATATATGTTCCTTCGCTGACTCTAACATCTTCCTGGGATGTCGAGTGGCTACTTTCAGTCACTCAGCAAATAAACATATGTGATTTGAGCTTGGATTGTGCAGCATAATAGGCTAACATCTACCCCGGGGATACCTCGTTTAACCGACAGGTGCACCACCTTTGTATCCCTTCTGGTTGAGGAGGTCCAGGTTGGAGGCAAGCCAAATCGACATTGTATGTCTATTAGCTGTGAACAGTTGGCATGGTGCTCGCCGCACGCGCCGCACTTTTACAGCTCATAACTGACTTAAGGCATACAATTTTGTCAAGTCCTGCAGATCCATAAGGGCACAAGCATGAATAAAATAAAGGTTATGGTTATTATTTTTAAAGCACTGGATCCAAGTCTGACCTACACTGTAAATAGTAAGTGTTGTACATCTACAGCAAAAGTTGCTGGCAGCTGTGGTTCCAGTAGATTTTGCTGTAGGTCTACAGCAGCTGACTTGCTGTAGGTCTACAGCAAACTGACTTACTGTAGGTCTACAGCAACTGACATGCTGTAAAGGTACAGCAACATCTCCTGTTGATCTACAGTACCTTCTAATGTTGATCATGCTACTGTTTTAGTACAGCAAAAGTTGCTGGCAGCTATGGTTCCAGTAGAATTTGCTGTAGATATACAGTATATTGGAATTTGCTGTAAATATACAGTAGATTTTAATGTTACAGTCATTGCATTTTGGTTGGTCTGACCAATTTGAGATATGTAGTTGGGTCAGCTTGATAGCCACCCATGTAACATCATTTATGGCTAAATGGGTTTAAAACTAGCCATTGAGTATCACACTTAAGTCACAATGGGCAAGTGTGACAACAGATACATTAGTTGATACCCAAGGAAGCTGGGTATCCATACTCATATTTAATTCCATGCCACAGGAAAGGTGTGTGTGGCAGATTATGGAAGTTTCTGCCTGAGTTTACATAGATGAATGAAGAGTTCCACATATTATCAAACTAAAATGTAACATGGTCACTATTGTGCATTATTCAATTATATCACACATTTCAGCTCTTTTCATAAATGAAAATATATCCAGCATTAAGGAAAATTCTCTCCCTAAGAGATGCTAAGGACACCTGGTGTCAAGGGATAGAACCACAGTGTCTACAGCAATACTTACTGTAATCCTGCATCTACAGTAATACATTCAGTAACTGAACAGTAGGTGTTGCTGTATTTGAGGCTACAGCAAATATAAGAATGAAAACTGCTGTAAGCCCACAGCAGCACTTGCTGTAATGTTGTATTTACAGCAACAAAGTTGGTACTTGTACAGCAAAACTTGCTGTTTGTTAGACTACAGCAACTTCTACTGTATGATAACAGCAAAATTTGCTGTATGTATACATTAACTTTTTACAGTGTACCGTATCCTGAACGCGAAGACAGACTGCTAATACCTATAGTCCCCTGGGCCTATTCAGTCGAATTTTGTGTAAGAAATGTATGGCCAAAATTGGCCGAAGAGGCCCAGCGGCCGGGCCCAGCGGACTATATAGGTATGAAGGTGTAGCGGTATAGTTCAATCTGTCCTCAGTACTTCTTAGGAACCGAACCGCTACTTGCACTTGGGGCATGTGGGGAGGAGTGAGGGAAGATTAGTTTCTTTGAATTGCTTGGAAGTATCCTCGCTGATATTTGTATACTGTATACTTTTGTTATGATCCATATTGTCTGGGTGTCCAGTATTTTTTGGGTGCTAAAACAGCAGTAGAGAAGTGAGACCAGGAAAGGGTGGGGGGTTGTTGGCAGGCCTTTCTCAGGTGGGTGCTGAGCAGGCAGTCAGGTTCACACGCTCGTCACAGGTGAAAAGGGAAGGGTGGGACGTGGAGGGAGGGGTCGTTAAGGGCTGTGGTAGACGCTCTGTGTAGAACAGACGCTGAGTGGTCACGCACAAATGACTGGCCCGTGTGGCGTGCGTTTAGCGGGTCTTTATGAAGTTTGTTTGATAATCGGTGAGATCGATGCTCGCCAACCGACATCACCTACGCCACAAGGGTCTGGGCCTACATTTGTCGGGGGAAAGGAAATGTGGGTATTCGGGGGGTATTCATTGACACGTTATTTGCATCCCTAGCTGACGTATTCACGGCCGATGAAGCAATGGCCTCTTGTGAACAGGAAAAGAAGATGCAGTGCAACTGGCGGCCATTGATACCAACCGAAACGCCCCCTAGAAGCAGCGATGGTGACTAATATTTAATGACCGTCATTTCTTTTTGACGAAGGTAATACGTTTGTCTAAACCATGTCCAGCCCTACAGTCGCATATTCCATTGAAGTTTAGAGATGCACAACTGATGCATGATTGTTGTATCACCATGTTGTATCATACCAGGCTTGCAAGGAAAGAATTCTAATGTCCAACGTTGCATAAAACTTGAGGCAATGAACATTATCAATTATCACGAGATAATTTGTCCGATAATACGCCGTAATGCTTCAGGAGGCGTACAGCGGTCATCGATAACTTTGACAGGGTAGAGATGGGAACACTAACTATGCGGGACTAACTATTTGACTATTTCTCGCCATATATATGTCGTCGAACAATGAAGTGATGTTCGACAGGCAGGTCCCTCTAACTTGTAAGAATCTGTGTTTAGTTTGATTATCTACATATTGTGCCACAGGATCCCTGGCATGCCATGGTGCCCCAGGGAGAGAGTCGAGATACCGATGCATGATAAGAATAACAAGATTGCCTAGCGTCCCAAACCGCCGTCTACTGATTGACACTGCCCGTGATTTGTAACCTCCCTTAATCTGTTTAATTTCTCCATAAATAAAGGCCCTTTGGGACAAGAGTTTGTGAGGGGGGGGGGGTCTCTCCCTCTTCACCCTCTTTCGGTCACATCGTGGGAGGCTGACAGACCCGGGCTGACAGAAGTGGGCTGTGAACGGTAGCATTGGGCAGGGGAGGTGGGGTTGGTGTGGGGTAATTATAGTCAGTGCCTGCGTCCCCTTTCCACCCCATCCCCATCCTCTCAGAGGGGGAATGTTCACTAATAACATCTCTGCAAGTCGCTGCCTATTTGGTTCGGAGTCCGTGGTGTTTTGGTGCCATTTTGGTTATTATTTGCCGCCCACTTTTATGTCTGCTGCCGCTTCACCGGTCCCCATCCTCTAGCATCATTCCCATGGGTGTGGCGCGTCCGGTGCTAAACCCCTAGCCAAGCCGGACGCTTTGCGCTTGTAGGGCCCAAAGCCATTTGACTTTTAATCACTCCCATCACCTCCCTTTAAACGTCTTAGCTGGGTCATAAGCAGCTTTTTGGGTGTGAAGTGTTTAGGCCTCAGGCTCCACCCCCCCCCCCTAAACAACAGCACCACCACCAAGACTGTTGGGTTGAATTCTCACGCCTGCCTGGAAGGTAGTTATCTGGTCCAGGAAACAGTTTCCAGAATATCGGCAAAAATCGCTGAAGCCATTAGAAGGGCGAGACCTAAGAGCATGCTTTAACACTCTAAGGGCTAGATGCCCAATACCTCACCCCCCACCACCGCGTCGTCTTAAAGCATGATCATTCGCAGCTAACTCAGTAGCACTGCATAGATGCGCCATAAAGTCAAATAGGCACTGTAGTCCTTCATGTAATAGGGGGATGTGGCATAAAGTCAAATAGGCACTGTAGTGCTTCATGTACTAGGGGGATGTGGCATAAAGTCAAATAGACACTGTAGTGCTTCATGTACTAGGGGGATGTGGCATAAAGTCAAATAGGCACTGTAGTGCTTCATGTACTAGGGGGATGTGGCATAAAGTCAAATAGGCACTGTAGTGCTTCATGTACTAGGGGGATGTGGCATAAAGTCAAATAGGCACTGTAGTGCTTCATGTACTAGGGGGATGTGGCATAAAGTCAAATAGGCACTGTAGTGCTTCATGTACTAGGGGGATGTGGCATAAAGTCAAATAGACACTGTAGTGCTTCATGTACTAGGGGGATGTGGCATAAAGTCAAATAGACACTGTAGTGCTTCATGTACTAGGGGGATGTGGCATAAAGTCAAATAGGCACTGTAGTGCTTCATGTACTAGGGGGATGTGGCATAAAGTCAAATAGGCACTGTAGTGCTTCATGTACTAGGGGGGTGTGGCATAAAGTCAAATAGGCACTGTAGTGCTTCATGTACTAGGGGGGTGTGGCATAAAGTCAAATAGACACTGTAGTGCTTCATGTACTAGGGGGGTGTGGCATAAAGTCAAATAGACACTGTAGTGCTTCATGTACTAGGGGGGTGTGGCATAAAGTCAAATAGGCACTGTAGTGCTTCATGTACTAGGGGGATGTGGCATAAAGTCAAATAGGCACTGTAGTGCTTCATGTACTAGGGGGATGTGGCATAAAGTCAAATAGACACTGTAGTGCTTCATGTACTAGGGGGATGTGGGAAGCAGGGCAGCAGAAAACGAGCGTGTGGAGGCGAAGTTGCAGGCCTCCGGGGTTTTTCAATTTGCACGAAATGATTGGATTGACACCTCGGTTCACAGATGATAGCTGCCAACGGAAAGCGGACGTGTGACGCAAATCGTGTTTCCTATTTATCTGCAATGTCCCATACGACGGGCGGGGATCGGAAGGGGATGCTGATGCCTCTGAGGGGCGGGAGGAGTTGCTGGAAGGGGGTGATTAATCAGGCGTGACGACCGTGCATGGGCTAGCGGTAATAACCGGCAGCATCTTTATTGTGATTTATTGGAGCGGCCTACCGACCATCAATTTGCCGACTCTTGCCATGTGGGAAATGAGTAAATGAGCTCATCCTTAAAGAATCAAGTGGCTCGCCCTGCTAGTTTAGTGGCCGCTGATCAGGGGCGGACCGGAAGCGGACGACCGTGACCGTGGAGCGGCTGCTATCGCCCACCATCTGACCGCTAGGAGCAGCACACGTCATTACGGCAACGTCATCTGCACGTCATCTGGAGAGACCCGTGATGGACGTCGATAACGCTCTCACAACCTTCCGCCAGAGGCGCTACCGACCGACGTTGGCAATTACTTCTTCCGGCTATGCTCAGGTCTGCTTGCCTTCGGGATGGAGAGACTGAGCCATGAACCGGGAGCAGGTCAATGTGGCATTTTCAGTGGATTTATGATGGTTTACAACATGTCCAGTCATATTCCAGTCGCCGAGCCTTGCCGTTCGTGGCACGGAGACCCCCGTCAGGCGGCCGTGAGATGACGTAACTAATTGAAGGCTGGAGGGGGTCACCCCCTAGCGGGATATTTGACGAGGACGTGTCACCAAGCAACGCCACTTACTGCCCCCATTGCATTTCCCAGCCGCCAGTCCCTGCACCTTTAACATCAATTTCCTTTTTATGTGTTGAACATATGACCTCTTAACAACACAGCATATCCCTCTACTCTTCCACCTTTCTCCATAAGCTGGCGCATGCAGTTCGAACGTCGGGTGCGGCCATCTGGCGGGAGCTTTGTCTTGTCATGTACGTCAAATAATAGCCGCGGGGGAGCAAGGCTCTTCAGAGCCGGGCGGGGGAAGGGGTGTCATTTGGGGTTGTACAAATAAAAACAAACAGAGCTTTCCCCTCTCTTCTCCCTCATAGCAGACAAACCCCTCTCCATTAGTCCCAAATATTTGGAGACGGATTATAACTCTCAGCGAAACGTCTTTGTGAACATTATTACATAAGGTTTGCTGAACATAGTGTAGACAACCTGTTACTTGGGCGCGTAAAGGCAAACCAGGAACCAAATTATCTTTCGCTTTCATTTCTTGGCACTCACTTGGTTTTGATCCTGACACGCCTGTCATAGTTTCATGATGTAAACCTTCTGGGCCATGATTGGTGCACATCATTTGCTGCAGCACCGCATACACATATATGTACTGTTAGTCTCACCTCGAAAGACATTGGTTGTATTAAGATAATTCAATAGACCAAGGGATAACACATGAACAAGGAAAGACTCTTTTTTTTGTGTGTGACTGGCAGCAGTCCCCTCCAGAATGAGGTTGAGGATGTCATTCTTGCTGTCATTTTTTTTTACTTGTATCCTTGCTAATCGGCATATCTCCGGCTCCTTACAACCCTTTTAATAATACGTCTCCCCTTTACATTGACCACTACACAACTGACTAGATAAATTATTAATCAATGCCCCTGGCTGCTACTCTGTGGTGTTAGTTGTGCCTTCACTACTTTACACAAACCCCTTCAAGATTGCCAGCATCAGTTGGATGCATACACGCTGATCACCACCACCCATCATGCCTCAGGTGTGAGGAGCCAGGTGAGCCCGTCACGGTTGGTATAAGTTAGAGCCCGCCTGGCGCCAGACCCCTTAACGCGTCGTCCCTCTTTGTTGTCGTCCCAGCGGGGGATGCGTCGCGGCGGCACCGACCCCACAGTTCCCCCAGGTTCTTTGCCCCCTTTCAAAATGTCTCACCAAATTTCGATCCTGACCTCGGGAATGCTATGTCATGCCGTTTCTTCATCGTCGTGATGTAAAGCCAGACGCGTGAGGACAGCGGTACATGTATGATACGGAATATTCCTAAGTGAGGAGTGAACATCAACTGATCAGGCGGTGGGGTAGGAGGGTGTGTGTGTGGGGGGGGGGGGGCTAGGTGCCAGGAGTCGGGAAAATGTGTTTCCGAGAGTCTAAAGCAGTGCCGCATTAGACTATTGTACCTTTCCTGGTGGAACCGGAAATGAAAGTGACGCAATATTCCATGAATCAATAGTCAGGGTAGATCAAAACTGGGCAAAAATGGCGCTGGTAGCGGGACTGTTCTTCATAGGCGTATTCACCAAGAGCTGGTACGTAGTCCATCGAGCCGCTGTGAGCTACTGATACATACCGGTAGGTGCATTCAGGGTGACCAACTCAGATCTCTATTGCTGAAAACACCATTCAATATCCTTCGGATCCTATGTCTTTTCTCCATTAGGTATACGTGGGAACAAAATAGGGACTCAATTCTCCTTGGTCAAAAGGCAGACATCATAAATACATCACGTGCATGGGGCACTAAGCACTGTGTGTGGTATTTGGGACCAGGGGAATGGCGGGAAAGGGAGGTTGGTATGTTCCATATGTGAGCATTAACACATGGGGATAGGAAACTGTACAGTACCAGTAAAGTATCTTGTGAATTCTGTAGTCTACTGGAGATGCATTCTAAGCGTATCTTTACCATTAGGCTGAAGAGCTGCCTGTGTGTACCGACACTACACGCTCTTCGAGACGACCAAGGTTTCCAGGTTACTTTACCATGGGAGTAGTACATGTAGTATACACACCAGACGGCAGCAGCAGCAGCCACCTCGGTATGTGACTGGGGACCGTCCATTAATTACGTACGCATTTCTTGGCCAAAAGTTGACCCCACCCCCCTTGTTGCACCATGTACGCATTGAGGCTACACCCTCTGCATATATATGGAACAGAGCCATTCCTGTATGGAGGTGGCCATCTTGAAATTAGTTATGTAACTGCCCCCCATGGCCATCTTTGATCTGGCAGAGGATTGTGGGTTATCTCTTATCTTCCCCTCCACCCACAGAAAACAATGGGAATTGATAAGACTGATAAGCTGCCCCTGCCTCTATCTTAATCACCTTAAGTACCTGTCCATTGTTTTAGGTGTGAATGGAGGGGATTAGCCTGATAGGGAGACAATGGCTTGGTTTTACTCAGCCTGGATTATATGTGGCCTTTAAGAAAACTTTTAAAGTTTAATTTCTCTTGTATTTGAAGTACTAAGTTTACATAAAGGTAATATTGTTTAAGTTTAAAGTATTTGCTATCCAAAGGTATAGATTTTTAGAATATAGCTTCATATAGACTATTAGGAAGGGTCAACCAAAGTAAACTGTACAAAGAGGTCACCTGCTGATCTAGCCCCCGACTACATGAGCCACCTAGGAAATTTGTTTGGTAATAGCAATGGCTCTGTCCTGTATATACTCAGGTTCCTGACCCCACCCCCACTCCCACATGGGTTAGGCAGGTATGGATGGAGGGGGTGGTTGAAACCACATTATATATGGACCCCTTTTTTTGGTATCCCTTGTTATTGATACATGTTATGGATGCTATATTTTCCAACTCATTAAGAAAAGTAATTCTGTATCATTATGGATTATCACATGTCATGGATCAATCATAACGATTGCTGTCAGGAGATAATCATTTTACCCCCACAAAACACCCAAGAATTGCCTCAAAATGCCTTAAAGTCAGGCCCAAAGTACCCATATGCGTACACAACGCGTATGCCAAAATGGCTTCAACCCCCCCTCCCCTGTACGCACATTTATATAATGTACATAATTAATGGATGGTGCCTACGTGGGCATATCCTAGATTATAGATCTACATGCATCTTCACCAAAGTTGCCGCTTCATTTTTTCCTTCTCAGGGAGTTGGAGCTTGCCTTCTCAGCAATGCTCAGAGTTCAATCCATGGTCGGACACGTGCTTCTCTGCGCTGTGCCTTACTGCCTATACTCATCCCAGTACCATGGCTTGGTACTGGGATGAGTAGAGACGTGCTCGGATGAGTAGTGTATCAAAGTGTGGATAGTTGAGGGGGGGGGGTGAGTAGCTCAGATGAAGGTACTAGAATGGGTTATTATTTTATGTGAATAACTTCTTCCCATAGAGATAGCATTGCAGGGCCGATCGCCACACCCCCAGTGGCGTAACGTGTCTCGATCCACCACAGCCGCCGATCCAGTACTGCAGCCTCGATCTGGGCGCATGTAAACATTCAAAATGGCGGACCGCCGCTCGTACGGGGCACTACGGTAACGGATTTTGCTAATTTTCAGTTAATTAGACACTCTAAAAACATAAAATAAATATAGAACTAATCTCCCCTGGTGTCCTCGGTGGCTGATCCACCCCTCGGGGGGTCTCCCCCTCGGGCTAACGCCCTCGGGGGAGACCTCCCCCTCGTGGTGGATCGGCCACCTCGTACACCACGGTCGTTTAGTTCTATCTATTTATTGATGACCCGCCCACCCCATGCTGACCCCGGCCTTCTGGTAGAGAGGGGTAGGTTAGGGGGTAGCCTGCGGTGACCCAGCAGTGGTCATAGCACGAGAGGGTGAGCATTTCCAACATGTGTGAGTGTGAGTGTGAGAGGCAGCCCCGTCAACAACTGGGGTGGTCCCTATAGCCGCCCCATCACAGTGACGACACCTATTACCGTAATTCGAATTACGGCGATCAAAGATGGCGGCTGGTGAGTTCACTTCATTTCTTCTCTATTGATTTATAAGATATCTATGGTTATTTCAAGTAACTTGTGTGGACAGATTGAAGTATTGGCATTCCTGCTTAATACCCATCCCTTGGATTAACTTGATGTGTACTAGTTAAGGCAGGAAAAGACCTTTTTAAAAACGCCGGTATTACCGTAATTCAGGAAGAGGAATTACGGTGATACCATGTTTTGGTAACAAATCGAATTACGGTAATACCAGTGAAAACTGGTCATGTCTTCCACACACAAACTATTGTA
The DNA here is from genome assembly GCA_949317995.1 of Acholoe squamosa. NCBI lineage: Eukaryota > Metazoa > Annelida > Polychaeta > Phyllodocida > Polynoidae > Acholoe > Acholoe squamosa. Next base: position 63,899,194 of record OX439035.1, read on the forward strand.
TAAAGAAGATAACCTGGTTAACCCACGGATAGAAATGTCTCTTAACCAGATGTGTATGACCTAGGAACAGCTAAAACAACCTCTTTATATGCTAAATGTCACCTCTTGACTTTGTTTACAAACTCACCAGCCGCCATCTTTGATCGCCGTAATTCGAATTACGGTAATAGGTGTCGTCACTGTGCCCATGTTGAGCTGGGTGGCAGCGTTCCGCTTTAGCAGAAAGACGGTCACCCGCCGATCACACTGATTGGGGTCCTCGACAGACCTATTTTCTCAGCGCTGCATGCCGACACCGACACATGTCATATTTGTTCATGCTCTTTGATGATTCCGTCTTTTGAGCCATCGGTCTCTGACGCAAATTTGATAAAATAAAATACAATGTTCACCATACGTGAACCATACATGATTTTTGTCAGCGTGTAGACTGAAATACCACCCGGGCCCACACACAGCATCGTAAATGCAGAGATTTTTGTAATCACTCTGATGGGTCAGCTAGGGTCTCAAACATTCCAACTTCAGTGACACTTTTTCCATTTTAAGTACCTGGAGTGTCCTCAAGGACCCATCGTCACTTTAATAGGGACAACGATGGAGTGGGGTGGGGGACCATTTGTACCCTCAGTGGCAGATTCAGGATTTGAAAATAGAGGGGGCGCGACCTAAAAGGAGGGGGCGTACCCCCTATTTTTGAGGAAATCTTTGGGTCCAAAATATGTACATGTAATTAAACTCTTAAGTACTGGGGAATCCGCCACTGTGACTCTATCAAGTAGACTACATTTTCTCCGCGTAACAGTGTCTGGGATGGGTTTCATATTGAGTTTTCTGTGTATGTGTCAGACAGATATGAGTCCTTGTATATGTTCCAAACACTCCGTGCCCGACACATCCGATACGGAGTCTTTTTATCGGCCTGTTTGTATGTTCACGAGGGGCCCTTGAAATACACCCTGAAAAATAACCTCATTAGAGTAGCGTAAAAAGAAGGGGCGGCGATGTGCCGTACAGAGCCCACCAAACACGAGTTGTGCCCAGGAGGGGTAAGGTGTGGATCGGTGGCAAGGGGGACAGGGCACGGCCTGGTACGTAGAGGACTGGTGGCGAAGAAAAGAAACCCAGGGAAAGTGTAATCTGCACAACAAGGGCCCAGGCGGTTGGTAATGAGAAGGTGGGCAGTGTAAACAGGCCTCTGGCGGTACCGGCTCCAAAACTGACTTCTCACCTCCGGAGGGAGAGGGACACGCCATCCTGCACACCTGTTCCCAACTGGAGACGTACAGGGTTCTACCTGCCTTGTACATGAACGGTGCCTGGGTGTTGCATATTGGTTTACATTTTGTTTGTATTTGTGTATATGTCGTGGGAGGATCCCATGTCATATCATTTACGCTGGGCGTAGTGGGGGGGGGGGGGATTACACTATAAGCTTAGTATACAAAGTATAGAGTTCCTTTATAACTTTCACACAGCACTTCACATGTATACTAATAGGTTCATCTATTATTGATTGATAAGAAGCAAAAGCATGAGATAGTTTTGATATCAAGGTGAGGGAGCAGTGAAAAGTGGCGTCCATTTCTGTAAAGCTCGGATAAGTTGATTACGATTATATGAATCCTGATAGACCACTCAATAATAATGTACATTGTAGATACATAGGTTAATGGAATTATAGTATTTACATATTGATTGTTGTCATATCTATCCTACATAACTAGATGTAGTTTACAAGGATTGGTTATAAAAAAATAAATGCATTAACAGAAGGAACACCCTCCACTGAATACATGATCAGAGCTGTCAGAAGCTGACAAATAATATGTTGTTTTCCATAGATATTATATTATAATTAGATTTAGTGAGGTGAATAATAGTCAGAACAACATAACGATTTAACACATTACTGGTTTAGTAGGACAGAAACATTAGATGAAATGAGGTAGCAAGTGTGGTGTCAGCTCTAATAACCAATGTCTACTTACAGTTGATTTCTTTTGCATAACCATCACCATATGTGGGGTACTCATAACTGAAGCTGTACCCTACAACACAACAGAAACCCTTACATGTAGACGTATCAATATTTCTCATAATGGGTAAATGCATTTTGGTGCGAATTAATAATACTAATAAAATACTTAGTTATTTCCAAAATGGGCGTAGTTGGGACGTAGGGCGATAAGGCCAAAAAAAAAAAAAAAGGTTTGTTTCCGGTCACCCGACCTACCTCAGCCAAACAGGGCCGACCTCAGATTTTTTGGGTAATTTTTGTTAAATTTTTAGCATTTTTTTCACATTTTTTTGATTAATTTTAATTTTTTTTATCAGTTTAATAAGTGATCAAAGATATATGCCCTTGTTTACTGTTTGTTATGGTATTTCCGAAGAAATCCTTTATTTCCCATGATATCAGGAAAAAAACTTACGTATGATATCCTCATTTCAATACAAATGTATACCTTGATAAGGTCTGAGGTAAAAAAAAAAAAATTAAAAAAAAAAAAAATCCGACCTACCTACCTCAACTTTTTTGGCTATGTTACCGGAAACATACAATTTATTTTTTTTGGCCTAATAGAATGAAGGTCGTTATACGCCACATGGGACCGCATCAGGCGACAGTGGACAATTAGTCTGAGCCCTGATTAGCTAGATAACGGGGGTGTAGACCAGCCCTATATGCCCACTTCCTCCCCAATGCCCGACAGGAGACACAAATATTGTCCGGATGTTGAAAGTCAACAGGACGCGTCCCAATGTCGTCTGCCAGTTCCCAGCCCAAATGACAATTCCTGCCGCCTCTCACCAGCACGAGTTTACACGTGATTACCCCAGTCGACAATCTTTTAATCAATTCTAATCAAGCGGCGTGTACTCAATTACCGACCCTGGAATTAATTAAGCCGGCGAGAGGGGGTGATTATCGAGTTGTCGTCCCGCGTGAAGCGATGAGACGATGGACGAGCGAACAATGACAGTTCCGTTGAATGGCACTAGGGGGCGTATCTGCCTGTGGCTTTGGCCTCCTCCCATTACAGTGTCACTAGTTGTATTTACTGAGAAAAGGGGTGCAACTAGAAATGCATAGACTATAATTTCACTTCAAGTAAGAGGAGAGTTAAATTATGACGTTGCTCATTGCCACCTGCTCAGAGACCATATGGATACGGGTCCTGACCTGGAAATAGGCCTGATGCATAGGCCAAACCCAAAGGTAGTAAACAAGGTAGACATCTTGGCAAGCAAGTTCAGTCGGAAAAGATTAAATTCCTTATCCTTTTAGATTATGGGCTACACTTGATTACACGTGGGAAAACCTTAGTCGAAATTGCCTTCACAGATCAGCCATACACCGAGGCTGCAGACAGTTTACCGTATAGTAAGTTTGCAGTTCTTTACTCAGAGAACATTTTAGTTCTCGCCGTTCACCGTAGGGGGCGTCGTACACCAGACCGCTTAAATGACGCGCGTATGCGCGGAACCTTGCGTTGTCTGTTTTCGTACCGGGTTTTCGTGCACATGCATATGCAAACCACTATTGTTAAAATAATTCCAGAACAGGGAACGACACATGTACAGGGCAGGGGACCCTTTACCAGCAACAACTGATTGCGCGGAACCTGGCCCTGTGTATCTGACCGCAACCCGAGACGACGGCGTCAAGTGCTGTATATATCACTGACAAAAGTTAGATCAACAGCACCTTGCCCCAACCCACAGGGCCGCAGCAGTTTACTTGTACCTGCAAAGAGGGCCTGCCACCTCGCCAGGGTCCCAGCTCAGCCACCGATCCGTAGAGGTTAAGAAAATGTGTAAACGCATTGCACTAAGTTATCAAGCAAACACAAGTAGGGGGTGATAGTTTACCGTCAAAATACCCCCAATACACAGTCCAATAAATCCCCCTACGGGTTACCATGGTACATTGATCTAAGTGAGGGAGGTTGGGCGATGGTCAGTTGAAGTATAAGACCCATATCATCCTCCCTGTGCGAAGATGCCAATGGTCGTAGGGTACACACGAATCCACTATGCCTCCTATGAAAGCAATAATAGGTGGTGACGAGAAAGGTGAAATTTGAAGACTTGTCACCCACCTCCTGAATATCTATCGGCGTCACGCCACCCCACCGACCCTTTCCCTGTGCCTTTCCAGAGGTGATGGAGTTGGTGGTCAGTCGGAAGTAGTTTTGAGAAGATCGGAGATAAGAGATAAGATAAGAGTCCAATTAAGGCCTTCTACTCCTGGCCCCTGGTTCACAAATCTCTGCTTTTCTTAAAGAGGTAATTTCTATTACTAAATAGGCTGATTTTTTTTTCTATATTTCATCAAGTCATTTCCTGATTTGTTTTAGATTTTCTGTAAATTTTTCTTATAACTTATCAATGATTTTCTGACTTTGGGTGATAGAAAATGGGAGAGAATTTTCTCAGAGGTTTAGAGCCCCACTGCCTCTGACCACATCACCCTCCCGGCTGGGGAGGTTTCAGATACGACTGACCTAGGCCTGGATGAGGGATCGGGCTAAATCATGTTCAGGAAGGGATGAAACTTGGCGCAACTGATATTACATACTGATACAAGAAGAAGAGTGAGTGACTGTTGCATTTTTCTGACAAATATAGTTTCATCTACAAAATCCTATACGCATTAAATCATATTGGGTGCTACATACTTATAACGTATCTTATTTCTGGCTCTGCGCCTTAGATTTAATATTTCAATGTATTACATGAAGCTAAACACAGTTATTACTAGTATGAATTAGGGGCGGTGTATGAGAACTAAAAAGAACAGTTGTGGAACAAAAGAGGACCGGTTTCCCAGATATAAGTCACCCATGCGAAGTGGGCTGTGGTACAGACTGTACAGTTATGGCAATAGTTTAGGGACGAATGGATGAGATATAAGTGAAGGGGAGGGGAGGTACTCCAAGCCAAGGTTCAAGCAAAGGTCATCCTCGACAGTGTATAATGTCAGCCGTGTTTGATTTAGGCGGAGGCAGCGGCAATAATCTTGTTTGCCTTCAGCCTTGGCGACATGATGTGGACTGCCTGGGAAAATTGTTTGGTCGCCTCGATATGTCTGGGCCCCCTCTCTATATATGTGTTTTGTACCTGTGTGTGGGCCGCCATGTACACCCCCAGCCGGCACTATAACACCAGGATGGGTGTGGGGCACAGTGAGGTCACAGATCCCCTACAGATCTACTATGCCGCCGTGTACACAGGAGAGGCAGGGGGTGGGGCTTGAAAGCAGCCTCTACCACTACCGCCCCACCAAGACTGGCTCCTACCCCCACCCCTTTACGTGGCACAGCCCGAAACGAGCTATGCGTATTTATCCGCAGGCCGATTGCTCTGCCCTTTCACCTGCCTGCTTGCGGTGGAATCGTCTTAAGACCACCGCCAAAAATCTTATAGAAAGCGGGAGTCAAGTGGGCACCCCACTGAATGGGGATCTTAGGGCCTTGGCGCCCTGGTTGAGGCGCAATGCCTGAACGCGCACGCCGCCATCCTTGTGCATACAAGATGACGTCTTCTTCTGATCCCGACATCCCGGCAACAACCAGGGTGGTCCCCAAGCCTTTATAGCCCTTCTCCTGTTTAGGGCCTATACCTGTACCAAACTTCCATTGTGCCAAGTGTGCTAATATAGATGGGGTCTTTCAACATACAAAAGTAAATACTACACACACAACTTCACAAGCGTAATTGAAGATTTTTATCAACCATTATCTGTGTGGTCTTCTGTTAAATTCATATAAACCTTCATATTTGCAAAGATAGGATATTTAAAGATAAACTGAATACGGATGGCACCAATACAAAACACACGAATGAGATGAAGGGACTATTGCATATGGCCGAGGGCCTGGCCTTATTTTTTTTCAGGTAGGCATGTGGGCCTTTTAAAGTTGAGTAGACCTACTTCTTATTCGGATGAGACGTGTTAGTATAGTGAGCATTTGTGTGTGTGTGTCCAGGTGACACAAGATGACAACAATACAGCAGCAGCAGCCCAATTGTCGATGTCAACCACTCAGCCCTGCCAGCACCACTCCTTCATCCTCCTCATCCTCCTCATCCTCCTCCACCTCAATACAACTTACAATATGGCTACCGCTAATGTTCTGTCCCCTTTCCCATAATCTCAATGTCCACGCTTAAAACGACAAATTTACAACGGTCTTAGATAATGGGCACTTAGGGGTGGCCCCCGCCTTTCGTGTATTGTCAAAGGCAGCTGACCTGTTCACTGCTCAGACCTGCGTGTACCTCCTTGGGACCTCCTTCCTCTCCACGTCTCCCCCCCCCCCCGCACCTCTCTCACTGTTCATATATATACTTCCACCCCCTACTAAATAGGTCCTCCCATCAAACAAACGAGGGCCGACCCACCAACGACATTGGGCCTGATAGCAATCAGTGTGTCTCTATTTTACAAATACGTTCCCGTGGTGTACGACAAGTAGGCCCCATAATGGATTACCCCTCGAGAAAGACAAATATTACCTCAAACATTAGCTGGTGGGGGATGGCCGTTTTACCTGGGTGTAAAGGTGTGGTCAGAGCCATAAGCCAGACTAATGTCTAGGGTCATCTAAATTGAGTGGAACTATTTGTGGGTTGGAAGTGGGAAGGGTATTGGGGTGAATTAAGTATGAATGAGCCAAGCATTTATATCTGACATCTCTCCTAGAGTTCCTTGAGCTTTGATTTAATGAGTCGAACTTTCTGTGTAAGAACTTTCTCTTTACATTATTAGATTTCGCGTTCTTCGAGCAAACAATAAAAAAAAAATGAAGCATTATCGTATGAACTGCAGCCAGTCCAGATCCATCCAGATCCACGCCCTTCCCGGTGCCCTGCATTTCCCTGCCCCACCTTGAGTAATCAATCACCCCTCCTAACGTAGAACCGTATGGCAATGTCATCGCTCCGCATACCAAACTCCTTAGCGATGACATCTTACTTGCATAGCAACATCACTATTCCCTACATAGCGCTATTCTACATGTACCAGCAAAACGCTGTTGTAGTTATGTCTTATTCAGATTGAAATTATGACCCTTTGAAGCAGACCTGGTGCATGTATACGACAATAACGTGAACGTCTGGTACTAAAGTACTAAGGCACTCAAGGCACTCTGCTGCCAAGACTCACCAAGTAATGGAACGTGTTTTCAAAGGTCACAATAGGGGTCACATTATTTCGTATATACTTGCATACCTAATTTATTGTCAAGAATTCCAAAGGATAAACACATTACTCCATATGGCATAGATCAAAGCAAAACGCCATAGACTCATTGAAACCAATTAAGGAAGAGGAGGCACTGCAACGAAAATTCAGTTCAACCATTTATCTATGGGTTCACAAATAAGTACATCGGGAAATACACCGGTCACAATGTAACACAATTTTAGCTCAACAGCAACCAAATGGCCCACGCCTTGCAGAGAACATGACTCTGGGAGATGACGACGACGATAGGGTGAGATATCAAGTTTGGCCAAACCCACTTGGGTCGAGTCAACGGTGGCGGACCAGACTAGCTTGTCAGGGGCAATCTCGTCAAGAGAAGCCAAAACGGCTGGCGCAGCCCAACCATGATGAGAAGCTTTTGACAGCACAGCTACAGCCACTCAGTGTCAGGCCGACTTATCTGATTGGAGAAATTAAATGAAAATAACCCCCATGTCTCCCCGTATCAACGTGATGGGCTTAGGCACCAAAATAGGGAAGTCTCTGGGGTCTGGAAGTACCTCCTGACAGGACACTTAGTTCCTATCTCAATGCATAAGATGCCGAACGTGATGTGTATGGACCATTTACTCTATTGAATACACATAAAATTGAATGGTGACATGAACTCAATGCATTTACATAAACCGTTGTTCAATAGCAGTATCATTGGAATATGTTTGACATATTTTTGGAAAGATACAAAACTATGCAGAAAGGGAGGGGAAAACATATATGATTGAATTAACTTCCATATTACGCCTATTACAAAGCATCCAAATGAAAGAAGTCGTCATTATTACCTTGACTTACCAGGGGCGTAGGAAAAGGGGGGGGGCAGGGGGCCCTGCCCCCCCCCAATAATGAGGAGGTTCCCTATATAAGCCTATATGAAAATATAGCAGCCCCCCCCCCGGGGGGGGCACTGAGCCTCGGTTTGGGTACCAACTGTGGTACTGACCCTGCGGAGCGGGGGCTGTCAACGGGTCAGCGAGGGGGGAAAAGGGGGGCTGTCAACTGAATTGCATCTTGAGATTAAGGGGCTGTTAATACCCATTATAACTTGGATGGGAAGGAAGCAGCTTAAATATTCCTTCTAATCACTCAGGGCTGTGAAATTCCTGAATATTTTTGTCTGAGAACCATAGTTTACATGGAAGAGGCTGGTGAAAAGAGGGGCTGTTATCAGACTTCTTGAAAAAGGGGGGCTGTAAAAATTATGCTACATTTTAAGGTGCTGTGAAATGACCAAATATGGGGGGCTGTAGTTTCGCAGTTGGTACTACACATCAAAGACTCAGTGCCCCCCCCCGGGAGCCCCCCCCAACCGAGACCCCTGGGCCCCCCAATAAAGATTTGCTTCCTACGCCCCTGCTTCCTCATTGACTTACTATAGTTGGCAACGTGTTGGAAGTGCCCCTTAATTCCCCATCTCAACAGATATCTTGATTCTACTTAGATATAAACATCTCATCACTACCCCAAGCACCTGTCTTAGCACAACCAGACTCTCAACTCCCCTATGCTATCATTAACAGTCATATTCACAGCAATTTGTGACCGCCATCGACAATCGATATGTGCCATTTGGGTGTAAATGTGGTCACGGTGGGCGTCGAGCGGACACTTGGCACGTCAATAAAAGTCTACACAAACAGCAGCAGCACATGTTAGCCCTGTTTGTCAATGCAGCCTTTACAGGGGGACCCCCGGCCCCATGTGAAACATCATCCGCGTCTAGACTGTGACTCAATGTTAGGTCGGTCACGTGTCAGGTCAGTCCACCCTATAGTATACACACACTGAATCCTAGAGCTGTCTAAATGGGTGTGTTTCTCCATGTTCACCATTCCTTATCATCCCTAGTACATCTTACAATATATGAGCTGATGTATAGGCCAACATGATCCATCTAGCCTCTGAGAGTGACATCATCATTTTTTTTGCAGTGAGAACTCTGCTATCTTTTTCATAATTGTTTCCCTGTAGCCAAGCAGCCCAGGTCATGAGTCTTCTCACTCTAAACTCACAAGCTTGTGATGTGAGAAGTCTATCAAAGATCCGAGTAGAAAATAAGGTACCCCACCGGCCGGAAAACCTGTGCTGCATTTAAGGGCCGGTGAGAATTATGTTTGGAATAAGGGTGTAGTGTAGTAGTTGTTGGGTCCCATGGAGGAAATACACATAGATAAAAATGACGTTGTACGCTCGGTCCGGAACTCAGGTGGTTTTCTAAGTGATGACAGATACTATTTTGAAGATAGCAAGTACCGGTAAGTGACCCTGTAGATGACTGCGGACACCTATAGGCTGCTCAAAGTCAATTATAGGAGAACCCACAAATGAAGCCCCTTATGGACAGGGTCAAGTCCGATGTCGGTTTAATGGAAGCCCCTCGTGGTCACGTGTCTGTCAGAACAGCGACCCATCCAACCACACCAGACAGCAGGGCTGCTTACCGTTGTTGCCATAAGGCAGCCAAGTAGTCAGGGAGCAGGCCAAGAAGTAATACTCAATACTAAATTAAAGATCAACCCATTATTTCATACTAGGTGTATTGATGTATATAACCACGTTACGAGCCTACACGTCTAAGAAATTTTACACAGAATGTGACATCCTCTGCATGTATACCTGCATACAATTGTAGCAGACAACCTAATACAAAATGTTGAAGACACACTCTTTAGCCGTATATAGGTATGTGTAGATAGTTCACAAGTGTAGTTACTGCATCATTTGGGGCATCATGGCGGCCACAGACACGAGGACCAGCTTCAGGGGGTCAAACCCCGGGTAAAACTCGTACCAAGACGGTTAGGCTGCTTGGATCTCTATTGCAAAAGTATTTGTACCCCACTAAGTAACCGGGCAGTCTTCAGTCCGGCGTGCATTATGATGGTTGACGGTGTCCAAACCACCGCCCCCCCCCCTCTAATGCATAATCCCTCGTCTCATTGACCTCGTTAGTCCTCAATATCTCATTTCAGATTACCGGTATAGTTTGGGTCCTCACCGTGGCGAGGTTAAATGAAGTCACATTCCTGTTGTCCTTTTCCTGCAGCAAAGAGCTGCATGGAAACTGAGCCTGAAGAGCACGATGATTGACTGACCAGATGCCTGCATGTGAACAGAGATGGAGTGTGCATGTAGTGCACTCATTGTCTTTCAGCCGTTATAATGGTCCCCAAGTAATTTGTCCAATCGTCCTCAAGCACCACTGCAGTTGGACCCTAAATGACAGTCAATCTGCCAGTTTAAGTCGACCTCTGCCCTTTAAAAGGCTAACCTCCAAGGCATGGCTTCACTCACACAAGATACTACATAGATGAGAATGGGTCGGGGCTGGGAAGATGAAGACAGACTATGCTCATTTAAATTCCACTTTCACCCACTCGGAATATGTATACGCTCTCCGTTATATGTGAAAATAGATAAATATAAAAGTAATGCAGTATGCAACATGAAAATAAAAGTTTGAAGTTTCAAGGAAACAGTTGGGGTGTGTTTGTGAGCCATTCAATGGTAAAAAAGGATCCATTATTTTCATACAAGACTTTTCTCTAATCCAAATACCTCATACAATTTCTAGGGTACATATAATTCTCTTGAAATCAATTTCTGCCAACCTTGACTGAGCCTGAGGCTTGGCCAGATGTCCAACATATTGGCCGTCTGTGATCAGAGATAGAGACGGTGCAGTGGCGCCGCCTGGTAGCACTGAACGTGACCAGCGGAGGAAGTCAGAAACTATGGTACCCTGAGAATCTGCGGTCGGCCTAAGCGTATATAGTCGGTAGACGCAGGCAGCTGGTCAGCCTAAAACTATGGGTGAAGAAAACACTTTCTAGGACGCTGGCAGTATCCGTGAGTGTCGGTATGGTAGAGATCATCTGTATCCAGTGTGTGTTTGCCGCGAAATACTATACGAGTAAAGATAGGACAAGAATTAGCTATCTTGGTAGGGCCTAACAGAGAGCACATGGAAAAACAAATGCTATCATCGACTGTCTCTTATGCAGATGTCGTGGGGGGGGGGGGGGCATAGTGAGAACACTGCTGTGTACTTTCACATTGGATTAGGCCTACACCCGACCTGCCACCCCCCCCCCCCTCGTGCTCTCCGTCTGTATCTCACTGTGGATCATCCACGCCACCTATACGTGTGAAGAAATTGCTTGATCTAGTACCCGGAGATGTAAGCACTGAAATAGCCAGCACTATGGGGGTACCATCTTTTATATAATGCATGAAGGGGGTCATTCCATTGGCCAATAAGGGGGTCATTCCATTGGCCAATAATGCATCCTATCCGCCTATCTCACAACACGACACTGCCGTCACATGTCCTTGATGATACTGGTGTCGGTTGACGGCATCCACAGAGGGGCTTCATGCAGTTGGATAGGTCTTACATACATCACCTGGAATTGGTCATCGACTATAGGCACAACTCTATCGTGCCTATAGTGAAAGGGTGAGGGCAGTCAAATAAGAAATAAAATGCACCTGGTGTTACTAAAAGTCATTACTTAAAGCAACTATAATACACCCTCACTATACACGTGCATGTAGCCTCCTTTCTGTCTAAACTACATGCAGTATATCTGAGCCTATACAGAGCGATATCAGATTTTTACCCACATTTGTCAAAAACACTTCTTCCACAAATGTCATTATAATGCGTTCGCTGTTGATGTGTATTCTACAGATAACGTTACACGTGGTATTAGTGGTTCTCTAACCAGGCAGGATCCAGCTGCTTGGCCCCCACCCTTCTGTCTAGTTGATACCAGTGGCGGCGGATATGCCTGTGTGCCCTCCCCCCTCCGCAGCCTAAATAACCCGCTCACCACGCACAGCAGACGGGTCGCTATTTGCTTAGCAACCTTAGCCGCGTGCCGCCCACCGCAGATCGAAGCTGGGCATAAATTCCCAGTCACGGGTACACAGATTTAAAACCAATATGTGTTCAGATTGGCTTCCTAGGGGTGGCAGGGTAGGGTAGGATAGACCTGCTCGAAACGCCCGAAGCACGGGCGCCGCAGGTAGTATCGGTTTACCCAGAGCGAAATGGTTGCTTACCCTGTCCTCTGCCCTCAGAAGGGTAGGAGTACCGTGGAAGGGCAGATCAAGGTAGCTGACACAGGGCTGTATGAAACATATACGAGTTGCTCCAAGTAGAAGTGAGCACTTGATGTGACAACTAGCCAACTGATGAAAGCAGAGGCATGCGCACAGTTTGCACTTGTATGTATATATATGTCCGGCAACACCGCATCCCACCATAGCAAGCACGCACATTCCCATGTCCCCTTTCCATCTTTCTAAATGATGTCTGGTTTTGGGGAAATATTCCAGATCTCTGTTGCTCAAGTGGAGAATTAACAATTCAAAGTTATAGCCCAATGTCCTCTTCCCTATACATAAAATAAGTAAGCATTCGGAACAATCGCCCTTCAGTGTGAGCTGGAAACAATGTACAACTACCATGGCGAAGGAGACTGCCTCTGGCGTGTCCTCACATCGACATTATCTAGTAAACAGCTTAACAAAGAGTAATGGAACAGGAGGGGTATCTTTACGCACTTGTCGAGAATGACGTTAGATTTTTTCACCGTTCTTTAATAGGTGGCCGTAAATAGGGCGTTATGCTTCTAAACAACATAGATAAGAGGCACTTCGCCATAGTCGCACTTTGAAGGCAGCAAAACGGGGCGTGGTGATTCGGGCGCCCGCAGCACCCATTGCAGCGCGATGCTATTAAATAACCATAATCGATTATGCATCAAAGACACTGCTATCTCAGCTAAACAGCTCCGTATCGTATTTACGGACCTCAGAGACGACGGCGCCCTCTGTTGAGAGTCGCTGTCTTTGTCCTCTTTGTTAATATGGGGCCGAAAAAAAACCTAATGCCAAAGTTGAAGATAGCTGCGCGCCCTCTTGTTCTTTTTGGGAGTTAATGGAATCAGACTGTTATGGCTAATGTCCAGTTTGTATGTACTTTTAATGCATTTGTTTGTGTCTGTAGGATTAATCCCTAAATATGTATACCTGTCTGCATGGACAGTGTACCCCCTCCCACTGGTGTGTGTAATTAGATGGAGTGAGGTGACCAGATAAGACGTTAAACGCTGTCAGGCTGCGGGGCGGTTATCCGCCATACATGGGGGTAGCTACAGTTAGACAATACCCACCTGTCCGCTGCCCACCTGCCCCCATTGTGAAGCTATGACGGCACCATGTAACCGCGGCTCACCTTTCGGTCGCCCGGGACCCTTGTCCCGTGGGGCGCGGGCGGGAGGGAATCTCAGCCAGGCGTGAGTGCTGGCACCTACATCGCAAGGACCCGCTATCTCTACTTCACCCTCTCAGCAATGTTACGCCCTTTCTCACCTCTCTCCATCCTACCATGCCGACCAGGCGTCGGCATTAGCTCGATATCTTTGCTCAGAATCTCTCCCCACCACAGCCACGTCACTAATCCGAACTAATCAGCAGGCAGGCCGCTAGGGTTACGTGGCATGTGCCGACACGCCCTGGCAGGAAGCGTGTGAGAGTGCCTCAAGATTCAAGACTGCAGTGTCAGTAAAGTTCTCCACACTTACAACAAGTTACCACAGGAGACCCATGTAAACATCTTTTTCTTTTTCAAAAGAATGAAAGCAACGTATAGTCTGGGTTAATCTGTCATTGGATTGATTGTTCATTCAAGCTGTAAGAATACCTTTTCCATATCCTCGAGACAGAACAGGATATTCAATTTGACTTTCTGCCGGATCGACAGGGATGTTGTTTTTATTACATCAAGTTCTAACAGGTCACACATAATATTAGATCAATTCTAAATATATATTCGTATCAACACTCAAATATAACATCCATAACCGTGACCTCCAAATATATATGTCCAACTCTTTCCCCTCCTTCCCTCACCATCTGAGAATGTGGGATTACCAGAGAGGAGTGAGTGGTAACGTCCTGGTGTCGATATGCTCAGAGGTGTCCGCCCTACACCTCTTCCGTCATTGTGGTTGGCCATATCCGCGGTGTAACTGGGATCCACCCAAAACATGCGATCATATGACTTTACAGGCACAGTGAGCTTCACTGCGGAAATCGAGAACCTATAACATGATGTCCGGCAAAACGTCAACTTGTGGTTAGGTGATGGTGACTGGAGCAGATATATTAAGTCACGAATGTAGAATGAACGACAACGCCCATGGTGGATCTGACATGGTGTGCTCAAGCGGACATTGGTATAAGTTACTGAGAGATATTTAGAAGACATGTTGGTTAGTAGTTCCAAAGGTTCATTATGCAGGAAGTTATATTTCACTTCACTCTTTTTTCTGATGTAGAGATGGTGCTCATTCGTATAGGGCATTAGCGTATTAGGCTATGGAGGCCGCATTCTTGGGTACCCCCCCCCCCCCACTCCAGAGCAGGGCATTCTAGGTAAATTTCTTATCAGCCTCCCGAACAATGGGCAGTGATAAGACTGATAAGCTGCACCCTGCCCCATATCTTAATCACCCCAAATACCTCTATATTGTTTCAGGTGTGAAGTAAGGTGATAACCCTGATAGGGAGACAATGCCCTGATTAGCTTACATGTGGTGTCAAACAGGAATTTTAATGATCTATTACTCAGTTATTTTAGACATTTAATCTATATCTGGATTATCTACTTTATGCTGTTGATATGGAGAACCCACACATATGATTTATAGAAAAAAAATCCCAATTATAGTAATTAATTGGCAGGTTGTCAAACTAGACTATACAAAGAGACCAAATGATGATCTAGCCCCCAACTACATGAGCCACCTAGCTGTTATGGATAATTGCATACAAGTATAAATTTTGTCTTCCGATCGAGGGCACTAATAGTGATTCGTAATGTCTGACCCAAAACGTCAAATTGTATATACATGTATGCATGGAAATATCATACTGCAGAGTGTTAATATCTTTTCCCAAATTCAACAGTCAAATGATGACTGATTACAGTCGGGGATGACAGCAATGTAAGACAGTCAGTTCTGTATGTTTCATATTCATGTTCAAACAGAAAAGGGACATTATCTTTACATGTGTATACTACCAAATACCTGTTATACATGCAGTGCTTAATTATCATATAGGTCATATATCATTCACTACATAATTCATCAAGATAAACGAATATAAAAAATGTGGGTCAATCCTTGGAAATGAGGCATAGTATGTGGGTATGTCATCGTCTAATCAAGCCTGTTCAACCTTAATAATGCTTATTTAACTCTCACTGCAATTCTCCGCCATTGCCAGGGGCGTAGGAGGCAAGTTTTTATTTGGGGGGGGGGGGCAGGGGTCCCGGTTGGGGGGCCCGCTATATTTTTATATAGGCTTATATAGGGAACCTCTTCATTATTAGTGGGGGGGGGCAGGCCCCCCTGCCCCCCCCTTTATCTACGCCCCTGATTGCAATTCTTATTAGCCCATTTTATCTGTCTGTAGCCTACTGTCTGCCTTCCCCGAGGCAAAAAGAAATCATTCCAGTTACTGCCGACCCTGATGTCTCTACAACTTGACCCAATTGACTGGCGTCTCACGTGTCAAGAGCTGCTCTGCAGAGGAGCGTTTCCCCTGGCCGAAACTTGATCCTAACCCGCACGTGCCAGCGCCTCCAGGCGCTGTGTCTCCAAGCCGACGTGACCACCGTGCGCTAATGGCTTGACGCAAGTACAGAAGTCTAGCCCTCTGCTGGAGTATGGTTATGTTCTATAAAGAGCTGTCTAAACGTATGCCGTGGAGGCTTAGCCGCGAGAATATGTAGTACAGATAGCAGGAAGGACCGTTGTTTTACACCCGGTGTATTACACCTATATGGTTCCTTAGATCTGTATTTTATAGATATCTTTTGACACTGATATCCACGGCACAGTTCTTGCACATATTGCATGTACACGTATAGACACAGAGTAGTCATTGACCTACGTGATATCACTGTTGTTTGCTCAATACATGTACATCCCCTTGACATTAAGCCACCTTGATAACTATACGGGTAGTGTCACAGACAGACGTGACCTAGTGGCTTCAGTAAGTAGTATATGGGAAGTGTGATATGACGCAGGCTATAGCGATGGCAACTTATGCCTTATATCTGGGAACAATACCATCGTCATACGTCAAATCACGATTTGAGCCTCTGTTATTATATACTGCATCAGCAAACAATAGTGCTTAAGGAACACTAGTCATACTTTCCACCTTGGTCTAGGGGGTGAAGGTAGTAGGTGTGGGGAATAGTGCTCCATATATACACAGTATTACATGTGTCCCATAAACGAGTAGGGCACTGGCTAAGAGAAAGGCAGCTCTCTTTCATCCTATTTGGTAGACTATCTC
This sequence comes from Acholoe squamosa, assembly GCA_949317995.1. NCBI lineage: Eukaryota > Metazoa > Annelida > Polychaeta > Phyllodocida > Polynoidae > Acholoe > Acholoe squamosa. The sequence continues at coordinate 63,915,854 of OX439035.1, forward strand.
TGACATGAGTGGCAGGAAGGGTAGATGAAAGCAACCATTACCGACATCCAAATCACGATGCCCAGGGTGCAGTGATTTAATGTCAGAGATCACAGTGAGTGTGTGCATGACGGTGCTCTCTAAGCACTAGTGGAATGGGAGATCGAACGCAGCCTCTGCTATACATACTGCTGGCGAAGTGGTAGGCAGGCACGCCATCACGTAGTATGGAGACGGCAGTTTTATTGTGCATAGATATAGAGTTGTTGGCCCGTGGGTCGGGGCGGCGCCGAGGCGACGGCAAGGTCGCGTCACCGGAGAAGCACCCCTCACTCTCTCCCTCCCCCAGGAGTAGGGAGCAGAGCAAGAGGCTGACGTACAAATGACACTCGGTACCTCCTGGGTGAACGCATTCCTCTTCCTATCAGGAGAACAGGGTCACCCCCTCCCTCAAACCGATAAAAAATGCTAACCCATGAGTTGGACAGTAGTACGAATTAGAGAGGGCACTGATGCCCTCTGCCTGCCCCTCCCACGTCCCATCAAAGCACACCTCACCAGGGAATATTACAGCAAATAGAAAACCGCTCTGTACAGCTGGACAACAATGCCACCCCACCACCCTGCCTCCCACCGCGCCTCGTCCTGTCCCAGTTGCCTGATGCTGGCATAAGTGGCGGCCGCGTTTAGCGGCAAGATAAGGCAAACAGTGTCGATATAATCCTTAATGTGCTGGTTGGATTAGGATCCGGTGGCCGTTGGGGATAATTGCGGATCAGGACAAGTGTTTGCTGTCGGATCCCTCTGATCAAATGACACGGAGGAGGAAGCGCCTGCAGCATTTGTGTAATGGCTGCGTTCCCAACAGGGCTCCCAGTGGGCCTGCTTCTCTTGTGGACTGGAATATCTAAACGCCATTAGTTTGCTTTTGTTCGAGAAAAAGGTGCCTTATACTATGTCATTTTTGTTCATACAGCTGTATCTCATGTGATGTACTTATATGGCCTGTTATTTGTGCACTGTGCTTCCTTTGACCAAGCATCTGACCAAAGATATAAAGGTACATGTACAGTATAGGTCCACATGATTGGTCTACCACTCATCTTCACGTGCCACATTTTGTATAACTGCCCCTCTCTTCTAATATACTTCATCAACTTCAGCTCCATTTTACCATGCATGTATACAGTTAGATTAACCAAAATCAAGCTAGCGTTATGTAAAGTGAGTAAAACAGTCCGTCTCAATATCCTGACATACTAAGGCTTTAAAGGTGGGGATGCGGAGCCCATGAAGTAATGTGGAATGATGGTGTGGCAATATTGAACCTGGCAGTTCGGCCAACACGAAAGCTACGTGTTAGTTGGTGGCGCGCCTGGAGGGCAGCAGGGGGCTGGACAGCCAACTCGTGCATGCAGTCCACAGTTCAGGGTGGCATGTGTCGCTACCATTCTGTTAGCACTTTTCTTTGCTGATCTATTACGTTAATTTCCGATTTAGATGATGTCTACCAATTGAAGATAGAAACAGCAAAACTGGTGCCGACTGGGGAGGGCAAGCACGAACAACAAGACATCACGCAGAGAGAAACAAGATTTGCTTGCAACAAGAATAAAATAATTTTATGAATGAAGAAAAAAAAACACCAGCTAATTGTGTGATATTCTAAAAGTAATCAGAAAAGTGTAGAAAGGTAGTAATAGGTTGGTAAATTGTATTGGGTCTGTGATACTATCTGAACAGTTGGGCGGTACACGGTGTGCTGGGTAAGGTGTCGGGTGTCCACCTTGAAGGCCGCGCCCTCAGCCCACCCAACTCGATGTAGTATAGACGTATCGGGCGTCGCCAACTCGGCCAGTATGCGCAAAGTAAAACATGAAAATACGATATTTTCTGCATGATTCGCTGGCGGTACATGTGTTTAATAAACAAAAGGCGGCATTAATAAACACGGGAGGTCCGCGGGAGTTCCCAGGGAGGTGGACTGCATGGCTAGGGGAAGTGGGCTTTGACATTTCCCTCTATCCCTCGTCCAACTCTTCATCTTGTTTTGGTCCCTGGTTCCACCCAGGATTGTACAACTGTTTTTTTTTGTACGTCTCCCAGCTTCCTTCTTCTGCCCCCATCATAGCTTTCTATACGTCAGAGCTATACCATGGCTTCTTCATCATCCTCGGGCAGGGACCGGTAACATCCCAACTTCTGTCGACAGAAATAATATGACCCCGCGCCCGCGCACAGCGGTGGTTCCCTGCACTAGTGTGTTTGTCTGCTTTTTCCCACTGTGCCCGTATATTTTGGAATTCAATGTGGGTGGTGGAGCGAAATATCAGCTGATCAGCGCTCACAGCGGGTGGATCACCTGACCCCGACTTTTATGTGGGCGGCCTCTGGGTGGGAGTTGCCACCGACATGTGCACATGGCACAGCCTTCTGAAACCCAATGGAAGCTTTTACAACGCCGCGCTTTACAAAAACTTCCATCAAATGCCTGGAAGCGCCCTCGCACCATCGTTATTGGTATCATGCATAAAACGGCCCCCGCCATGCACGTGAGCGGCATTTTGATTCTGGCCTGTGGAAGTTCGAGCACATGCATGATTCTGTTCACTACAGGTTTGAAATGATGAAGATGAGTCCACAGGACGATGTGTACATATTTGTTTGTGTATACTAGTAGTCATATTGTGTGTGTTCATAGTACTGTGTATAATCAACCCAGCAAATTGTCGTCATCTGTCGCCATGATTGGTCATCAATGGTGACTCCTTTTTGAGTGATAACTCATTCCGTCACTTTTCGCCACTGTGTGTTAGACTCACGTGGCATAGCAATTACTATTCCTGGTGATCTTGTGCTATAACGATGTCGTGTTCCATCTAGCGACATGTGTGAGCCACTTCACACAGGTTGACGAGGACTCACGACAATTTGCTGGGAAGGATCTATCAGTCGCTTTGTCCTATACAGTTCAAAGGTTGCAGCATTTCTGTTCTCCTACGAAAAGTCGTTTCACAGTGCCACATGCATATCGCAACACATCGACTTTCTTGTACAAAAACGTGATGATGAAAAATGGATATTCACGAACACATACACTATTTCTAGTACTATTAATGCGGGTTATCGATTTAGCATCAAATTTCTGTATTTTTTTCACTTCTGTGTGTGCCCCATGTTTGTCTTGCATGTTTCATATATGCGACTCCACACACCATGTATCCACACAGTCAGCGACATCCATGCATGCACGCACCGCCGTACGCGCCCATTACCCTGGGTTAGCCCAACCCCTGCACTTACTGACTGTAGGGTACGTCGCCTGCGTTACCAAAAACCTGAAATAAGGGTATTTTTTTCCAGAAATTTCCAATGTCCTTGAAATCCAAAATAAGTCTATTTTTTTTTTCTAAAAATGTCCGTGGATTTTTCAATGAGGGGTCATTTTCATCTCAAGTGAATTTTAAAATAAGGGATTTTCTTTAAAAGATGGTATGTTTTGCAGAAATAAGGGATTTTCTTTAAAAGATTGTATGTTTTGCAGAAATGAGTTTGATGGGAAGTAATCACTGAGAAAGGGGTGATTCCACAGAATGCTTCATGATGACTAATGATAGATGCATGTGATTGACTGACAAAGGGATGCCTTTATGAGCCTGAAAAGTATGTCAGTTTTTTTCAAAAATAAGGGGTATTTTTAGGGCTCAAAAATCTGAGTTTTCTTAGAATAAGGGGTGTTAGTTCCGCCCAAAATCAGTGGATAAGGGGGTACTTTTGAAAGCTGGTAACGCAGGTGACGTACCCTTTTGTTAGAGAGTGCAGGGGCTGGGGTGGTTAGATACGGCCAGCATTAATTATTTATCATTTAATTGGGAGTGTCTGACAGAATTACGCATTTAGACACCCACATCTCCATTTCACCACACACAGCAAGGACAAAGGACTGGGGGTGGCGTTGTTTGACAGTCTCAGTGTTTGTGGCATTCACATAACATTTGCAGAAACACAACCCCTGACATTACATAAAGATCGCCACGCCCTGGGTGCCGCCTCAGCAATTATTAATACGGAAGCCGCTCCCCGTGTGGCCAGAGCACACACTACCAGTTGGCACCAGTAACTGATACCTGCCCTCCCAACCCTTCTCACCTCCTCCTTCCCTTCCAGGGTATTGGGTGGGTCGGGTCGGGGATTTCACACCCTCGCTGCCCATTAGCAATTGTCCAAAGGATTAATCAGAATATGATCGGCGTCAATTCAGTGTGAAATGAGTGAAATCAGGTCGGCCGTATCTAGGGGTCAAGCCACTGTGTTCCCCTGGCGTGGGCGAACAAGAGTTGTCAGGGCGAGTAAAAATGAAGACGATATGGACTTGTTACCAAGGGGAATGGACGTCAACCATCACTGCATACATTGACCAGATGTGAACAAGACCATTGTAGATCTAGATTTATAAGATTAGATTTGTCAGAGTTGTTCTATAATGATCTTTACTTCTTCCATCGTGAACGAAGCCGACAACATTACAACCTCTGTTTAAGTTAATGTATATGTATACAGTTCCTCTTGAGATGCATTTCTGTTGTCTTGAGCAAGGATGAGTCATCATTGTAAATCTGGGTAGTTTGTCTTCCTACCAACCTGCACGTGTTAGGTTTCAGTAAAGGTTTCACGTTGCTGCTACTAGCCTGTGGTGAGTGTTTGATGGTGTGAGTGGGAGAGGGAGAAATAAGAGCCAAACGTTAGAGAAACCCAAATACAGAGACAGACAGGGAGGGGGCACGGCAGAAAGACAGACGATCGAGAAGAGGCAGACAGAAGACAGGCAAGCAAATGCAGTCGTATACATAGAGTTAGGTTGAAAGACAAGGCTGTTGAAAGACAAGGATATCTAAAAGAATTTACAATTTCGCTATTAAAATCAGACTTCTAGACAAGCTCACTAATGAAATGTCTTGTTATCATCCATAACTTCTCACATCCAAAGTAGCACGGACGCAAATGTATATAAAATATCTGTAGCTGACCACACTGGCCCCATCTCATAGTCTCACGATTACCTGTGTATATCAGACGTAGATTTCAGCAAATATCTATTCTACTTTTTCATCCCCGACTTTTACCTCATGTCATCTAGACTCGAAAAATACTCCGATGTATATGTGGTGGTTCTCATGCATTCTGTCATGGGTATTGTGTGTATCAAAGCAGGACTGGAGCTGTGCTGGTTTCTGGCTACATGCATTGATAAGAGCTGATAAGATGGAGCCATGCAGCAGCTTGTCCATGCAAGTGGTTGTTATGGGACAAGGTACCCATCATACCATGATTTATCAGTGCGTTTTGCCACTTTTAAAAGAATCAGCAAAATTCAAAATGGTGGATCCTCTGGGTGTGGGCCTAGAATCCAATAATGCTAGTGGGTTTATTGGGAGATGCAGGTTTGGATAAGAAATATTTGTGTAATGCCTCATGAGTAAGTAAATCTTTGCTCTATGGGCGCAACTAAAAGCAATCCACTAAAGGAAGGTGGTAGATGCAGAGTGAGTACTTTTATGCCCAAAGGCAGCCACTTGTTTTTGTTTCTAATTCCTTCTGACGTAGCCAGCAACCTGATAGCTTACCAGCTACCATTAAAGAGCCTCTCTAGTGCCCAAGCATTGCTGACCCTTGTTGAGCACTACGCAGCCAGACCGGACATGTCAAAGGTAACGGCGGTGGAGGATACTGGCAGCAGAAGTTGGCCCTTGTGCTTACGTTCGCCCCTATTGTCATTACCATCGACTCGCATTTCACATGGCCAGTAGCTGGCAGTGCTCCAGTACCCTGTAGCCACTACAAGGATGGAGGGTCACCTCCTCCAGCCCTGCCAGCTTACGTAAGTCCTTCAGCAAGGGCACTTTGAGTGTTGTAGGGCGCATTACTGCTGAGCCACTCCATATACATCACTACATGTATATGTTTGGGAAGTGGGGTAAAGGAGGAACACAGTAATCGCCACCATTACTACTAGTAAACAGGGCCATGCTCAACCTATGGGTGACTCTCCAATCACTTGGGAACCTATACCCACCACCTTGTACATTTAGCTTTACAGGCTGTTTGTCCTCAGGCCGAAAAGGAATATAACACGTACCTGGCGCTCACAGAGCGCTAGCTACTTCACGCTATTGGCCTAAGGCCTAAAAAAGTTTTGTTTCCAGTTATTTTAAAGAAATATTTTTCGTTACTTTTTGAGGAATTATACATTTTTTTCATCAATTTTGTATCCTTTTCGTATTCTTCCCCTCTCTCACAGTTGTCAATTTTCCATCACTATTCTAGGGAGTGGCCATTATTTATCAACGGCAGTCAACATTTTTGTGCTCCCCCCCCCCACGCTGGAGGCGCGGAGAATTTTCCTGCCCCTATTTGATCTATAGTAGTGCGCGGGCTTTTTTGCTAAAAAAAGGGCAATTTTTTTTAGCCCCCCCCCCTTAAGAGGGGTCAAAGTTTTTTTAGCCCCCCCCCCCTCGGGAGGGGTCTGAATTTTTTACGCCTCCCCCTCAAACCCACCATCCCCCCGTTGATGAATAATGACCACTCCCTTACAATGAAATCAAAGAATTTGATACATCCATTGAAATGTGCACTAACATTTTGTATATAAACACACACACACACAATATATATATATATATATATATATATATATATATATATATATATATATATATAACTGGAAACAAAGCTTTATTTTTTTTGCCTATTAAAGCCCTAATACCCTGTAGCTCTGCCTGTCCAGCCATCGATACTATGTACTCAGACAGGGGCGAACTGCCACTCCTTTCTCTTTCATGCACCTCTCTCCTCTATATCATTCACTTATATATCCGCCGGGTGTCTTGGTTTAGGGCACTTGGAGAGCGCGTCAATCCCTGGAAGCTTATAAAGCTGAGACCCTGGACTGAGTCATACAAAGGTTACGGGTCGACCTTCAACTGCTTTCACTTGAGTGGTCCCCGTCCCATTTCATCTTAGAAACCATTCTCATATAACATACAGTCTACACAACTTTAGTTTAATTAGAGCCTCATCTTGGTAGGCCTACCACCCTTTATCTGTTTCATCCCTTCCTTTTCGCCTATTTGTTGCTTTTCTTCTTCAAATGATAAATTGAAGCGCCACAAGAACACCTCTAGGCAGGCATGTGACACCTTGGTGGCTGTCTCAATAGACCTCAGGGTGGTTCTCCATTCAGTATCTGCATGAAGGACGGCGCTGCAGTCGCCATACTCATCATCGTGACTTCATTGTCAATGACCCATGAGTCTTAGGACTATTGGGTTCCAGACGCCCCCTCCAAGGCGAGAAGAGTAACGGCAGATTGATGGCTGTGATGTCAACTCGGCGTTCAGGCTGCAGTAAACCTCCTCTGTAGACGTTCACTCGGCGTCGCGCACGTCTTTCACAAACCATAAGTTTGTGATCTATCTTACCCTGACACTGGGTTCACGGTAATTTACTAAGACTTGGTAATATACACAGTGATATTGGCATAAGGGAAGAATAATGCATCGTTTATGTCTCTGCATATTATCTGGCTACCCGTCGAGCTGTTGTGAAGTCATATAGCGGAAAGAGCTGTTTAAAAGGTTGCATATTTGTCATAGTGTCACAAATTGTGCAGGTTTGAGTACTTTGCGTGTCACGCATATATCACAGAGACGGAACCTATCACTGTAATTCGAATTACGGTGTTTCAAGATGGCTGCAGGTCACTTTGTAAAGAAAATAAAAATGTGTGAAATAACACATATAGATGAAGTGCAGGAAGTAGACCTTACATCCACAAAAGACTACGAGACAGGTCCAACTATGAGTCAGTCATTTTATCAGCCACATGCTATGGTTTTTGCCCGGGCTTTTGTGTGACATGGCTCTGCAAGGTTTTGCTGCTATCACTGTAATTCAGTTGACAGTTAAAATGTGGTATCCCCGGGGGTGGTATCACTGTAATTCATGACAAGTATCACTGTAATTCTGAAGTATCCTGTCAGATGAACTTAGATTTCTGGCCTTAGGAGTAGCTCTTAGGGTGCCATGTACAGTGTCCAAATAAATGAGACATGTACCTATGAGATATTATAGAGGCCATCTGTCTCCATTGGTTCCAACCATCCATCCCCAGGTAACAAAAGCTCAACCATGTATCACTGTAATTCCCTCTCACAAAGAGTGTACCACTGAGTGAGTGAGTAATAGATGCTTAACGCCATTTCGGTATACCACTGTAATTCTTTATATTTTGGTGTAGTTCCTCATTTCAGCGAACTACCAATCTTGTACTTGTCTGTATGATTGTGTGTTCTCACCTTGTAGCTATATGAGATACTAGGGCAGGTTAAAAAGAAGTCAGGGATTCTGTGATGGCAGGATAATTTAGATGATTTAATGTGGGGGGATAAATTAGAATTTAGAAGTGCTGTAATAGATATGAACAGAATTACAGTGATACACTTATGCAGAATTATGGTAATATCTGAAAATTTCAATAACAGAATAACAGTAATACCACTTTCTGAATTACGGTGATACCAGCGATTTTTAAAAAGGGCAATTCCTGCATAAACTAGTACATTTCAATTAGATCCAATGATTGGGTCTTCAGCTGTAATGTCAACTCTTCAATCTGTCCAAGGTAGGTGCTTCAAAATGCACATGCCTTAGAATCCAATAGAGAAAAAATGAGGTGGACTCAACTGCCACCATCTTGAAACACCGTAATTCGAATTACAGTGATAGGTTCCGTCACTGTGTATATAGACGGGATAAATGCATTGGTGAGGATGGGATGTGCTCTGTACAGCTATAACATGGCTGTGTGGTATGATTTCTGGGGGCGATCCAAGGTATATACATCTATTCTTTTAAAAGATTTGTTCACTTCTGAAATAGAGTATATGTATACCCGGGGGGGGGTGTATACTTGCATCATATGAAGCTATACCTGGGCAATGTTTGCAGAGGGAGGCTACAGTAGAATATATACCGTACATACATGTATATAGGTACAAACCGCATATGCACTCATGGGGTGATTACACTTTGCAACAGTTCCCATCACTTGGGTGGTAGGTAACTTTCCTTTCCCGCGGGGGTTGCACAAAGGGCTGTGAGACCATGCACCGTTTGCAAATAGGAATACTATTTGAATGACGCTTATTACGATTGTGGCCGGCCAGAAATGTGAAAGGACCAAACGGGAGTTGGACGGTCACCTGATATGGTGGGCTTTCAGGCCTCGCTACGAAGCTGGAGCTTTTGGGGCCCAGCAGAAACTCGATATATCTCAGGCCCGACACAGGTCCCAGCTGGGTCCGACAGCTCCATTGTGTGCTGGGTGAAGTGGAAGGGGGAGGGGGGGGGGAGGGGCAGGCGGAATAGGGAAGAATACCTAAAAAAAGGCACAAAAATCCAGAATATCTGTTTAGTTTTTGTTTCTTTTTCTCGTCATTCTTTTGCAGCGATGAAGGGAGCGGGGTCACAACAAAGGTGATGATAATGGACTCTAATGACGGTAAGGAGTGGAAGCCAGGGGTGACACGGGGGGGGGGTGGAAGACAGAATAGAAGTCAGTGGTCTGATCAAGTCTAGAAAGATTCAAACCTAATTTGCTGTTTGTTTGTTTTTTGTTTTTTTCTTTGTAAATTCCTTTCCATTATTTTGTGTGGGGGTGGGGTAGATTCTGGTTAACCTGTCTGGGTGATTTATTTTTACTTTATCAGACGTATTACATGAACAATATTAAATCTTGGGTAGGAATGAAAAATATATGATAAATATGAAATTGATATAAAAGATCTGAGAAATGAAACATGATAAAAAAGATATCATCATTTTCTTAGAAAAAAATCTGAGGAAACCAAACTTTGTTTTAACATTATTATAGCATGTATATTATGCTACACATATTGATTTCTGACCGGCAAATGAATGGTTTCGAGGCCGTCAGATACATGTATAGCGAAGGTAATTAGAATTTATAGGCGCGGTACAGAGTGACATTCCGGTGTACGTGTATGCCACGTCAATGCGAGACTACACGACCTGTTCTGTAAGCTTCTTCTGCGTTTACTTTGGAATCAGGTAGGATTATGTGCTCGAGTGTTGCAAATACTTTAATCGAGTCATGGAATTTCCACAAAGACGCTCTAATTGCTTCTATCTAGACTCTTAATGCGGCACAGAGGGCTGTTCTCACGTCACAGCAAAGACCCATGACTACACCTATGTTTAAGGCAAAAATAGTTTGTTTTTGGTCCTTTTGATACGACCTCAAATGATGGATTATCATGGTATTTTCTGTAATTCAGCTCACTTGTACCCCTAGTTCTAGAGGAGCATCATAGAATGCTTAATCATGAGTGTTTATACTCCGGCATATACTATGTAGACTCCTTTGAAGAACCATGGAGACTAGAGGTCTTATACACTCTATTAAAGAACACAACCTCAGGTCTATGGGGAAACAACCCTAGTTTAGTGCTGTAATGCCCTGTCATTGCTCAACATACGTGCACCCATTTGCTTTATAACGGTTAATGTCAGAAGAGGCTGGAAGGAAAGGACCATGGTCTGACACAGTTTGATTTCGATTCCCAGGTGCAATAAAAAGAAGGCAACTGTACTCACTTTCACCAAGAGGCATACTGGTAAGGCACTACTCTAATCACTGTTAATGCAATTGGACTGTAACCGTAAGCCATTCTTTTTTTATTGTGATATGAGAGTTGCCAACGGACTTGACCGAGCACGATCACCCAGAAGCCCCAAGACGGGAATAGAATGTCGCGCCTAAAGTTCAGCAAAAATAGGAATGATAAAATGGTGTGGAATTTGTTGCGAGGCGTGGTGCAGTTCAACTGCAGCAGCTTGTGCGATCTCGTTCCGTTCGGTCTGCACTGCCTGATTGCATTACGTGGCGGTCGTTAATAGAAAAACAGTAAACCGACCCGGCATGGAAACCCTAGTTCTCCACGGGACGTCTAATTAACCTGCCAAGTTATCCCTCCCTCACCAGTGTTGGGTGTTCACCACTACAATCCTACAGCTGAAGCAACTCTTCCGCTGCACATTGGTCATCATGGTGCTTCCTTATTCCTGCGATCTGTTCGCATAGTAAAACTGCCCCAGACCAACTATAGCTGGTCCCAGCAGAATGTATGTATACATACGTCAAACATCACCAACCATACCTCATCATCCGTTAGGTCATACATATGATATTATATACATGTATTCAGTTATGGGTATCCATCGCCCTTGTTATCCAAGGGTTGACTGACTGGGCAATGTCTGTTTTCACAACCAGGTTCAGATTTAACAATGACAGGCAAATTAAGTGTCAGTTGAATAATCTAAAACAGGAGTCTAATGCCAACCAATCAAGTTGTAGATTTGAGAAGACTAGGCCACAGGAAACATCAGCATGTGGATTGTGAGTCCGTATGCAGGATCTGATACGTGCATCTGTGGATGATTCCCAGAATGTCCCCTCCGTATTAGACTTGACAGACTGTTGAAGTCTTGAGTAGAATGCTGGTGGAAGTTTCCAATACTAAAAGTCACATGATAACCATTTTTCACATGGCACCAAGGGCTGCCCTTTTGGTCAGTTTACTGCAGACTATAGTCAGAAAAAGTATGTTGCCCCTGATACTTGGTACATTCTGAGCAGACAAGACCAGGCTTGAGCAGACAACAGACATAATTCTTTAAACATGTGTGTTACCTGTAGAGGAGATCACTGCAAACATCCCTCTCGAAGCATGATACATGGCCACTTTTTGCAGACAAGACTACTGCAGATATGTAGTCTTGTGGAAAAACAACACCCTGTGTATCATGGGCTTTAGGTGACTCCCAAGCATTTGCGGTAATAACGCCATGCAAATCCACTACTCGAGCCAGAGATAGATTCTTGGGCACATCAGTCACGTCACAGCAACCACCGTGGCCATTATCACTAATATCAGCCTTTAATTTCTCCCTAGTGATAAGAATCCTCATGAAGGGTTGATTTATTTCAAGTACATGTATAGGAAACGTACACTGTAAAAAAGGTGTTTAAAGTCTAAACACATTGCTAAACATTTTCTTGTCCCGTTTTGAGGACACTTTATGAACCTGAACATGTTTAGCCTCATAATGTGATTAGCCTTTGTGTTTAGATTTCAATGTGTTTAGGTCTATCTTTAGGGTTGGAAAGTGTTTACTGTGTTGATGTTTGGGTTTTCCCATGTGTTTAAATATGACATGTTTAGATGATATTTCAAGGTTATAGTGTTTAACAGTATGATATTGTATTTAGATATGGTATCCATATATATTGAAATGTGTAGATCATCTCAATTATTCTACTAAACAAACCTATAGTAGGCAGAGAGTACATCATACTCTCAAGGAGTTACCTCACATCTCTTATGCACAGTAGGGAATAACCCTATGTATGTAGATTACAACAGAATTGATGAATGAAGATAGCTTTATCTATTCTTGGACTAGATAGAAAAGGTGTCTATGGAATGAATTGCTCATGGATCCAAATGATATAGGATCTGAATGACCAATCTACACTTTTTGAACATAACTTTGATGTTCTTTCATATGAAATTCCTGATTAATGATTTACAAAGGATTGTAAACATATTTTTATGAGAAGCATGTATAACTCTGTTTAATAACTCCAGTCAAGCACAGCGCTGCCACATAGTGGGTCTTTCATACCTAAACACCTAAACATATACATGTTGATATCCTAAACACCTAAACTTCAGACGGTTTCAACACTAAACATCTAAACATGTTTAGCACAAGTGTATAGGCATTTAGAATAAAAGTGTTTAAATGCTAGATAGATAGCCAAGAGTACACCTATATATCCAATATGTTAAGACTTTAAACATGTTTAGACCTAAACATGTTTAAAACCTAAGCTCCTTTTTTACAGTGTACTAGAAAAAGATGTAGGGCTTCCCTAGTCCACTTAAAAGGGTCTATTTCTCCTCTTACCTATCCACTCTCATGTGTGTGGTGCACTATGTGCGGGCACTGACAAAATCCCTCATGAAATTGTGTTAATGTGGTTCTCGCCATGAATATAACCTCAGCTGTTGAAATGGCGTTAAACATCTATTATTCACTCACTAGAAAAAGATGTAAATATCCTTATCAGATAAGATCTAAACATCCCACAGCAAAATGCATTCCAAAAACAGAAGAGATAGAAAAATTTGCATCACATACTGGATATTTTCACCTAATAATACCAGGATTCTGCTCCCGAGTATTTACTCCCGTCGAAAAAAAAATTATATTTTTCCATAATTGAATAACCGTATAATCTTCTTGTGTATCACAACAGGATCAAACAATTACAAATGTAATGACTCCTTAGAAATGTATATCCATCTCTTTGGGGTTCTACAGAAGATGTGCCCAAGAAATTTGCACAGTATATATATCCCCAGTAAGTCGTGATGGATGTGTGATCTATGCCTCTTGTGATTAAAGCCAGATGGACACCTGGCCCCTCTGATGACCACCAGTGCTGGTGGGGTATGGTTGCCATAGCCATCCTCTATCAAAATAACCCTGGCATTGTTAATCCCTCTATCTTTAGGTTGTTGTGGAATCGGAGACGCATGTTCGGAGAGGCAAACTGGGAGTCAGGTCTGGTGGAGGCAGCTGTGTGTCTGGCTGGGGTTTGTTAGCTCTGGTCATTTAGTGATTTACCTTATCACAATTAGATTAGCCGGCTAGAGAGGAAACTTATGGCCTAGCACTTAGTAAATAACGAGAACTGGAGAATATTATAGCTTCTCTATATCATCTAGTTTATTCAAGGAACTGTTTGGTTTGTATACCACGTAACCCCGAACATGGTTACAGATGCTTCTATGCATTGTATATATAGGGCATTGGCATATCAGGCTATGGAGGTCGCCATCTTGGTTTAGCCCCCCCCGACTCCAGAGCAGGGTATTCTGGGTAAATTTTAATGATCTTTTGCTCTTCCATCTAAAATATTTCATCTAATCAATGATTACATAATTAAAGTAGGTGATATGGGGAACCCATAGATATATTTTATAGAAAATTTCAATGTGAAGTAATTAATTGGCACGTAGTCAAATTAGACTATATAAAGAGGCCAAAGGTGGATCTAGCACCCGACTACATGAGCCACCTAGATGATCCTCCTAGCACTAACAATGTGCTAGTCCCGTATAGATTAGAATCGCTTTTTTTTAAATGGGTATCATACCCAATATCCACAACAATGTGCATATTTCTCAAAATCAGCGGTTATACATGCGTTTTTACAGCACCCCTCTCTAAAGGAATCCATTTTTCTGTCCTCCCCGCCTCTCATTATCAATGGTGTAAGGTGGGGGGGGGCGTCCCTAGAGGGTGTCGACCTCCCCCCCCCCCATGAAAATATGATAATCTGTCCCTAAGTTTACGGATGAAATGTTGTCTTGTGGTGCTTCCTGACACAGTGACAGGCTGCATTCCTCAACACGCGGCTCGCCACTGGCTGGTCCAGCGTCTGCATCTTGTTGGTGCTCATCCCGAGCCACTCACAGATTCCTATACTAACTCGTTACTCTTGTTTGTGTTTCTTTGCCAGAATTCACCGAGAAGCATAGCCATGTGTCGGGGCTGGTCGCTGGTGTCTGGTTGCCGCTCCATGGGTGCCAAGCACCGTGGGTGCCGACAACTAATTTACGATCGCCATATCGTACTTGAAATCCAAACCCGCTGGAGACCGCGACGCTAAATTACCAGCGGTCGATTCGCCACTATCTAAAGGTGCGCCTAGTTATAATTAAAGTAATATCATACCCTTGCTGATGAGTTGGGTTTCGATAGTGGCCTTGTTTCCCGTGGAGAGGTTTGGGAATGGATAGTGTGCAGTGTAAACGCAAGGTCGTGCCCACCCGCCCCCGTCCCCTCGTACCGGACGCGGGCACGCGGGGCTGGCCCCATCCGGCGCGATGGACTTGGAAACTGATCCGACTCTGCGAAACCAATACCCGCCCTAAATCCCGACCGATCAATAAGGCACAGCCTGCCATATATCGTCACCTAAGCAGTGGAACATGTTTCAACTCAGCCCCCCCTCCAAAATAAAAGAAAAAAATCCTTAGCTATATACCCCCTCATTCCGAGCAAAAAGTCCATGGTGCCAAAGCACGATGGATTTCTACGGGTCGCTACATATATTTAGAGTACATTGCTATTCAATAAATCTAATGAGTCACCTCTACATCTGACTGCAATTCATGTTCATATACTAATATGTTAAGGAAACAAAGCTATCCACATTCAAAATGAATTGATATCCATGTATGATAATATAAAGTGGTAAATCTAAGTGTATAATCATCATAACATATTATTTCATTCATATCATGATGTGTCTAAGAATGAATAATGTTACCTAACCTTGTTGGATTAGCGCTATAATCTAAAAGAGGGTGACTAAGGCGGAGGGACTTATTTAGATCTTGCAAGACGTTGGTTTCCTCCAGGTTGTACACATAAATAACCAAGGGTGATCTATCACACGCCTGGAGTAATGAGCATGTACACCTTGACGCCGCCTGACGGCTCCTAACGAGCAGGTCAGGCTTCAGGCATCCGTCACAGGACGACCTATTTATATAGCAGCTGAAACCCAGGAGGAGATATAGCACTGAATAAACCATGATAGCACAATGGGACATTTAGAGGTCACTAATCTACCCCCACCCACCTTTTACGGTCTCTAACACCTATATACATATATATGGAGATAAATCTCGGGGGTGAAGGGGCGGCACTGACATATGGTTTTGAAGGAAAGGGGTACAACCTGGGTGGTTTGCCCACCCTGGAGGAGGCGCTGTGACCTGGCTTGTCGCGGAGGACGCGCTGATGATGATGTATTCCCCTGGAGGTGGCGGTGAGGTCGCTGCGCTCGCCGTTTGCCGGCCGCTCACCGTTTTGCAGCCGTCAACACGCGGCCCGCTGATGTATCTCAACCACTAAATACTCCGTGCCCTAAGCCGCCCACAGAGCTGGAGATTTATAGCCATCCTGTTCCTATCCTGACAATTGATGGGTAGTTCTGCGATCCTCGCGAATTTCCCTCTCCTCCTCGCGAGAGAACGAGGAGGGACGGTTTGGGAAGTAGGAACACACGGCACCTGTCTTACTCGCAGGCTACCTCGCCATCACCGATGGTCGCGGTTGGTCCATGGCGGTGAGAGTGGCTTTTTGGGACGTGTAGTATCACTGGTGGTTAACAAGTTCAATATTTTGTTCACCTGGTCACCAGCGGGATCACTAGCGGTGTCGCGCCATGTGTCCATTTGTGGCTCATCTTGGCGGTGCCAGAGCTGCTCACATCAAACCACTGGAGAAACTACTCAGCGTCCCCTCTCTACCCGTCCCACCCTCTCGTCCTCCCAACACGTCCACCCGACCTGCCGGACCTACAGCAGAGCATATCGCACCCCACCGTCATCTGAAGGTGCTGCCGACCGAGCCGACATGCCGTACCGCACGGGAGGCTAATTGGATATAGGAAGGGGAAAATTGAGCCGATAAAGGAGGACGTGGAAGTGACGGCGCCAGTGACGGCACGGGGACGACCGGCCCCAGGTGGCGGCCTCCCTGGTGGCCGGGACCGCCGCACGGGAGGACATCCGAGCCGACGGCGGGCGGCCCCAGTCCCGGCGGGGGACGTTGACATTAATGCGCCGTCAGACGTCGGCAGCCCGTGTCACCGGCCGTCATTCCTCCTGCCCATATTCCATCACGATGTGGTAACAGTCAATGCCCGATAAAATCCACGGTGTATGTTGTGTTGTTTGGCACTCAACTACTGGCCGCTGCGGTACATTTAATAGCGCATTAGCAGATGTTACAATAAAAACAAAATAAAGAGTTAGCCCTACATGTAAAGATGTACATGTAGATATCTAGATGGATCCCGAGTCTACTTGAAATCCTACCTTCCAAATTCAATAAAGCATTCTCTGCATATAATCAGCGTATGGTCTAATGCGTGTGTGCTGAATACGATAGCCCAACTAATCCAGTCCATAATCTAATCTATTTTAATCTCGTCGATTCCAATCTACGGTAGGATATGTTTGACCCAGTTCCTGTTTTCAAGAAATTACTCTCACTTATTTGTAGAAGAATGTCTCCAACACTGTTGGTCAAGAAAGGAATGCATATACAAAGTGTGTATTGGATGTCCACATCCTGCAGTTCCCACACTTGATTTAGGATTCCTAACCACCTCGACGCCTCCTTGCCAACCTCTTGAGGCTATCATAACACTGCTTGTCTCTGGAGTATTTTCATTTCCCCTTTAACACAATCCAGCTGCCTGTAGACGACCACGGCGGGAGTATCTCTTTCCCGGGTCAACATAGTCATAAACAACAACTTTAAATAATTAAAATTGAATCTGAGAATGTTAAATAATGTTGCCTCTATTTTTGACCACAAAATAGCAGTCTGTCGATATATTCTATATGAATGAGGTGAATAACATTTCACTGGGCGTTCAAAACACTTATAACTTTTCTTCTATTTTCAGCCCAAAATTTATTCAATACGTTTCCACTTTAACATGCATCGCAATAAATGTCTGTGTGGCATCAATATCTAGATATTATTCCACGATACAATTGGCAATGTGTAATAAATCCAGGTTACATTTGCGGCCATTCGCTTAAAGTTCCCGACTGAAAGCGTCAGAGGCAGGATCGTAAAGAAACCATAGTGAGCATGATGAATCTCCAGAGGGAGACAAACTGATGATCAGATCCAATAATGACTGTGATGACATGTCCTCTAATGAACGAGGGCCACACCCCTCCATTCCTTCTCATCCCAACACCCTCCCACGCCTATCCTAGGCTATTCTCTATAAGAATGTCTCTGTTAATTATTCATCACATGACTGGGGTGCAGAAGGGTGGATTGGGTGGGGGGTGAGATTTGTCTGTGATTATGGGTGAGGAGGGTAGGTGAGGGTGGGGGGGGGGGAGTAGGAGATCCCAGTATTCAGTCTGACAGCTTGAAGAGGTAGCAGGCAGGAAATCTCACTGATTATAACCCTAATCACCGGGGACGACCCAACTCCCACCTTGTGGGCTGTTGGAGTGTGGTCAGATTCTTTGACACCAATGCGCCCGGGGCAACCACAAATGACACCCACATCACAGCCTACTGAAACCTAACATACACAACATGCACTTATGGAACATGTGTATTTAAATGTCCATTGCTGATATGACGGAGTCAGTGCACAAGTCAGAACATACCAATACAGCTGTAATTGAAGTGGAAGGACCATATCAGTGGTTGCAAGTGACTCTGTATGTCTGCAAATGTAAATGTTTGGCCGGAACAGTAGTTCAGACTTCAGTCTAAAAGTAAAATGGTAGGATCGAGTTTCAGTCATGAAGTATCTTGTTACATATGGGAATACCATTGCATTGTAGTTAAACAATGGTATACATCGCATTCACGTTTATACAATACGTCTATTCCGGAACAGAGGGCATATATCATACACCTCTACTTTGATGAGGTCTTAAAAGCGATAATGCCTGCAAGCTATACACTCTTCAATCAGTTACTGATGCTGGATTGTAGTTATCATGTAGAGATCATATGATATGAATTGAATAAACTGAGTTGTATTGCATCCACATTCTTTGGAGTGCATTAATGACCGCTTAAAATATTTTTATCGCCTGAAAGACTCAGGGGTGGGGTTTTTGAGATGGGGTAAGGTCTCAACAACCCACAGTAGAAGGATCCATGTCCTCATGCAAAGTACTGCTGAGAAGAAGGGTCCATGTTGTGTTCTGGTCTAGGCCGATGGTCAGTGACATTCAGCTGCGGTCTGGTTGGGAATGCACACCCAGTGTAGGTCCCAGTCACATGAACAATAAATAAGATGTCACCCAGCATCAGATCATACATGAAGAAGTAGGTCTTCCAGACACGCGGTACTGGCCTTACCACCCCCCCCCCCACTATGTGGGAAATGTTTATATTGACATGTATAGTACCCAATAGATTCATGCTGACTCTCGCTCATAAAAGTGTTGTTCTATACGGGATACCTGTTGGCATAAATTGCTTAATGTCTGCTGTGTGTTGACCTGGCATTCTGGCATAGTTTAATCCGTGCACAGAGAGTGGTCTACAGTTGTCTACAACCACTTACATAAATAGGTGTAGTAAGATTGTACATGTGTTTCTCTGTATACGAGGGGGGTGGCACATCGATGTCCATGGAGGAAACAGTAAGGCCGTCTTATATAACTTATAACGCCTGTGGTACCACAGCTCACCACTCCCCCTCCCTTTCCTGATGGTGATCCGAATCCGAATCCTCCTCCCAATGATGATGATCCAAACCCCCGCCCCCTCCATCCCCTACCCCTGTCTAGCAATGTATACCAGAAATACGATAAGATTTAATGCCATCGTCAAAACACTGATGCATAGTAGACGTCGGTGCTGCCCTCGGATTTCATCTCAGGCTGAATGATTAGCTGTCGAGATGCAGCAGCAGTCCCACAGCCTCCACCCAGCACAAAATGAGAAGACTGTAAAAAGCTTTGCTTACCGTAATATGGGAGAGATCGGTCGGCCGCAGCAGCGTAGTACGGGTTCTGCATGATTGTCGTACCAAAGCCTCCGTGGAGTAGGTCCCGGGCCGCCATGGTGTGCAGGCCTGCTCCGCGCGCCCACAGTGATCCTCCTCTGTAAAGTGACTCTCTCCCCTTCTCGCCGCACAACAAGCTTCTTGGGCAGTCTCCTCGTTTCGACTCGGTACTAATTTACAATAGAATGGGATTGACCCGAATCGTTGAAAAGGCGCATGGCGCGCTGGTTTGAATGACAGCCCGGGGTGATGACGTTGCCGCCAGTAGGAGGGGACTAGAGGTGCGCCCGTGCAAGTGGCGCCCCGCGGCGAGATGGGGACGAACTAGTGGAGGATTGATGCTTGCTCTCGCTGTCCTTGCTGCAGGGCGGAGTCTCGCCCGCCTCAACTGACAACCCTGAGCACTAAATCGGTGTAAAGCAATTCTGGACCATCCCGGGCAGCAGGGCAGACAGCGAATGAGGCAAGAGGAGAGGCGCTGCCTGCAGATCCCACTCTGCTTACACCAAACACCGCCAGAGGTCTCCAGTGTCGCTATACCACAGACACAACTAGCAACTAGACAAGCAGCAAGAAGGCGATAAAGCAGGCAGGAAGATTGAGTTTCATTTGTGACTTATCTAACTATAATCTTTGTTTTGGTCTGACATACCACTTAGTCAACATATAGAGCATATAGCAATATGTGCATAGTGTTCCTAGAGAACAGTGTTATGTTGAAGTTAGGAAAGCGCCTAATAAAGTTGTAATATCAAGAAGTTAGAATTAAAGTGTGATGGGTCCGATTCAGTTTTCATGTGACCTGTGCTGCAGAAGTTGGACGGCTTTATATGCTGCAAATTATTTTGGGGTCATTAGAGGCGGGACTGGTAGAGCGCCGTAATCCTACACCAGATCAGATGTCCGCTAAATATCGGCCTTTTCTATGGTCGAGCCGGGAGCTCATTATGTGGTGGACAGAGGGACTATGGTATCCACGAACAGATGCGGATAGCTACCAAAATTACATGTCTCTGTCAGCCCAAGGAATGCCACCCTAATCACACCACCCCCCTTACTCCCCCCACGCCTATTGTGTGTCCAAACTCATTGTACAGGGCTTCTCTAAATGCGCGGCCGTTACTGGATAGGTTTGTGGAAAAGCGTCAAGGTATGCGTTCGATGGTTCATCCCCGCACCAGTCTCCGAGCTCTAAAAAGCTATTATCATCTTCGCCATCGCCATCTTCATCATCACCATCAGAGTCCTACTCGACTCCTCCACCCGCTCGGCACGTCAGCCACGCCCACCACGCCTCCGGCCACTACCTCTTTCAAGGGCAAGCTGTGAAACCAAACTATTGGTTCTGTCAGTTCAAGTGTGTATGACCCATTGCGCTCACAGGTACACTTCAAATATTAGAAATATGATGGCGATGTCATTTGGCTAGTTTAATTCAAAAGAGTGACCGACAATGTAAATGGGTGGGCAATAGGGCCTGGAGGTGAATTTCACTCCACCCATTATCAATAAATGTGCACCAAGGACGCTCTTCTTACACGCATGAAGAGGTATTCTTGCTGAATGTCCCTTATTCAACTGTAAAGGCAGAAATCCTATCACAAGCTTGACACAACTTGAAACCTACACCAGCGTGATTACCGTTACTCATACACAACTGATCAGCACACCACAGGGAGGACGATAAAATATCAGAGTAGGCTGTCAGGGTGACTTTTTATATAGCAGTGAATTTTGCTAAATTGTCGACTTGTCTGTTATTAAATTGAACACTTTTTGCTGACTGCCCTTGACTCCGGCTCAAGTTACAGAATGTGTTTACGCGACGCGGCGTCTATCATTCTCAGAGACCTTTGATCAATAGGTATAGGACTCAGTATGGAGGCCTAGTGGAGCCGCCATTTTGAATTTCGCTGGTTGAGGTGAAACCCACTGAAAAGACATACCATGATGGGTACCTTGTCCCTGGTTAACACCCACTTCCAGGGACATGCTGGTCCCATCTTATCAGTTCTTATATTATCAGTGTGTGTCGCCGAAACCAGCTCCAGACAGCTAGTGGCCAATACAGCGGGTTTTTAGCTGTTCCAGCCTTTTTCGTACGCTGCACTTGGTGGTAGGCAACGTTGATATCACAGAATAAAATGCAAATGACGCTCACATCGGCATGGTATTGGAGGACTGGAGGTTGATGAAAGAGGTGGCCGATTGGATCAAAGGCGTGGTCGACCGGTTGGACAGTTGATCCCTACCCAGACAGGTCATCCAATGCTCCCGCCCGACGCGCCACCCCGAGAGTAGAGTCTGTGTGTATTAGCACCTGAGCCCCTATGGGGTTTTAACGTTAGCTGACCATAATTGCTACCTCTGGCGTGAAAATTGTCCTCAGTTGACCCTCCCAACATGCTTGTCTAGTACACCCCTAATAGTATGATATAAATATTTATTGATCATGCATGTTTCTAATGAATCAGTTCTATATTACCATATAAGTTAAGCTTTCATTAGTACGGATGTATATTTATAGGATTCATGAGTAATTAAGAACTCCTATTTAAAGGTATGATATTCATAGCACATCCATCAGCAAAAAATAATTCCTTTTGAACATTGTAATTATCAGGACTGCAGTCTTAAATGTCTCCTAGGTGTGTATCCTACAGCAGTACCATGCGCACTAAAATGCTTTCATTGCTGTTGCGGGGTGTCCTATACTAGACGAGTCTTGACACTCACTACCGCCACCTAGGAAGTATTTCTGTATCACCGCTGCTTATTCAAGACGGTGGGCATTAACTCCCTTGTCGCCACCTAGAGGGTATTTCACACATCTCGCTCACATACCAAGAATGTAGTTGATTTTTTACTCACCAGGTGGGGGTAGCGGTACATGTATCGCGCAATGAACCCTACTACCCCTAAAACCTTTTGACCCCCATATTACTGAGGGTAGGGGGAGGGGTAGGGGGAGGCTTGATCACACCCCGTTCTACACATGCACACAAACACACACACACACACACACACACACACACACACACACACTCCACTACAACTACACTCACACCCACACACGCATACACACACGCAATTGAATTTTCTACAGTTTCTTGCATCATCATGTATGGACGTACTACACGTGATGACGTATTGAATTTTGAATTCAAGGAAAATGAAGAAACCACATATGAGGAATATAAAGACGGATTACGAAAGGTTTTCTGTGGGTATGGTAAAATACCAATTCATTATTATGCACCTCAAATGGAGCTTGTTTTGCTTCACTCATTTATACCAGAATTTTACCACAGAAAAATGTTTCGACTTTATCATGAAATAGCTCGAGATCAATTTCTCAATTCACATAATTTGATCTCCCAGCACATTCAATACGACTGGTATGATATACGCTCTATGATTGACATCCTCACCAGTTGCGGAATACCTCCTGATTCACGACCTCACATATGCTCTCTTCGGGCAAAACGTGTAGTAGAGAAATATGATTTTTCACAGGGTTTTTCTTTAGAGAATTCATGTATCGACTTAATTGTCCATATTACTATGGAGAAGGTCAAGGAAGTAGTAGGACCTGCTATTTTTCATTCCGAGTATTATAGCGACATGCCTGGAATGCTTGAGGTAGAGGCCATAGTGGAGGGGTTCAGACCCCTGATTCCTCTCACTGTGTACCAAAGGTTAAGGCAGAGAATTGTCGGGACCATTACGCCTTTCAGAGGGAGGGAAATTCTGACCAGTCCTCGCTGTCAGGTGTATAAGACTTTACACAAATACGCTGATGGATATTACCTTTAAATAACAAGACAGATACAGACGTATATCATCTATCTAGTTTAATCTAATCACCCTAACTGGTGAGATGGAATAGCATGTTCGGTGTCTACAGCGTTGGTCTACTTTACTTTTCTACACACCAGCCGGAGCTATTAACAACCTACAGTAAAAGCACCACTAGAAGCTACACACTGTGAATATTATACCAATGCTTTATCATTAACCTAACTTTGCTTTACATGTAAACTGACGTTCCCAGAACTATAACTATGTACGGACAGACTACAGCTAATGAAGTAGACTCCTTCAACGATTTCACATTTGATGAAAAAGATGAAACCACTCGTGATGAGTTCATAAATAAATGCAGAACTGTCTTTTGTGGATATGGCAAGATACCAATTAATTATTACGCAGCACAGATGGAACTTGTTTTAATGCATAAAAATGTAATGCCATGGCTGGAGCCTAGAATGTACAGCGTGTATAATAGGATGGCACGACATCAGTATATGGCCTCGCATAATTTGACGACTCAACTTTTCAGGAAGGACTCTTGGTACCATAAAGAGGTGCAGCATATACTTGAATCATCAAGACTGGTGTGGTATGAACGTGCCTGCATAGCTCGTGGAAATGCTGAACGTGCTCTTGCTAAATACAATTTCTCTGAAGGATTCTCTTTATTGAATACATGTATAGATATGATAACAGGTGTTATGATTGAGAGGGTGAAGAATATCGTAGGGCCGGGAGTATTTTTCACTGAATATTATGATGATATGCCAGGGATGAACGAAGTGAACTCTATTCTCAATAACCTTGATTTGTATCTACCTGTTGCTGTATCCCGCCGTGTTAAAATCAGAGTTTTGGGGACTATCGCACCTTTCAGAGGTCGTGAAATTTTCACTAGCTCTTGTTGTCCATTATATAAAACTTTGGTTGATTATGCAACAGGTAGATATGTATATAGAACCATTCGTAGGTCACCAGATATTGATAGAGATAAGCTAGAGGTAATTAACTCAGTTGTAACAGAATAATCTTACATCATACCATATATGACATGTGTGTGTGTGTGTGTGTGTGTGTGTGTGTGTGCAATTATACAGTAGATGCATATGTATACAGTAATATTCTAATACGCACCCCTAGGTATAATTCTTCTTGGATATATGCATTTAGTTAAACAATATATAAGTACATGTTACAGGTTTTATATAAAAGATAGTATCTAACATAACTACACGCTTGAACACACATATATATATATATATATATATATATATATATATATGTTATACTATATAAACTAGCACTGTATTGTTTCATCGGATATTACCGGATATACTGTATACAGCATTCTTTGAGGTGTTGGGTTTTCACTGTAGTTTTCCTAGTTTTTAATATTTTAAACGCATTCTTTAAAATCAATATGACGACCAGATCTCAACCTCATGCACTCAGGACGTTGAGGGGTTTCTGAAACCGAGGTCAAAGGTTTGTCAGGGGTCTCTGTCTCACAGTTAATGATAGGGGACGCTTGGGGCGGCATGAAACCACCCTCCTCCATGCTTGAGACCATAGGGGGTGAGACTATGGGAGTGGATGTTGTTCCATGCAGGGCTGAGGAGTTGGACAATTCTTTCAAATTTCCGGGTACTGCACTTTTGGCACCAAGCTGTTCAACATCTTGTATACCCTCAGCATTCGTGCCTGGTTGAGTAGCTTTCCATGAGGTTGATTGATCATTAGAGGTGCTTGAAACTACAGTAATAGTACCTTGGGAGGGTTCAATGCAGGACTGGGTTTCCTCGCTCCCACAGTCAACAGGTCGGTCTTGGGGTGTAGAGTCAGTCAACCTTAAATACAATACATGATGCATGAGGTGCGTGAGAAACTTGTATGGTATTAATGAGCTTTTTTTTACAGACTACTGTCAATAAATATTGGTTTTCACCCTCTTTTAATGCCATATACGATTGCAAAATATTCCTATATTATATATATATATATATATACATGTAGGATGTTATGAGAGCGCTCACCTGTTTTCTTCATTTACATATTGTATGCTGGCTGGTGGTGCAATGGATGATCTGTACGATCTATCTGATGGAGACCTGAAATAGTATAATAATCTGTATGAGAACTTTTACATGTGTAAGAACTTTTATATGATGAAATAAAATATCTCAATTTATCTATTCCATTGGTTATTTATCTTTTTATTCTATATTACACATAGGTATTACCTGGATTATTACATATAGATTATCACTGAAGGACAATACTTACATCCAATTTGGAATCATGTGAGGGACCAGCTCTAATATGGTACTGTTGACAGTATTGCTGCAGGTGATACAGGTCATCAGGTTTCTCCAAATGCTATTTCCATGTTTTTTAAGCCAAGCAATGATTATTGTAATTATTGTAATGATCATCACGATAACCCCAAGGACTGAGAGAATAGGCACATAGAGCTCAACATGTCCTTTCAGGATAGCATGAGTCCTGTTCACCGCTACACCAACGCCGAGAGTTATATCCCCTTTATTTAACCCTTTAGATATTGTCAATTTCATTTTCATACCAGTTCCACTATCGTTGCGCAGTGACTTAGAGTCATTGTTATCAGGATGTTTTAAATGTACGAGATCGTGTTGATAGGGGGTAGAAAGTTCATCAGGTGTTGACTGGGGTCCTTCAGACATAGATGTAATGTCGTCAGACTCATCCATGGCAGCAGATTCAACACGGGTCATGGTTTCTATATATGGTTGGGTCATTATAAGTTCATTTTGTAGCACCTTGTCACCGGGATAATGCGAATCCTCTCCGTTTAACCCCGAGGGTGGGTTGTTAGAGGGTGGGTTGTTAGCATTAGGTGTTGACATACTGTCATAACTCCATGATGCACTCTCTGTTTCTTGGTTCTCAATTACGTCATAACGAGTCGGGGTTAGTGAGGTTGCGGGTACAGCGTTGTCACCATCACTAGTCATGTGCATGCTGCCTGCTAGAGCATGCAAGTATTCATGCATACCATCCGTGGAGACTGAGGGTATAATGGAACTATGTATTGTAGTCTCCATTTGCACCCCTTCAGAATCGGGTATTTCCAGTTTACATGAATTTTGTAGAACCCATTCAGGTAAATTCTCTCTGCATGATATGGGGTTATCCCGCACATCCAAGATATCGTATGTCTTGGTGATACGTACATGCCTTATGTCGTTATACTGTAGAAAAAGTTTATTGTAATAACTGTATTCAACTCCTAGTTCAGGCACTGATGTTAATCCTTGTCCGTTACATAGAATAGAACGAGTGTCAGGTTCACAGAGACACCGTAACGCTGGACCGCAGTAGTACATTCCATCAGTGGTAGATACCCCAAGCATGAATAAAATCATGTGAACGCGTAGCTTAATAATACCCATGCTACTGTTCCAACCACATGTATCCACTCAAACTGTGTCTTTACTTATGCTGCTCTGCATCCAGCGTCACTTTAACTTAGAGTCTGTATCTCTTTCTCGACACCAGTTAATCAGTCCTGCCCGACATAGACTTGCTTTATTCCACTTCATGTCATATTATTTGACAGAGCGTAAAAGCCCTATTATAATAGTCATTCTATCATTTTTTACCCCTTTCTCCTTTACTTTCTACCCCGTATGATCATCATCCTGTATTCCATTTATGTGGTTTTACCCCATACGCTTTAAAGCCATGAGAGGTGAGTCACGCGTTACACTATAGCCTTCAAAGGTTTTACCCTGTATCCCGCTCTCTCTACTTCATAACATCGTGTTCAGTAGTTCTTTATACCCCAACAAGAATCCTACATCCCATTATAACTGATAGGTGTTTTACCCCCTTTTGCATGGACGGGAGATGATTCTACCCCGACCATGATGGGGTATATACCTTTTCATGATAGCTGATGGTTAATGCACGTCTACAGTCATGCCCCTAAGGTCAAGATCTGTAATTTAGACACACACATTACAGTATCACAGGAGAGGGCCTGCTGATGTATTTACCCTCATTAAAAAGGCTACTCTACACCCTTATGACTCTTTTACTGCTGTAGGGGTGTTGTGAAGCACCGCCTAGGATCGCTCTACACCGCCTTCACACAGAGACTGGTCTGTAATGACGTCGTTTTTATAGGGTGTATTTTAGGTCTGGTGACAGGGATGAAAAGTATCGAATTTTTCACCATATGGGGCGGATGTGAGGGTGTGTGTGTGTGTGTGTGTGTGTGTGTGTGTGTGTGTGTGTGTGTGTGTGTCTGAGTCCTACAGGGTTTCAGCGGTCAGTCGGTGTTTTCCTAGAGGTAGGGGGCGGGGTCTATTTCGACATAGCAGCACCCTTACAGGTATTAGGGGGGTAGACGCATGGTCACCCCTCACTGACCTCCTCAGGTGTATAAAAGGTGCGACATTCTGGGGGGCGCCACACTGATATTGAATCCTGTAGCAGACCCATCTGAACCGATTTCAGTCAATATTCTGGATATCTTTTTTTCATCCACTAAAAAACCCCAACCTCAAAATGTCTAAGGTGAGTTAACCGCTTTTTATCTAGCTGTTTACTTCATTAATGATATATATATAGATTAGAGAGACAGGAGTATTTGAATATAAATGACTGGTCTGAAGATGCATGGAGCTCTCTTTAGGATTATGCGTTATTTTTATCTCAGCAGGTGCTGTATAGCTAACGCCTCTGTGTTTAATACCCTGATAAGTCTTCACATTTGAATATTTTGATCGTGCGAAGGTTTAAAGATTTTCAATTTATTAAGACGCTTTTCTTTTTCACCCTCAGCCAGCTCTGAAAAGGAAGCAGACTCGCCGTGCACCACAGCCGACATCTCAACCCGAGAAGACCCCACCACAACCGGTACCTAATCCTGAACCACCTGTTGAGCAGCCTGGAGACGCTGACGTTTGGACGCACGACGTGCCTAGTGACGATGACGTTTTCACCCCTCCGCCTAGAAAGGCTGTTAAAGCTTTAGCATATGCTGAGGTGGAAGAGGAGGAGGGCGATACAGACACTGTGGAAGACTCTGACGGGTCATCTCAGGTCGCATCATTTAAGACCCCAACTAAGGCGGGTAGGGTTAAGGTGCGTACCGAGGCACGTGTCTCAACACCCCGACCCTCCCCATCATCATCACCTTCACGCCCTACACCCTCCCCTCATCCTACAGCTCACCCTAGTGCTGCCTTGAGTGGTTCTAAGACATCAACCCAGGGTCAGGAGTCAAGGAGGGGGATAGTTGAACCCCGTCCCAGTCGCGCATCTTCATTCTCAGGCTCTCCACAGCAGACTGAATCTATGGTGCGAGGTCCTAAAAGAGGGTCGGATGTGCTGTGTTGGCTTGAACCTGAGTTTGTACGTAGGGGAGTCCCAAGACCATACAGGTATGTTATGAGTTTGACTCATAGGGATCTAAAATAATATAATATCATGTTCTAATCATCAACCGGTAATCCCGCATTATTTAATAATTAAATTCTAGTAATAGTAATTCTAATAACAGTTAATATTACACTATATTTATTGTAATTATAGCCTGAACCCACACTACATAAATTATTTTATGGATTTATTTTAATATTTGTTCTTATATCTAATTTTCAGGAAGTGCATTCTGGTGGATGCTGATTTCATTGGGGAGCCATTGATATCGATTTACACGGTGCTGAGGATAGAGACGTCCGGGGACCCTGAGGATCCAGACTCGGTGCTGTGGCAACCAATTAAGAAGGGTGGGGCAGTTCTTACTGTCAACCAGTGGCGGTCCCTCTGCGATAACATGGAGGGCATCGACGACAGGATTATGGAGTTGGAGGATAGTGAGTAATAAAACATGTATTACATGTTTAAAAAATGCTCACTTTTGTGCTGAGTATTTCAGGTTTCCCCAGGGTAGACTCGGACGGAGTGTTTAGAGGTAGCGTTCACATTTGTTTGAGTGTGTTTAGTTTATGTAAAGCCCTGTCATACAGGCACTGGGTTAACCTCAACGGCATTCAATGATAGATTTTATTCTTGAGCTTAGCTTATTATTTAGATATTTAGTATTAGACAATTTTGGTTCAATCAGGGTATATCTTATGGTGAATTCTCATCAGTAGATAGTTTACATAGGTTATCACTGTCTTATATCATATAAAGATATTTTTTACATGTAATGGATAGCTCTAGCTCTAGCTTTACACTCTTAGATCTTCCGTCAGAAATTTTCTGGTTAGTCATCACATTCCTAGAACATGACAGAGAAAGTTTACACAGGTTTGCTATAGCAACCAGAAGAGCTTGGGTTGTTCTTTCTCAAAAATCCACCTGGAAATATTTCATAAAGAGACGCTTTACTACACTACATGACTGGTGCGATATAGAAGTTTTCATTGACAGACTGAACTGCCTTAAAACCCTCTACCACAGGCTTTCTGATATAAGCGACTGCATAGATAAGATCCACAGCAGAATAGGTTTAAATTTATACAGGCGTCTAGGCTCTATTCTCTCTCAAAACAAATGTCTCACCCGGTCATCAGAATTACTTTTGATAGTTAAAAAGTTGATTGTAACTCTCACTATCTTCAGGGTTTATTCTGAAAAGAGAGACCTTCACTATGTCATGCAATCACGTCAAGGATTCAGAATAGGACGGGGTCTGACAAACTGTGGAGTAAAGGTTATAGATTCCGGGGAGGTCATTTCTTTTTTCTTAGAATTTTCCGGTAATTCTGAGCACTTTGAAAATTTCAAAATTCCTGTTCTTTTTAACTCATTGCAAATTGGAAGAGATATTGATATAAAATTCAAAGAGATTTTCTTTGATGTACTAATAATTGAGGTAAGGAAATACATCAGTCCTTCAGTCACATCCAGACATACATTTGCAGGTAATATCTATAATTTAAGATCAGATATTTTCTGGCTGGTCAGTGCTAGTGCCATCATCAGAGACCTGTATATAACAGAGCCTGAGCTAGAGGCTATTTGTAACAGAATAGACAATATCTTAAATCCAGGGTTTATAACGCTGCGTCATCTCAACATAGACTGATTTTCTAAAATTAGCAACATGCCTGACTGTCCTGTCTGTGGTAAGTCATATAAAAAGCTGTATTACCTGAATAAGCACATTAAAACATACCATCCCGAGAAAAATGGTGCAGGTGGCGGTGCTCCTTCTAATGCTGCACACCCCACTAGAACTTATGTCTGTCATATCTGTGAAAAGGGGTTCCCTAAACGTGGTAATTTGAATTTGCATTTGGACAGACGTCATGGAGTTACTGTTAACCGTGATGATAACCTAAATGCCAGTCATGATCACATTCAAGAACCCCTAAATGACGACGATTCAGCAGGAATCACTGACACGGGTTTAGGTTCAAAAGGTTTATATTCTTTACGACGTGTAAACGAACAGTTTTCAAAAAAGTTCCAGGTTAGGCATACAACATATACTTTTAGATTGGAAATGAATGAAAAATTCAAGTCTATGAAGGATGTTTTGGCTAGACTTTTTGAGGTTTTTGAGAAACTGAGTGAAGAGATAACTTCAAAATTCGGAGGTGACGATCTGGTTAGAATGACCATAGATAGTAGAGATATAGACTATCCTATATTCATACATTTCAACACTGTCAGCAACATCAGCGCCAGAGATATTCTTACTGAGATAGACAGAGTGTTGCAGAGTTTCAGTGTTTTCAATCTAAACAAGGACTGTATTATAACTGTCACTCATGTCAAGGTTCCTTCTGGATCCGGGGGAGGGCCTATTACACACCTTCTTAGAGCTAAAAGATGTGTCATATATATAAGGAACAGAGATAACTGCTGTGCCATTCGAGCTTTGGTTGTGGGAAAAGTTCTAGCTGACAGTAGCGGTAACCGTCTTAACAGTGCAGTACGAAAAGTCTGTGAAAATAAACCACTGCAGATACGAATGGTAAAAAAATTATATAAAGTGGCTAAGATACCCTACAATACTCGTATAACATTACCCATGTTTGACAAATTGTCTAAAGCCTTGAAAGAATACCGTATAATTATAGTTTCTAAAGATCATCTTAATTCTATTATCTATGATAATCGTGTAAAAACACCCAGGATAATAAGTCTATATCACTCAGACGGTCATTTTGATGTACTTACCAGTCTCCCATCCTTTTTTGGTAGGTGTCATTTCTGTACCATATGCTATGCACGTACTAATAGTCACCATCAGCATGCATGTAAAGACATATGTAAATTATGCAGACATGAGCATAAACCGGATAATGAGGCGGAATGGGTCTACTGTGTCAAATGTCATCGTAGTTTTAAGGGGATAAACTGTTTCAACTTTCACTTAATGAGACATCCAGCACGTCGAGGTAGTGGTGCAGGTACAAGCAAAAAAAGGAAAATGAGAAAATCTGTATGTCAGACATGGTATAAATGCAGAACATGTAGCATGTTCTTAAGAAGGAAAAACAAGCTATTACTTGATCAAAAGGTATCTAAACGTCATGTATGCTTCATGAAAAAATGCGCTATCTGTCATGTAGATTATAATATTTTGAATGAGCATGTTTGCTATATTCAAAAGGTTGATTCTACTTCTAAATCTGAATCTAAAGATTTATCAGTTCCTCGATATATATTTTTCGATGTAGAATGCACTCAAGATACAGGTAAACATGTGCCCAACCTATGTATAGCTGAACGCACATGTCAAGACTGCATTAGGTCTGGGCATGCTGAGAACAAATTTGACAGTGATTCTAAATGTAACACCTGTGGTATAAATCAGCATGTGTTTTATGGTGAGGGGTGTGTGGATACATTCTGTAAGTGGGCTCTAGTGAAAGAACATGCAAACAGTAAAATAATATGCCATAATTTTCGTGGATATGACTCTTATTTTATTTTGACCTACATTTACTCTAAAATATTGAAGCCGGGCATCATCTACAACGGGGGTAAAGTGATGAGTCTCAGAGTACCGCCATATAATATCCGTTTCCTAGACTCTTTAAATTTTCTCCCAATGGCTCTTTCTAAAATACCTAAGACATTCAACATTCCTGAGTTACGTAAGGGATTTTTTCCTCATTTACTCAATACAAAATCTAATGAAAATCATCATGAAAAGGTTCTACCTCCCCCTTATTTCTATATGCCATGGAGCATGAAACCAAGTGTCCATAAAGAATTCCTTGAGTGGTATGACTCTAACTTTTCAGGGGGTTTCAATCTAAAAAAAGAGTTAATAGAATATTGTAAAAGCGATGTTCATATTCTACGCATTGGCTGCTTAAAATTCAGAGATATTTTCTTGAAAATTTCAGGCAAACACAAAATAGACCCCTTTGAGAAGTGTCTAACTATAGCATCTGCATGTAATCTTGTGTACAGAACCATGTTCATAAAAGAAAATACCATACCAGTTGTAGCTCATTTTAAACCATATGATAATCATTCAGTTCATAGCATGCTCTGGTTAATATATATAGAAAGAACAAAGGGTATTAATCTACGTCACGCTAGATCTAAAAAGGGTGAGTTTAAAGTTTGTAGCAGGAAAGTAGATGGGTATCACCCAGGTTCACGCACTGTTTATCAGTTCCATAGTTGTTTCATTCATGGTCATGAAAAATGCTACCCAGCTCATGTGTATAATTCTTTTCTAAGTAAAAGTATGGGGGCCTTGTATCGGAATACAATGAATCAGGATGAGCAAATGAGAAATTCCGGGTTTTCTGTTGAGACCATGTGGAGCTGTGATTTTGAAGAACTACGAAAAACTGTAGAATACAACTCTGCGATGAATGATGTCTCAATTGTGGAGCCCTTACAGCCAAGAGATGCATTTTACGGTGGTAGAGTAGATACGACTAAAACATACCATAAATGTGGAGAGGACGAGAAAATAGAGTACCTTGACTTCACTAGTTTGTACCCTTATGTAAACAAATACTGTAAATACCCGTGTGGTGAGCACAGAGTAATTCCTGCTGAGCAGTGGGGTGATAATGTAGACATAGAAGATATAGAAGGGCTGATAAAATGCTCCGTTTTACCCCCACGTGAACTGTATCACCCGGTCTTACCCATGAGGTATAAAGATAGGCTATATTTCACTTTATGTAGATCATGTGTAATATCAGCCGATAATATCTTTAATAGCACTAGCAATAAGGAGGACTATTTCACTGCATTTTATGGATTTTTTAATGGGGAATCCTACTCCTGTAATCACTCTGATAGTAAACGTATGCTGACCGGGACATGGGTGTCTATGGAGCTTAAAGAAGCTATTAAAAC
Source organism: Acholoe squamosa (assembly GCA_949317995.1). Taxonomy (NCBI): domain Eukaryota; kingdom Metazoa; phylum Annelida; class Polychaeta; order Phyllodocida; family Polynoidae; genus Acholoe; species Acholoe squamosa. Next base: position 63,949,713 of record OX439035.1, read on the forward strand.
TGGATATAAAATTGTTAAAGTGTATGAGGCGTGGCACTATGACAAGGTTTCTATTTATGATGAAAAGACGAAAAGTGGTGGGCTTTTCACTGAGTATATCAATACTTTTCTCAAAATAAAACAAGAAAAAAGTGGATGGCCTAGCTGGGTTAAAACCCCTGAAGATAAAAAGACGTACATAGACAATTATTATCAAAAGGAGGGAATACTTTTAGAACCTGATAACATAGAATATAACCCGGGGATGAGAGCTATAGCTAAACTAATTCTGAACAATTTCTGGGGAAAATTTGGTCAAAAACAGAATCAAACAAAATCAGTCTATATAACAGAGCCTGCAGAATATTTCAAGCTCATAACTGATAAAAGAAAAGAAATATGTAATATTCAATTAGTTAATGAGAATGTTATTTTTGTAGAATACAGATCAAAAAGGGAGTTTGTTCAACCTAACAGTAAAATAAACGTTGTCATAGCGGCATACACCACAGCTCATGCGCGATTGAAACTGTATTCTATTCTGTCGCGCCTAGGTAAACGTGCAATGTATTGCGATACTGATAGTATAATATTCATGTCACACATTCAATCGTCTTCTTCTTGTTCCTCAGAATATGTACCAACCACTGGTGATTACTTAGGTGAATTGACTAACGAGGTACCTGAAGGTCATTTCATTTATGAATTTGTTTCCACAGGACCTAAAAGTTATGCTTACAAAACATGTGACTTGGATGGTAACATGAAAGATGTCATATGTAAGATAAAAGGCATAAATCTGACACATAGCGTGTCACAAAATGTAAACTTTAGCAGCATGAGAGACCTACTACGTACAGAACTCAGAGCTAGAGCAGGGCAGGAGGTGTACCGACCTCTCAAAATGTCTGTAAAAAACAGAAGTTTCATCACACGGGATAAAACTTCTGCTGTTATACGAACAGTGGAACAACTTAAATGTTTTCAATGTGTCTTTGCAAAGCGCTATGTTTTAAGTGATGGTGAGACTGTACCCTTTGGATACTAATGTATACCTATGGCAGACCTGTGTATTGATTCTTGTCTAATAAAAAAGAAAGATAACTTTCACACAGCAGTGTTTGGTTTTATATGCAAAATGTATTTATGATTCATATTTTCCACATATATTGATATGACAATCTTAGCCTATATATATATATATATCAAAATATATGACATATATTCATACATTGTCTTTCAAGATAACAAGTAGTCAAGCGTCAGAATAATCATATCCTATTAATACTATAAAACCATCACACTAACGGTGCATGGTGGGTATCAAATCTGGAATATGTAGGAACACGTAGAATATTTAAAGTCTGGAGTATTTAAGTATAGAGTATTTAGGTATTAAAAAAGAGCCGCGCGTCTCACATGCTTGCAGCCTCTCCGACATCCCTGAGGTGAGGCGCCCTCCGGCTTACCCTCCAAATGGTTCACATAATACTATAAAACCATCACACTAACGGTGCATGGTGGGTATCAAATCTGGAATATGTAGGAACACGTAGAATATTTAAAGTCTGGAGTATTTAAGTATAGAGTATTTAGGTATTAAAAAAGAGCCGCGCGTCTCACATGCTTGCCGCCTCTCCGACATCCCTGAGGTGAGGCGCCCTCCGGCTTACCCTCCAAATGGTTCACATAGAACAGTCTTAAGTGCACTCAGCATGGTGGGGTCCCATGAGTATCACGTAACAGCATAGTCCTGTCTACTCCAGAAAGCATCTAAAAATGACTGGGTAGAAGTGATTTATAGTATTCCACTCCATGGACATCCGCATGCTCCAGCATTGAGGTGAGGCGAATCAACTCCGCACTGCATAGTTTGAACGAGTCATAAGACCCTAACGTTGAGAAAATGGTGAAATTGTCTTCACCAGGCGACTTCTGAAAAATGAAGCCCAAAGTCTTACATTTGGTGAAAACTGGCCATGGATCCATTGCTAATGAATAGATAGCCTCGATCATCCTAATCATGTCACGCCACTGATCGAAAGTTATTTCCAGGGTATACTCATCCTGATCGTCGTTAGCGCTGTGCCTGACATGAAACTCAGCCTCACACTCCTCTGAATCTACATCATAATAATCCAGGCACAAATCTAGAGTTGGTGATACACGGTAAATGACTCGCATGAACTTATCACGATCCTCATCACCTTCCCATACCATCACGTTATTGTGTGGTTGGAAGTTTAATCCAGGCATCTTAATGAAGGTTATAGATCTTGGAGCTTTCTGAGTATAGTCCCCGGTGTCTCACCACAAACTAATCTACAGTAGCTGTAAGGGGCATAAGGAAGCGTCTTTAATCAGGCCAGGTTATCTTCCAAGGTCACAAAGGGGTCAGAGAGGGCGTTAGGTGTTATATTAGGGCACCTGCTCACCTTAGTGGTCAAGAACTAGAGCGTTGACCCATGGCGGGAAAGGACACGGTGTAGCTCAGTGAGGACATCTTGCGGTTACTCCTAGAACTAAATCTCACTGATTTTAACGCCATCTACAGGGTTAGAAGGGAGTTATATTCCCAGTTCGACCTTTGACTCGAATGAACGCTATCTTACAGGATTCCAAGAAAACCCTGAATTCTAAGCGCAAGACAACATGGATTTCTTCAAAAGAGGATTTAATATGTTCAGACGAGTTCTAAGGAGGTGAGTTATACAAGAAAAGTGTGTTAACCAATATAAGTAACCTGAAACAGTGTGTTAAAAATGTTGCTTTCATCTATTACGATCGGGTAATGCGTGACCTTGATGTGTTCTTCATTGTATCCTATATAATAAAGACCTATAGGAATGGTTTGTGTGTGTGTGTGTGTGTGTGCGTGTGCGTGTGTGCGGGGTGTGTGTGTGTGTGTGTGGGTGTGTGTATGTGTGCGTGTGCGTGTGTGTGTGTGTGTGTGTGTGTGTGTGTGTGGGGATATAACCATAATGAGTTTTATCGTGACTGAACTGTCTCTCTTTTTGTCTTTGTTTTTTCTTTTCCGTCTATAGCATAGCTCCAATCCACACACGCTCAGAACCGGTCGTTTCTCCGGAGCTCAACACCATACCTGCAGAGCTCAACACCATACCTGCAGCACCCCAGGACTTTGAAGAGAGCCCCGATACTTCAGGGAGAGCATCGTCCTCAGGTCCCAGTGACTATCAGGATCCTACGGTTGGAAACCCCCCTCCATCTGAGGACGGGGGTAGTCATAGCGACTCGAGTGTTAAGGTGTATGAGACAGTCCATGTCAATTTGACATTAAACCTTACAGTAAATGATCAGTCAGACCAGATGGCTCGAAATGAACCAGCTAAAATCGAGGTTAACAGTGTTCGTGTTGAATACACCCGGAGGATGTCTAAAGAATCGGAAGCACCCCATTATAAGGTCACCGAGGTAACAACAGACACACAGATCCATGATCTTAGTAATGCATCAGGAAAAGGTGATGAGATCTGTGATGCCGACAGGAATACAGCACCCCAGGACGATCACAATGGTGATAGTGACATGAAATGCTGTAGCGCTGAGGTTACATGCAGTAAATCTGCTGACAGTGATGAGTGTACGTGCAGTAAATCTGCTGATAGTAATGAGGCTACATACAGTAAATCTGCTGACTTAAACACTCTTTCAGGTGGATGTAAAAAGGGTGCATGCAGCAAATCTGTCAATGTGAAAACTCACTCCGGGGGGTGTAGAGATGAGGATACATGTAGTAAATCTTACACTGATGAAGTTACCCCCCTACTAGATGAAAGTTATAACTGTGAGGTAGTTTCATGTGAAACAACTTCAACATGGCAGGGTGATGACAATAAGTGTTGCACAGGATCATACGACATACCACCCACATATGATAAACCCTATGTAGAGAAAAACCGTGATGACTGCTTTACCATCCTCCCTGAGAATTCACATTTAAACTCTTCCTGCATAGAGACAACAGTCTCTGACACAAGTTCCGAGGTGACCACTGATGAAAACCATATTGAAAACCTGGTTGTCATAGACGAAAACCTCCCTAACTCTAACACTTATGCACACCATGACATGCGTGATGGAAAACATGATGTCTTCAGCCGATTCAAATTAAACTTGTCTCAGGCCCCGCGTAACATGTTCTCACAACACACTCCTAGCATTACAGCCTCGGAGCTAGGCTCTGTTACAGGTATGAACCCTAGGAGAGCAAACAGAAAGCGTCGGAGTGATATAGACACTTCAGCTATTATGGGGGATCCTACGTCACCTATATCCAAATCTACACGATCGTGTATGCGTAAGAAAAGGCTTTCTGAATAATTAATCAGCATTCTACATGACTAATCGTACATGTTTTATATGTATGTAGAGAAAGAGACTACAAATTAACGACTTAGCATGATCAGTTTTAGTTTTCACATTACATAGGTCCTATCAATATGCATCATAGTTAAATTTCTAGCATATAAGTTATAAAGATATAACACATCATAAAATGGCAACCGACTTAGCATTATAAGTTTAATAAGCATTCCACATGACTACTCATACATGTTTTATATGTATGTAGAGAGAAAGAGACTACAAATTAACGACTTAGCGTGATCATTTTTATTATTCGCATTACATAGGTCCTATGGATGTGCGTCATAGTTAAATTTCTAGTATATAAGTTGTAAACATATAACATATAAAAGACAGCCAACTTAACATAATAAGTTTATTATCATCATTATACTCAATTTATGTATAGGGTCATGTTCATTGGGTTAACATACTGAAGTGTAAGGGTATATACTACAATGACTCTAACCACCACCATCGTAACATAGATATATCAAGGTAACACAGGTCAGATAGATGGGTATATATATATATATATATATATATATATATATATATATATATAAGATATCTATTACAAATAATTGAATTATAGTAAGAATACATATATCATAGGAAATAAGTATTTCAGTTCTTTGAGTGCTTCAGTAATAAAGGTTTTTCAATACACTCGTACAAAGAATAACAACCCTTTATTATTTCATTACGGTAACAGCTCTGTTCATATCTATTTTAAACATAGACGGGAATGTTGAATAGATGATAAGTGACACACTCTCAGGGAGAGCCTTTGAGAAATTCATCTGAATTCTTAGATTACCCTTTTTCATAGTAGGCCATACAGTTCCATCTGATTCCTCTCGAATATCAGGCTCTAAATCAAAAGCAAACAATGTATAACCTTTAGCAAACTCACTACGTGTTATATAAAGCCCCTCATCACGACCATCTGTGAAACGTTCTCTTCCATACATAGCTATGTAAGCCTCAATGAATGACGACTTGTGATGGTTACTATCAAAAGTCATCTGCAGTGCTTTCTGAGGTACACTCTCACCATCAACAGTGAGGTTTAGATATTTTAAATCAAAATGCTGGAAGTTATAGGGGTTTTTATTGTAAGCCCCAACTGTTGCTTCCTCCGAGACAAGACCACATATCAGTCTGGATGGCACGTTACCTAAATAGATGTTATCAGCAGTGAAACAGTAATGACCCTTGGATATAGAGTATTTTTTTACATCAGTTTTAAGGTAGGGGTAAACGGCAGCCCAGTTTTTCTTTTCCATAATCTCTTGATGCTTTATTAAGGCATCAGGAGAGGGAGTTACCATACACACAGACAGAGATGCATCTGTTATTTCAGTCTTATATTCAGGAGTAGTAGCCGCTGACATGAGATGAAAATTAGTTAGAGTAGGCCAGAACCTCATCTTTAATTCCACACCATTCAAAATGTATCTGTTAGTCCAACACACATCACTTAGTATAGGACCCATCATTTCAAAAATCTGACTTTTCTCGGAATATAAAGCACGTACAGTCAAGCCTGAATTACCCAATGATTTTCTGGCTGCATCCATTGTACCTGTATCCTTAGCCCAGAGCTGAGCTTGGAGGTGTGTATTCTTAGACTGGGTATCATATTTGAACAAAGTATTTAAATAAGCCTCATAAGGATAGTTTGAGTTAGATGTAGTTAGCAATTGTTTCTGAAGATAAATATCTACTTGAGAGAACAGAGAATGAAGAAAATTATTGACTGGACCAAAGTCCCCTAGACCCGTTGAACCTGTTCCTTCAGGTATATCAGTGTTATCAGACTTTCTCACCCGACATTTAACGGTGAGATATGTACGTCTAAAATCAATATATCTGTTACCGGTATTGGGGATTTCAAATTCCAACCCAACATCCTGATTAAGCTGGTTTAAAGGTTTATACTCTACATACCTGACTTTTCCGACACCTACATCAACTGTAGGCATGGAGAATAAGTCCATGCTCTCTCCTATACCAACACTACTGCGATCATCAACTTTAGATACTTCATACGCCATGGTGATATGTATTTGTATATGTTAAACCTTGTGTATGAAAATGAAATTCTATCCTCCCCTCTTAGGGTATCACATACAGAATTCTCACTACAATTAAAACAATTCCTCTCTCAGTCTCTTCGAACCTGATATTATATCCTTGAAAAGAAGGGAGTCTTCTGAGTTTTTATCAGGTTCATCTACACTTGGAGTGTCACAGGGGTCCTTGTTTTCAGCACAAGGTGTCAGTGGTGAAATTATATCCTCAATGAAGTCTTTGTATTTGAGGTTGTCTTGACAACCCTTGATATCCTTGGGGGTATACTTTTCAGACGGGGGTATACACCCTCCCCTTAGTGTAGCTCCTAAAGAGTCAGGCATATATGTCAAATAGTCTGGAATAGCTGAGGAGTCAGTAAATACCGGTAACTCAGTCTGACTATTAACATAAGATGAAAAGTTGTCTGGAACTCCTTTAGGTGTGTAAGACTGACTTGATGCGCATGACCATGTAGGAATGTCAGAGTGAGTGTCGCATGAACTGCATGTGTAGTAACAGCTGCTGTCAGGGCAGGACAATGATGTAGGACGACTGGAGCTGTTTTCACAAGGCAGTTGGTTACAGCTACGGTTGCGAGCCTGGAAGTCCTCACCTGTGCGCTTATGGGTGTGACCGTGCGAAGGGCGTGGTTTTTTGAGTGCACGGTGTGTGTTGCTTGAAGGTCCCTGAAGATCTGTGTCTATCTCAAATAGAAGTACCTCGTCAGACGTGTCCTCGGTTTCTGCAGAGAGGAACTCAAAATGGATTCTGGTCCTCTCAAAATATGGCGTGCAGTTCATACCCTTATAACAACAACAACCCTTAAGACCTGCTGTCTGGGTACCGGTATTTGATGTTTCAGAAACGTCTTGGGGGTGGGGGGTTATACCCGATGAAATAGTACTGTCTTTCTTCATAGCGGAATCACTACCCACTCCTGCATGAATACTCCCAATGTTCAGCGTGTCACACCCCCGGGCTGGAGGGGAGGGTGGTGGAGACAGTGGGGGTGAAGGTGGAGGATTCACAGAGCATGAAATGGGTCTCATATATCCCTGAGAATCATGCCAGATAGGATCACTGTTGCATCGTCTGATGTTTTTCTCCTGAGCGCGCCCCCTTAACATTCTCCTCAAACGTTCAGCAATAGATACCATGATAATGATTGTGTTTTATATTAATGAGAGAACTAGCTGAAAATATCTGAATGTTTCTTCCTCTTGCGAACTTTAAGTCTTTTACCTCCAGTGGTTGTCACAGACCCCTCCTCACGTATAGGTCTTTTCTGGGTTGATGCCTTCTCTCTTCTAATTCTATGCACAGGGGGGTATTCAGTCTTTGGTGTACTAACAACACCAGCGTCACGTGGGTCAGGGCCTGACTCACTTGACCTCTCACTCAGGTCATGATCTGCTGGGGTTTCTTCTTTTATTCCTGATTTAACCTGGTTTACCGTGACCTCATGCTCTGTCAAGAGGGGTGGTTTTAAAACTGGTGGTGTTTCCACTTGATGTTTTTTAGCTGCTCTTAAAATTATAATTTTACTTGGATTTTTCCTAAAACTACGTTTTATACCTCCCTTGAGTATTTTATCAGGAGTTTTTCTATTAGATAATATGTTATGAATATGATCTTTTAAAGCCATTTCTCACAAATCTGGAATAAAATGGAGAACGCATGTGACAATTCCTGCTGAAGTAACCTTAATGTTCTTGTTATCTTCTTTCAAGAAAATTGTTATCTTTTCAAAATCACCATATCTAACAGGACTATATATAATGTGATTGAATTGATAATTTTCCATGAAGTTATATGACCCCGCAGTATTTGTAGGTACAGGATGAGAGCAATTACCGCATTTCAAACATTCAGTACACACTGTAACATTCGATTTATAACCTGCTGGTGGTACCGACCCTCCAGACGAGAATGAGATAAATGACGGAGTGATCATTCTTAGCACAGGAAGGCCCACTCTACCCACGCTTTGCAGAGCAACAACATCTGAACATATATAATACGACTTGGTCTCTTCAGTGTGCATCTCCATACAGCATTCCACTAATCCACAATACCATTTACCTCTTTCTAATTTTATACGTTCTGGGAGTGTAATAGTGAAAAGCCCTCCATTGTTATCGGGGTATAGCACCTGGTCATCTTTCTTGTTCAGGTGTAGATAAAACCCTCTCATTTTAATTCCTTTATATTCTTAGCAGAAATCCACTCATTAAATTTGGATGGATAATTTTTAAAACTAACGAAATACTCCTTCACTCCATTTACTGTTCTCTCATTCAGGACCTGATCCACATCATAATGCTTATTTGCACTAGGGGTGGCTCCTTGCAACTCTACACCATAGAACGATCCTTTCAGCTCTTCACCTTTGAGATCTTTTAAATTATATACAGGTATACCATCTCTTATAGATGCCAGCGTTACTTCAAAAACCTCCTCTGTCCATTTAGGTTCATAATCTTTGGTGAAAGGTTCTTTTCTAACAGCAAGGCGCACATGATCACCAACTTTAAATCTTTTACCCTGGATTCTAATCTTTTGTTTCTGAAGACTTTCTCTCATATCCTTACTAGTTACACGATTGTATTGATAATCAAATATCTGCTTTGTGTTTGAATCAGTTACATTAGCAGGCTCAACACCAATACTAGAGTGTACAGTGTTATTGTATGAATCAGTTACTTTAGGTAGTACATCAATCCACTTATAAGTCTTCTTACTGTAGAGATACTTGACTATCCTGCCTTTGACAGTTCTTATGCAACGCTCAGCATATGAAGCTTTACCCTCGTTGTAAGCTATATAGTGTTTTATTTTATGTTTTCTGAACAAATCCTGAACCTTGTGAGCAGTAAACTCCTTACCGGCATCTGTACGTAAAACCCGAGGAACAGCTTTTGCAAAGACTTTAGTGAATCCTATGCTAACGTCATCAGCATTCTTGCTCTTCAGGCTCTCTGTATATATTTGACGGGAGAAAATATCGATACAAAGCAATACAAATCTTTCACCATTGTTATAGCGAGAAAGTGAATGCATGTCCATTAAATCAGCATCCCACATATAATTTATTCTAGGTGAAATGATTCTAGATTGTATCAGTATTTTTTTAGGTGGTGAAAATCTTAAATGAGTATCCTGTTGCTTCAGCCATTCACTGAACTTCTCTCTCAATGCTTTTTTTGATTTAGACTTAGACCCTCCTGGAAAAACTGCTTTTTTAACGCTGCTAAAACTACCCGGCTTAGAAGGATTATAATAATTAGTCTTTGCTTGCTGCACTTCCCACCCCTTTTTCTTTTTACCACGCCCTGATTTTTTATATCTAGACATCTATAGCATAAGCCAGGACCTTTTAAGCTTTTTAGTTTCAGGATCTATTGACGATGTATTAATAGTTGAAGTTGTACTAGATGTACCAACATCAATACATGATGAATTCTCCTCACATCTCTTTAGATATGACAGAAAATCATCAACAGTGAAATTTTCTTTCGAGTCACTCTGCTCTGGATGGACTGACTTACTCTGATTATCCAATGACTCCCCCTTGTCGTCAGGCTGCAGGAGCTCATTTTCTTTACATGATGACTGAGGGGGTGATTCATTAGTGCTAACAACTTCAGAGCTACCAGATTCTTTTTTATTATATTCAGAAAAAGGCACAAGAACAAATTTTTCTGTATGTTTCATTCTCTCAAAGCTTTACCTATTAAAAAAGATATTATCTTACCAACTTTAGCAAGCAAAGAACGTTTAATTTTCCATGAGGTTCTTGATCTACACCCTAAACGTCTCAAATCTTTCTTGTACACTGACACTCTCTCTGTTTCACTAGGGGATAAATTAATGTTACCAGCCAGAGTATTTAGAATAATTTCGCATATAGCTATGACCTGATCTTTGCTAGCTATTCTTAAGAGAGCCTGTCTCTGACTTTTGGTAGAATTAGATATGAATTCAAGAAATGATCTGTTTTTGTCTATTTTATTTGATGTCATTATACTATCACGAAACTGGTTTAAAATGATTCAGTTATAGCCTCTGCAAAGCTTACCTTAAGGGTGTGTATACTATGGTGTGTAGATCAGGTGTGATACACGCACGTAGGCGCATGTTCTCTTTACATTCTTGAGTAAGATCTATAAATAAATACCCATATCTCACGCTTCCTGTAGCATCACTGTAGGCTTCTAAAAGTGTTTTGGGTGCATGGGGGAATACCTGACGTGCGAGATAAGCAATCTGACTGCTGTCTCTAGGGTTTTTAAACAAAACCATATACTGAGTATTTAAACTCATAGTCCTATTATATCCTCCTTTATGGAATATGTTTTGGGTCAAATAAACAACACTGATATCCAAATGATGTGACTCAACCAAGAACAGCTCTAACATATCCTCAGATTTCTGAACACGCGTGATCATATCATCTAAAATAATCATTTTATGACCTTCTCTACCTAGCCTCTGAATAGAGTCTCTGGTTGGGAGTCCTTTATGAAAAATAACATTGGGTACCTTTTCCTTAATTTCAAGATACATGGGTTGCTCCACTGTATAGCAGTATAAAATAGAGGTGGGTACATCATGATCTGCATACATAGACTTAATATTCATAAGAAGATTCCTTATAAATGTTGTTTTCCCCGATCGTGAAGGTCCTGATATACACATAGTGCATGATCTTCTCAGTAAAAACTGATTTGCTTGAATAACTTGATGCTCCATAAGAGAAGCCATGTTCTTCAGTAATAACAGTATTACTCACTTTTAAGCGAAAGATGTCTCCGTCATGCGATATACATCATTATAAATGATATTTGGAGTGTGCCTTTTCCTGTTCCTGTAGAACAAACATTTGAAGGTCACCGCAGAACCAATAATTCCTATTGCTGAAGACACTAATATAATGACAAGGATGATCCAGCCATGCCCACTGTCTTGCTTAGGAGGAGCGGGGTTGTCAGTGGGAGTCATGAAGGTAGTATCATTATCCTGTGGGGTAATGGTGACACGCTCCTCCAGTTGTGTACTGCTGACTATCGCACCTCCTGTAACCTCAGTGGTGGATAATGTAGACTCTGATATAGTTGTATCGCTGCAATTCATAATCAACGTGATATTTAACTGTGCGCACTTAGTTGAAAGTCGCGCTTTCTCATCGTGACAGTGAATGTTGATGTTACCTGAAATGTGTAATTCATAAAGAGCGGTCCATGTATCAAGACCCAGATTGTTAAAGGACCGAATTGATGTGTTTTGAATGATGAGCAGTCTTGCAACTCGGGGTTCTGTTTGAAAAAAGGGGAGAAATTCGATATGAGGTCCATCGCAAAGAACCCCCCAGCTGTTATCGGAACATAGACAGTTATCAGGTACTCCACATGTCTCCACGTTAACCTCACTGCAGCTCTCTACGAATAAAACAATGAAAATCCCTAGACGCACTAGTACCTCCATTATAACGTTCATTCTAGTCTTCATAACAGCATTAAATATTACCATGAAATTTAGTCTTTATATAATATACAGCCGTGGTATCTTTATGGCCGTATATGAAGGGCTGGAGATAGCTTATCGTTTATTGGTATATATTAAGTGCTGAACTATGTATGACCTGGGGCTTACATAATTGCACATGATTATCTAAATTAATAACCAGGATGATCTGACACATATATAGGATCCGGGTACTCCATGTCAGCAGGGTCAAATGAGGACAATTTTCACGCCAGAGGTAGCAATTATGGTCAGCCAACGTTAAAACCCCATAGGGGCTCAGGTGCTAATACACACAGACTCTACTCACAAGTATAGCCGTATAGT